>RCWM02000616.1:0-606001 GCA_003667255.2 Euschistus heros | reverse complement strand
AGAGGGTTTTGCCCACGACCACCTACGTTTTAATGGTTAGAAGTCCAAATCCACCACCAGATCAACTCAAAATACATTATTTCTAGTGAAGACAAATTATTAAAAATCAAAATGCCGATCCTCAGCTGTTTAATATTGTGTGTAAAAATATGAATTTGGACCTTTAGTTGTAAGCACTGATAATGCAGTTTCTTATACCGCAGTTTCTTAATAGTCTCTGTCCATCTGGATTACCAACTCATATATTAAAATTGAAAATTGGATGTCTAATTATGCTTTATGTTATCTTCAAATACCTAATCAATCTAAATTTAATCAAGTTAATAATGGCTGCTATGCATGAAAATATTATCAAAAATATAATTTTCAATTGTTCACTTTAATACAAGATTTTTATCGATAAACAAAAAATCAATTATTAGTTAAAATTCCTCGACGGGGGATGATGAAGTTATATATAAAAGGACAAGCCATTTCCGTTCGTGATCACTAACCGCGAAAAACTATAGAACTATTCTGTACCAAATATAACTACATCATCTTCATAGTTCAAGGAAGGTTTAGCAATAATAAAATTTACATATTTTCTCTTAAATTTATATATATATATATATATATATATAGGATTTATTACTAGAACTATGTAAATATTTGTCTTAATGCAAATTAGATAAATTTATAAATAAATAAAAGGGTAGTGAACCCGAAGGTTCGATCCACCAAACTCTGACCACATCTCCCCTCTCCAATCCACTCCATCAGTACCCAAATTCCTAAGTTCAGCCTCAACTCAATCATCCATCAAAGACTCGGTCAGAGGCTTGGTGTGACTCAGAAAGGTTCCCCGATCATCTTATTCTTGTTTATCAAAGAGCTCTAATTGACTGGAATAGAAATTTCTTCGGTTTCGATTCGCTTTATCCGAACTTACTATATCGCCACGTTTCGACATTTCTCCATTCGTCTTTACACAGTATAGAAAAAAAAAGATGGAAATAAATATAAAAATTTTAACGGCGTCGGTGAGGACATTAGACGGGAATAAAGACGTCCATTCTATTTCTTTTTCCCCCATGCATCCTGCCTCATCCTGCCGCTTTAAGGAGTCTCCTGCGTTTTAATTGATTGCAGTAATTGAAGTCTGCAAAACCTCGGCGAAAGTGTATTTTATGTCTTCTATCTCCGTTAGTGTCGGGGAGTCTGCTTCTCTGTCAGCTTCGTCACGGTCTCTCTCCTCTCATTCCGGTTTAGCATTATTATATATTTTTTTTTTATAATTTCGATTCAGTAAGAGAAATCATTCATTGTAATTAAGTTATCTAGCTTGGTAGAGATGTCTTAATAGACTGTGGATGAAGTTATAGTAAAAGGATATTTTCTCGTTCTGTAGTCGACTTGTTTGCAACCTGGACTTATCAATGGACTTTTGGGACTGTGCGGGTGATGCGGATTTTGATTTAAATTTTTTATTGAGCCTACCTCGAAAACAATATATGTCTATTTTATTGTTTCTTCTAATAGGCTCAGGAGGTGAAACTATTGTTTTATAATTTATTAAATAAAACTCGACATTGATTAATAAAAGAGGATAAGCTTCATAACCACTCGAATCCACTAGTCTTCCAAATTGCTTTTCACTCGATTCTCGATAACCCTCCGATGTGTCTTCAAAGGGCTAAGGGACTTACAACTTATTGTCATGTAATTATATTTCCACACTTTTTTTTTTATTCAAATAATATAGCACCTAAACGGTAAGGTCATTGTCACAAGTTGTATTTATTAAAATAAATGTTTCCATCAAATTTGTATTAGAGAAACTATCGCCAAATTTTGGATCCGAACACTAACTGAGTAAGAGCGTGCTAAAATCAATGGGAGGAAAGTAATCAAAACAATAATATAATATTAGCAATTAAATTTATTTATTTATGATTGGTTTTAATTTCCTCAAAGTCGAATTGTCTCCCAATCTATTTATTATTTATTTAAGTTTATTATTTTTGTTGTTTTGATGTACTGCATGGCCCATTAATTTTTTTTTTTTTTTTTTTTTGTTTTTTTCTTAAATTGCAGTTCTACTAAATTCCAAACTTGTGTTAATTTTATTTCTTTTTTTTTTTTCGAATTACTGATTTTAATTTTGTTTTTTTTTAAGAAAAGAGGATTTGCAGATATGAGGTCTCATTATAATTATTATTTATTGTTGGATAACTATCAATAGCCGGCAAAGATATGGATCCGATGAGTCTCTCAGATAGTCCTTGAGGATATGAATCGTCCTCTTAAAGCAGATCAATGAGGTCTTCAGCGAACAAAGACGTCCTTCGTCGCTGAAGGAATCCGCGATCCAGCCTCCATTCTGTTCCCGATTGGCTTCGCCTACCGAGCTTTTCGTCTTTATATATATTTATGTATTTGTTTTTGTGTTTTAGCTTACTAATCTTATTTAGTATTTTTACTTAGATTTTAAATTTTTGTTGGGACAGTAAAACATATTCTGTTGTTGTTTTCGACATGCATTCGTCCAAGCGGTGTTGTGTTCTTTGTCCAGATTGTTTTTTCTATATATTGAAAAATATCAGAAACCTATATCATACTTTGTAAACATTGTATATCATCAATACTTCAAATAAGATTTATATAATCAGAATATGCCATGGGTTCCCTCATATTGTTTGCCAACAATGTGTTGTGAGTTTACGGTTATGGTCCAGCTGGAAAAGAGATGCAGTGAAGTTTGTAACTCCCATTATTTGACTAGACGACCTCCTCAAAACCTTCGTGACTCCTGCTACTTTTGTGTTGTGAAAATAAACGGATTTAACTGTGGCAATCGAAGTAAGTGGTCATATCCTAACTTATCTTCTGCTCAACGATCTAAATTAAAATCGCGAGAGGTACAACCCAGTATATCTAAATCCTCTGATGATCCAAATCTCTGTTGACGCGAACAAAATATATCAAGTGATGACTCTGATCCAGATTACAAATGTAGTCTTTTAGAACCCTAACCATTTAATCAGAAATAACTAAATGACTTAGTGAGGAATCTAAACTTACCGAAAGAATCTTCAGAATTTTTTGCATCTCATTTAAAAGAAAAACATTTGCTTAATCCCGAAACCAACATTACTTTTTATCGTACCTGAGAAAAGAATCTGTTACCGTATTTTTCTCATGAGAAGGATTTAGTATTTTGTAACGATTTTGGTGCTATTTTGTAACGGATAGCTTCAATGAACTACAAGGATTGTTATATTTTTATGGACAATAGCGAAAGAAGTTTAAAGTGTGTTTTGCTCCACAGCAGTAACAAGTAAGGATCCATACATATCGTACATTTGACTACTTCAAAAGAAGAATACACAAATCTTTTATGCAAAGAGATCTACCTAAAGTCGTTTATTCAAGGATCATTTGATAATAATGTTCAATAAAATTTTTTTAACATTATGTATTATTTTCCTTACATTTTTTAATCAAAATAGGAAAACTTTGTATACCACAAAATAAAGCTGTTAGCAATCTCCCAGTATTTTTTTCATAGTCAGGGCCTTTGAAAGACCCAATAACAATAAAAGAAATGAAGGAAACAAAGATTGTGTTGATCAGTGTAATCATTTCCTATAGTGATGAAACAGGTTACAATAAAATATATAAGTTAGCTACAATATGAATATATAAAAGTATGCGTTAGGATATATACTACATATAATTTCAAAATATTGAGGAGTATGAAACTACTTACAATGTTACTGGTGGATATGCTATTGGTATCTGCTACTAATTATAGATATTCTAGTATACAACTGTACTAGGGAATTTCTGGAAAAAAAAAAAAAAAAAAAAAAGGAATTAACAAAAGGTTTTCCCAGGAGGGGGTAGTTGGAATTTCCTTATTTCTGTGTGAATGTAAATGGATAAATGGTTATTGGTTTATGCTGTATATTATTAGAAATACATTGTATTATATTGAATTAAATTAAATTGGAATAATAGGTTTTGAGATTTAGGACGTCTGATTTTTTGTTTATTGCGCGATTTTAAATTTTTCTATGGTTATCATTTCTTTAATGTTTCGTTTAAAATTATTTTGTTCATGGTCCTATGGCGCGTTGAAATCCAATCCTTTTACCTTAATTTTTCCTAGGGAATTCCCATAACCTTTGCAACTGTTTTTTAAATTTCCCCAGGTCAGTTGTGCACTAGAATTGTCAGAATTTAGTTAGTCTATACCATATCCACCAGTAACAATGTAAGTAGTTGTTTGTTTATTTCGTTTAACGTCACTTTATGCTGCTATGGCTACGTTTTTTTACGTCCCTTCCGAAGGACGGCATAGCTAAGGATTTTTTACTCCCTTTAAAAAATCCTAAGGTCATCTGCCGGGCTGCGAACCCGCGATCTTGGGTTTAGTAGGTGCTATGCTAACCACAACACCACAGGTGACCCAATGTAAGTAGTTTTATACTCCTCTATATTCTGTAATTATATATATATATATATATATATATATATATATATATATATATATATATATATATTATATATATATATACACATACACATATATATACATATATTGATTATTCTAACACATGTTGTTATATATTTATATTGTAGCTAACTTTATGTTTTGAAATAACTTGTATAACTTATATAATTTTATTGTAACCTGTTTATTCACTGCATGGCATGATTATGAGAACAATATAGTCTCGAAACGTCGTATTTTGTTCATGGTGAATAATTTGGGGGAATCAAATTTTCAAAAGAATGTTTTGTTTGCCTGTAATGTCTGGTGAAAGCTGTTTGGTCAGGTTTATTCGGGGTTTTAGTTATAGACGTGCAACTGTATTTATGTTGATAAACACGTCGTTTGAGATATTGTTCCGATGTCCCGAAACAAGATTTTCCACAACTGTCTTCACTCGGTATCTGTAACTTTGGTTTAGGTGAATAATTTATCTATGATGCAAGTTAAATGTGACAGTGTTATCAGTTTTATGGTTATATGTTAGTGTTTTTCTGAGTCTTTCGTTTTTTTGTGGCATCTTCTTGTTGTCAATATTCTCTTATAATTTCGGTAGATTGGGGTGGTTTTTTTATTTATTTTCAGACATTGTAGGTTGGATATTGTTGGGTAGGGTTTAGAATAAAAATTGTATATAACATAGCGACGATACATTAGCATAGATAAGACTAGAGAGGCTGAATGAAGCTAAGTAGACTAAGATGGGGCAGCTACCGTTAGCTACCGTACGCCCCCAATCACACCTCTTTACACAACAATACTAATTTTTTGTTATCCTCCCTTCATCGCTACGGGTACAGCTAGGTCCCACCGCCTCCTCGAGTCTCGGCCAGGTAATTACCTGAGTTCCCCCTTCCCGTTACCTGTTATTAATCCTTCATGCCTATCCTCCGTTCACAAAATGCAACATCATCAACGAGCAACATACGTCTATAGCTTTTATAACCATATTAACGTTCTGTAATTTCGTTCATACAAATAAAGTTATTGTAATATAAATTGCTTTGGTCATTTGAAATTGGTGTGTAACTTATCAAAACAGTTACATTTTTCATTTTGAAATAGCTAGTTACAACTTGAATAAAAATAAGAAATAATTGAAGCGTGGAATTCCAAAATCAACCACGTCCATTTTTTCAAAGTATTTCACAACTCATTTGAGGTACACCACGATGGTATAGAAGGATCAATACAATTAGGATTGATGAATTAATTGCCACTTCTATTGTGATTATTTTATTAGAAAACTAGTTTCAAATGTTATACATTATCAATTCTAAAACGTACAACATTTTGTACTAATAATTCCATTAGAAGTGGCAATTAATTTATCAATCCTAATGATTTCACTACTGCTCAATTAAGGTTTGACTGAAATAGGAAGAGGCTTTTTTTTTTAAAAAATTTCCGTTTCTAACTTTATTTAACTACTTTTGGTAGAATACATTTCACCTAAATATACTCTAGTTAAAAAAAAAAAAAAAAAAAAAAAAAAAAAAAAAAAAAAAAAAAAAAAAAAAAAAAAAAAAAAAAAAAAAAAAAAAAAAAAAAAAAAAAAATTAGGAAATTGAACTTGGATTGTTATGGAATTCTTTGCCTAAATTATAACATTAAAATTTGTCATAAGCCGCATATAAGACTAAAACGACAAGAAACTGCCCGTCGTTACAGACTACTTCAACATTTACTAGACAAACGTTCAAAGCTCCCAATTAATTACAAGAGACTCATTTACATGACTGTGATTAGACCTATTTGGACGTACGGAATTGAGCTTTGGGGCTCTACTAAACCATCCAATTCATCTCGTATCCAATCCTTACAATCCAAAATCCTTCGAAAAATCCTCAATGCTCCTTACTTTGTCACCAATAAACTTATCCATAAAGATCTTAATGTTCCATATGTTTCTGATTTAGCCCACACCAGATACCTATTCTTCCATAGTAAGCTCCATAACCACTGCAATCCACTAGTCTCCCAACTTGCTTCCTCCTCCATCCCTGATAATCCTCCTGGGCGTCTAAAAAAAAGATGGCCTAGAGACCTTTTAGTGTATATTTTATTGAAGTGCTACTAGTGAGTAGTTCTTCACAAGTTATTTACATGCCATTGTATTCACTGTCAACACATTTACTTGTTGTATATTATTTTGTACAGTTGTAAATATCAATAAATGGGGGAAAAAAAAAAAAAAAAAAAAAAAAATTGTCATATTAAAATTACTAAGTTTACACGGTAAAATTCCAAAAATAAAATTAATTATTCCAAATTTTCAATTCTGGATTTCACCGATTCTTGAGAAAAGGATCTGTAGCTAGGATCGATTATCCAAAGTCGATCCCTGGAGACAGTTCGATACCGCTGGCGATAGTTTGTGATAGCTAATTATTATACATCGATTCTTTTCTCTATTGAAAAGAAAAAAAAATAATTATAAGTCAAAAACATATAAACGATAACGATAGTTCTTTATTTCATCCTCGAAAATGTAACATTTTTACACGCTCTAGCTCTGTGTTGCTCAGATCGAAAATATCTTGATGGGAAATCGAATAGAGGATGTTTTCTGTTATATATACATATCCTCATCCCAGAATTATGTTGTGCTATATCCACCACCCGAAAACCCTTGTTTTGGGAAATGAGATTTGAAGTTTATTTCTTAAAGTACTTTTTATATTTTGGGATAATATGTAAATGCATTTGCAGTTAAATATTGTCAGTATATTAGATAATATTTTACTACATCAAACTTACATCCTGATTGAATTGATTTAAAACTGAAACGATTTTATTCATTTGGATATAGAGCAAAAATGTCTATTTTTGCATAAACTTATAAATTTGGGATATAGACCATTTTTAGATCAATAAATTGTTCTATATCCCTTTGAACTAATTTCTTTTCAATAATTTATTTTTAATAATTGGAACAGTGTATTGTAATAAAAGCTCTTTTATTTTATGTAAATTTTATTATTACAAAAAAAGTAATCAAGAAGTAAAAAAAAAATAAGTAAATGTAAATAAAGTGTAAGTATATAATGTATTTTATCTCTTTCGGTTTTGCCTTCCTTGGCTTTGGAGTTCTGGTTTATTTTATGGATATAGATCAAAATGAACGGTCTATAGAACACTATAATTCCTCAAGCTATCAACAGAACAAGATAACTCTTTAAAGTAGGCACAAAACTTGGGTTATAGAACATTTATTTACTGAATACTAGATTATGGGCTAAGATAATACTGTTATTTTCATTGATATAGAACAAGAATTTTTTTTTCTAAATTTTTGGTGTATATAACTCTATATACCCTAAAAATGGACTTAGAACAAGATAATTCTGGGATGACGATATGTCTCTTGGAACTACCGTTTAGGAACTATAATGGTTTGAATGAAAAAAGTCACGTTTCAAGCAGCTATTTTCACTCAACTTTGTTTATTTCAAGTAATAATTAATTTTTTATTTAATTTTATTATTAATTTAAGTCGTTTCATACATTCAATTCTAAAATGTAAATTATGAAAAGCAGTAGATTATAGATAGACATATCGGAGTTAAGCTTTGGTGCTCCACTAAACCGTCCAATTCATCTCGTATACAATCCTTACAATCCAAAATCCTTCGAAACATCCTCAATGCTCCTTACTTCGTCACCAATAAACTTTTTCATTAAGATCTTAATACCTATATATTGCTGATTTAACCCTAACCAAAGATATCTATCTTTTCATAGTAAGCTCCATACACTCTCGAATCCACTTGCCTATCAACTTGCTTCCCACTCCATTCTTGATAATCTTCCGAGTTGTCTAAAAAGAAGATGGTAGAGAGACCTTCTTATATAGTATATATATATATATGAACTATAAGACGGTTATATTTAAGACGGGTAGCGGACAGAGGTAGTTAGTGGAATCCGGTAGCTGAGGTATCGTATTGACCGCAGCGACCGCAGACCTGATCTCGTCTTCTCTTTAGGCTAGTCATTATCTCTTCACTATGTCTACATCTCCTTGTAGCTCTGCTCCTCTAGTATTATATTATACTATACTATACAGTTATCATCATTATTATTATTATAAATATTATTACAGGGAGTGTAGAGGCCAAAGTCGTTGGCCGCAGCCATACCTATAATGTTTTCAATAAACTATGCCAATTATAAACGTTCTAAAGACCTGGAAATTCCTTTAAAAAGCCGTATTAAGCTTTTGCATGTAACATGGAATTTCATCTTTTCATTATATTATTTTTAAACATATTTTAGCCTCAGTCGTTCGTAAATTATTATGTTTTCAAAGATTATATTAAAAAACAGTACTACTTTTTTATAACATTAAGATTGACTACAATAAAAGAACATTTAAACCATAGCATTACTATATTATTTCTCAATATCGCTATACAAAGTCTTTAATCTGAACACTGCTTTAACAAGTTCAAAATGTACTCACTGCCATTTTGTTTGATAATAAATAACTACATATGTTGTTTTAGTAAAAACATGCGATAGAGTAAACACATAAATACGGATACTATCTATGTTTGTCTGAAAACGGTATTTCTTGCTAATTTTATTAAAGTATTAGGAAATGAAAAAATTCTCTTTATGTCATCGGAAATAATTTTCAGTCTCAGAACTGTTTATTTTTTTTTTATAGGAAAAAAACACTCATTGTGTTTATGAACTTGCCTATAGGTTGATATGAATAACTCTATTTGTGTTTGAAATAAAAATAATTTAATTCAACAATTTTGTAATTATAACAATTTGAACATACGGAGTTAAGCTTTGGGGCTTTACTAAACCATCCAATTCAGCTCGTCTCCAATCGTTAGAATCCAAAATCCTTGGAAAAATCCTAAATGCCCTTTACTTCGGAGCAAACTAACCTATTCAAAAAGATTTTAATATACCTTGCGTTTCTCTCATAGCTCAAAACAGATATCTATCCTTTCATAGCAAACTCCACAACCATTCAAATTAGTATCTCAACTTGCTTCTCATTCCATTCCAGACCCACTTTAAAGAGGCTGGGTTTGCTCCAGGAGGGTCACCAGACCCTAAAGTCGATCCGAAATAACAGGAAATAAACCCCCCTGGCTTCAACCGGACTCGAACTCGGGCCCGGAAGAATGGTAGTCAAGTGCTTTACTCACTGAGCTGCCGCACCTACCTCTACAAAAAATAAACGTATCCATAATGCTTTTTAATGTCTACGTTGCTGATTTTTCCAAATCAGATACCTAACTACCATGAGAAGCCTCATACTCACTCGAATCCATTAGTCTCTCAACTAGCATGTATTGTTACCTTTTTAATATAGAACTTTGATTGGGGTTACTTTCCAGTTTATTGTAACAATTTTTTTTTTACAGATATTCTATAATTTATTTATTTTATACAGTTGTAATTATCGAAAAATAAATATAATATAGCAATAGTGTAACAAATTTTGGGTATTGTAATTCACGTTGGATATCGGTAAGTCCTTAATTTTCATATAAGCTGTTACCAATATCTTTACCTCCTGCTGAGTACAGTTACAATTAACAATCATCGACTATCGATCTGTATCGATGTCGATATCGATAGGACGAGATAGAGTGGATCGAACGGCGACCCGGTTGCAGCCCATTGTGTATCCCCCTCTCTTCTTCCTCTCTCTCTCTCCTGCGGCCTCCTATTCAAATCCTCTGCCCATTCACCGCCGCCTCCTTCTTCTTCACGGCTTCCGTTTTTTCCTCCGCTGACGAGGACATGAATGGTCGGCCCGTCACGTGGCCACCTCAACGGGAGGTCACCTAGGCCCGTTCTCTCTCCGCGCCGTGACTTTTTATATCCTCCCGCTTACAGCTCGCCCCTCGTCCGTAGTTATCCAGTAGTTATTTATAGCTTCTATGATATCCGCTTCAATGGCCTGCGATCTCCTCTCGTTTTCATTACGTTATACGTATAACGATACAAACTTTTTGGCCGTTTTCACAGATAAATATTTTTTATCGTATTACCTTTAACACATATTATCATTAGGATTGAGCACTTATTATATTTTAAGACAAGTTTAGAATGCTAAACACTCATTATCAGTTACTTATATTAACTTTAAACATGTTGCAGACTTGGGGCTCAACTGCATCTTCTATTTCTTCCTGTATCCAATCCTTACCATCCAAAATCCTTAGAAAAGTCCTTAATGCTCCACATGTTTTAACTGATTTAGCCCAAACCAGATACCTATCATTTCATTGTAAGCTCTATAACTATTCAAATCCACTAGTCTCTTAATTTGCTTCCCACTCCTTTCCCGATAATCCTCCGAGGCGTCTGAAAAGAAGATGGCTTAGAGATCTTCTAGCATAGAATTTTTATTAAAGTGCTACTGAAGAGTAGTTCTTTTCAAGTTTAGACATGTTATTGTAATCTTCATGAGCTCATTTTCCTAATGCATTTAATTGTACAGTTGTAAATTTCAATAAATTGATATAAATAAAAAATAAAAAATGTTATATATACAGAAAGATTTCTCGATGATACCAATTCCTAGTGTAAGCTAGGATTTAATTGAACTAAAGGGAATGGTAATCTGCTAGATAATAACGTAAACAGGCGATCCCTTTGTAGGCGGTTTTGTCTATGATTTGTAGGTTTTTCCTACGAACAGCTTATAAGAAAATGACCGTGTGTCCTTATAAAATACTTCTTTTATAATATACTTTGTAAGATAATAGCTATTTAATAAAATTAACAATTCCTTTCATTTACTTTATTTTGTTTTCATCATAAACAACAACATGAGAATATAGCGGATGATTGTTGATGATGTACACTGTTACCGCGGAGTGCCCCCAGAGCGAGCTGTTGCTCCTCGGCCGTGCCCAGATTCCAGATCCGGCCCCCTAGATCCCTAGGGCTCAGGGGTGTGGTGTGGTCAGCAGGGGAACTGCTCTCTGTCCATTATAGATCAACCTTCTGGGCAAGTCGTTTCTTTTTTAAGGGTCAACCGTTGTCTAATAATGTTCACATCTATATCAAATGGATGTATGTTGTGTGTGTGTATATATATATATATATATATATATAATATTTGTATATACTACATAAGCTGTTCCACGTGCCTGATTACTCTGGGAGTGATGGATCTCCTTGAGCGATATAGCTTCACTAATCTCAAGGCGGTAAAGGGGAACTCCTCAACTCATCCATAACATCTAATGTGCCCGCCCTTGGCTAGCTGTACGCTCATCTTTTCCCTGTTCTACTATAAAATATATAATATTACTTATATCAGGCGGGATTATTGAACAGAATATATTTTTTTAAAATTTATCTGTAGGTATTTAGAACTGTATACTACGTGTCCATCTCGTAAATGTGTGGGGAGGTTATTACAATAACTAACTGGTAGCACCTCAACAAAAGTTGTTTATTACAAGATCCCTTGGTAGTCTTCTTTTTAGAAGTTGTTGGGTATTAATTGGGAAGCAAATCGGGAGTGGGTTAGCATCGAAGGACAGGTATCTGGGTTTGGCATATAGAACATTAATATCTTTATTTCTGACATAATAAGAAGCATTGAGGATTTTATGAAGGATTTCCGATTGTAAAAATCGGATACCAAATGAATTAGATTGATACAAAATTTTAAATTATTTTTATATTTTCATTATTTCTTTATAAAGGTTTGGTGTAGTATACGTTGCCATTATATCGGAGTGTCACGTTGAAAATGATTAATCAATGCTAGTTTAACTCGAGTTCATTAATACTCACTAATATTGACAATATTCCTGGATTATATAATATAGCAGAAACCGAGAAGTGTTTTAACCATTCAAGCTATAACCATCAAGCCAGCTCACTGCTCTATGCCTCAGTGCATTCTAGAGATAGCCGAACTATCAAGGGTCGCATTTAGTTGTGTCAAATTCTTAACCATATACTTCACTATAATTGAAGTGTTACTGAGTGGATATATTGAGAAAGATATTTGTTGGGATCAGTTAGAAAAATTATTAAGGCAAAGTTAACAAACATGATTTATTTTATGATGATGATTGTATAGTTGACTGTGAGTTTTTACTAAGGATATGAATTTGTCAGGGGTGCAGTCAAGGTTGAATCAAAAAAACTTTAAATTTTTAGACCATAGAAATCTCCATAAACAATAAACAACACGAATTCAATATATACAGGAAAAAATCCACACACACACAGATGTAGTTATAGACAACAATGCCAGGGTTTTTTCCGTTCCTAGGAACCACTAACACACAAACTCGCAGCATTTCATAGCATGATATACCGCCTCTTAAATTTTAAAATTTACCGCTAAATGAACGAAATTATAACAAAGAAATACAAACAATTCACACTATAGCTGACAACAACGGATACAGTAAAACCACAATCGATAATATTTTAAGAAAAAAAACAAATACATAAAAAAACTATGAATAATATATAGAAAACACCCCCAGAGGATAAAGCTACCCCTAAAAAATATATTTGATACCATACTACGGCCTAATATCCACTAAAGTCGGGATAACCCCCTAAAAAGAATTTAA
This sequence comes from Euschistus heros, assembly GCA_003667255.2. Taxonomy (NCBI): domain Eukaryota; kingdom Metazoa; phylum Arthropoda; class Insecta; order Hemiptera; family Pentatomidae; genus Euschistus; species Euschistus heros. Next base: position 592,882 of record RCWM02000616.1, on the reverse strand, counting down.
AAAAATTAGGTTTAAACCCTGCATTTAAAATAGATAAACCATTGTCATCATACTTCCCTTCACCGAAAGACAAAATAGACCCTTTCCAAAAAAAGCGGCGTATATGAATTAAAATGTAATGACTGTGAAGCAAAATACACGGGAAAAACCGGACGATCAGTAAATCAAAGAGTAAATGAACATATAAGAGCATACACTAATAAGACCCGAAATTCCAATTTCGCTATCCATCTAAATGAAAATAACCACAAATTTAATAAAGACTCGGGAGTAAAAATATTACATCAAGTAGAAAATAGCCTAAAATTAAATACTTTTGAATCACTAGAAATAATAAAATCGTTTAAAACCGATCCAGATTTTTGTTTAAATGATCAGATTAACATATCCAATAGCCCCATTTTAAATTTGTTTCCCATAGGAACGGGAAAAACCCAATGAGTCACAAGGGAAACCCCGTTGTAAATCTAAAACTTAACCTACCTGCCCCCTTTTACTTCTTACAAATTCAGTGTTTTAGTTACCTCGAAGGTGAGTGCCTATGCTGTGATTGAATTCTTATTTATCTTTTTAAAAAACTTTAGTATATTAATCTATGTAACATAGTACTGATGTGTTGAAAAAATTTTTGTATGTTTTAGAACTGAAGATGAATGTTTAGCATTCGAAACTAGTTTTCAAATAAAATAATATCAATAGAAGTGGCATTTAATTCATCAATCCTAATTATATTTTGGCGTGCCAACGTTTCGACCTGCGTTGTAGGTCTTCATCAGGGCTAAAATAACAAAAATTGGATGTGACCAAGATGATACAAACATTAAAAAAATAAATAAGTAAATAATAAAAATAATTTAAAAATGAAAAAGAAACAAGAAAAAATCTGTAGTTAATTAGATAATTGTATAGATATTTTGTATTCAACGTTGGCACGCCAAAATATAAGTTTTTCGTTTAAAAACTGGCTGTGTTTATTCAACCTTGACTGCACCCGTGACATATGATTTATTTTTATATTACGACGTTTCGGCCAAATCTTTGAGGCCATCATCAGGGCTAAAACACAACGAAATTTCGAATTAATAAATAAGAAAAAGAAGAAAGGAAAAACAATGAAACCAAAAAAAGAATATAGTAAATAAGTAGGTATAATAAAAAATAAATGCCGGTATACAATATGAAATTTTGTATGCAAAGAGTTGACATTATAAAGAGGTTTAATTAAAACAGTTAAACAAGATATAAGATAATAACAAGTGTAAATAAAAAAATTCAAATTGTTTATTTACAATTTATGCCAAAGGAGGTTTGGTTCTTAATTCAAACTTTTTTTGGTACAACTCCTAATTTATTTATTTAGCTTGCTTTGCTACTACGGGACCCACCTTCAGGTTTCTCATTTGCTGTACATTGATGCACGTTGTCCACTGTCATAATGAATCAATATGGACCTATATTATGATAGCGGACAATTTGCATAAACCATAGCAAATATGGGCCCCGTAGCAGCAATCTTAATAATTTAATTAACAGTTCTTTCTTAATTTAAAAAAGCTTCTTTTTTTTTTTTTTTTTTTTTTTAAAAACTATTTATTGATATTTACAACTGTGCATAAATATACATCAAGTAAATTTTAGGAAATGGTTATAATGGAATGCACTTCTATAAAAACTAAACTAGAACGTCTCTTTGCCATCTTCTTTTCATACGCCTCGGTGGGTTATCAGGTATCGAATGTGAAGCAAGTTGAGAAACTAACCGATTACAGTGGTTGTGGAGCTTACTATGAAAGGATTGGTATCTGGTTTGGGCTAATTCAGCAAGATATGGAACATTGAGGTCTTTATGGATAATTTATGGGTGACAAAGTTAGGAGCATTGAGGATTTTCCGAAGGATTTTGGAGTGGAGCCCCGAAGTTTCGTATGTACATATGGGTCTAATAACTGTCATGTAAATGAGTCTCTGGTAATTTATTGGGAGCTTTGAACGTTTGTCGAGTAAATATTGAAGTAGTCTGTAACGAAAAAAAAAAGTTTGAATTTTTTGCTTTCCTACTGCTTTTCTTTTTATCCCTGCGCTATATTCTCATCTTAGGCAAACTAATCAAGGTATCCAACGAGATAACATATTAAGCCACTACTACCGAAGGATTACACGAGGAGGAAGGACAGAGAGAGAGAGTGAGAGAAGGACGTGGGGACTAACGGAGCGGACGGTCATTCCATCTCCTCAGCCGATTTCACGGTCTTCTCTTTCAATGGAGTCAGCTCCTCTCTACCGTGTAGTCTGTAGTCCTCGCCATTCCTCCGCTTATTATATATATATATATATATATATATATATATATATATATATATATATATATATATATATATATGTTTAGTAAGGTTCTTGAGGTTCAGTCATAAAATAAAAAATCAACTATTTTGGCGACGTTTCGAGACTATATTGTTCTCATAATCGTGCCCTACAGTGAAAAAAACAAATAATACCGAATACCTACCCAGTCCTTTTAACTTAATTTTTAAGAAATAACGTTTCCCCCCACAACCTTTGTAACTGTCGTTCAAAACTCCCCCTGGATTAGTTGTGTACTAGAATTGTTAGTCTATTCCATATCCATCAGTAACATTGTAAGTAGCTTCATACTCCTCTATATTCTGTAATTATATATATTTTTATTATTCTAACACATGTTGTCATATACTTGTACTGTAACTAACTGTTAGTTAGTATATAACAACATGTGTTAGAATAATAAAAATATATATAATTACAGAATATAGAGGAGTATGAAGCTACTTACAATGTTACTGGTGGATATGTTATTAACTAAATTCTAACCATTCTAGTATACCACTTACCTGGGGAATTTTTGAAAAACAGTTAAAAGGTTTGGGGGAGGATTTCCCTACTGTTGATATTCCCAACATTCCCCCCCCCCCAAAATATGTATATATATATACATAGTATATATATATAGTATATACATATATATATATATATATATATATATATATGTATATGTATATATTATATATGTATATATGTATTAATATCTATTTATTGAAATTTGCAACTGTGCAATATTTATACATCAAGTAAATGTGCTGTTACCTATTACAATAACGTGACAAAACTTGTAAAGAACTACTCATCAGTAGCACTTCAATAAAAAATTTTCACTAGGTCTCTAGGCCATCTTCTTTTTAAACGACTCGGAGGATAATCGGGAATGGAGTGGGGAGCAAGTTGAGAAACTACTGGATTTAAGTGGCTATGGAGCTTACTATGGATAGGTATCTAGTTTCAGCTAAAACAGCAACATATGGAACATATTAATATCTTTATGGATAAGTTTATTGGTGACAAATTAAGGAGCATTGAGGATTTTTCTAGGGATTTTGGTTTGTAAGGATTAGTTACGAGATGAATTGGATGGTTTAGTAGAGCCCCAAAAACACAAGTTCGTCTAAATACGTACCACAGTCAAGTGTGAGTATTTTGTAATTAATTGGGAATTTAGTAAATGCTTTGTATATTCAAAATCAAACTAAATTTTTATTTCTTTAGCAAATAATCCCATTTTCCGTAGTTGCTATGACCAAACTACTTTTATTGGCTAAACATTTGAAAACGGTTAGACATAAGAAGTAATTCCATTACAAACCTTTTGATTTGACCTCTGAGAAGTATTTTGGGAAAATTTGATTTCGTAAATACTATTTTTATTTATTTAAAAAAAAAAAATACACATTTTTTTAAACTTCCGCATACCCTATTTTCTCTAATTCTATTCGGGTCCATGTTTTGGTCAACAAACACGGAAGGGCTACAAAGACAAAGAAAATAATTATAAATATATTACAATGGATCTAATAGGTATTTGATTGCAAAAGGGAGTGTGCGTATTAACTCTTCTTTAACTGGGAAATAAGTATATTTTGCCACTATGATTCCACTTTATTCATTTTTTCTGTTTGGTGCTAAATTGTTGAAGGGATCTATGATGTATGATATTTACAAGCCTTACAATCAGAAAATGGCCAGGGTATGACTAAATTTATTAAAAACATTATTGAAACGTTTGATTCTGAAAAAAAAAACTCGGTACTTTTTGACATTGACTAGTATCTTGAAAATGGTCGACTCTAGAAAAATATGTTACAAATCTAAATTAAACTTGATTACATTTTCCTATAAAAATTGCATTATGTATGAATTTGTCAAAATTCTATTGGTTTTCGAAATAGTATGTTTTGAAAAAAAAAAAAATCGGTGATTGCGGGAAAAAACAAATGTCACCTTCACTTTTTGCAATACTTTTTGCTTCTAGTACCTTCCCGATCGTGTCCTCAGAAAAAAATACATAATCAAAATTGTAGAGCATTGAATTTAATTTCATTTAATTTATAAGTTTATGGTATTTGAGCAAAATGTTTAAAAAAAGTGAGGTAAACAATTTTTTTATTTCTAAAATTATTGGATTTTTAATTACATATATCTCGAAACCGTTAGAATTTCGACAAATAGCGTAAATAATTAATATTGTAGGAAATTCAATTAGCTTTAATTTCGATTAGCAGCATATTTTTCTTGAGTCCACCGTTTTCGGGATAAGATCGAAAAATACGAAATTGGGACCTCTCCTCTCCCCCCACCTTAAACTTAACCTCAGTGTCGGTGACTTTAAGTACGTTTACCTTCTAATTACTCCCGGCGAAGCTGTGTCATAAAAAAATTATTGCATATTTCATGCAATCTACACCCCTCGTTTCAACACGTCTTTGACTAGGGTCGCACTTTTCTGCGAAAACAAACCTATATCACCATTCATTTGGCTACAGTTCCGAAACTAATTGTTCGATCCGAAATTTTTTTTTTATCTGAATGCTCATTAAATTTACTATAAGAACCTATATATGATAAATTTTATCAAGTTTCGTAAATAAAACCAAAGGTCCTTTATTTTTTTATACAATAGTTTTTCGAAATCGGCAACGCAAAATATATAGGAAAATGATATTTTTGGCCGGGTAGACCTACAAGTTACCTCACTGTGCGTTGGTGTTCCATATTGTGTTATTTTATTAAACTCATTCAATTGAAAAATTCAAATAACTTTTTGTAATCACTTTTAAATGAATCAGTAAAAGTACTAAAGCTTTTTAATTTGGATACTATAAAAAGTAATAATTTTGAATGAATACAGCTCATAATATAATTATCCTTATTAAGAATAAGCAACATTTATGCACAAATAATTTATCCATATTTGTTCCTAATAGATATTTTTTTTAATTTGCAGTAATATAGCAAGGTAAGTAATTTTTAATTTTTTAATTAATAATAGGAATAGATAATACTTTATTGTTAGTGGATTATTTTTTTTTTTTTTTTCAACTAGTTTTATAAAAATTAATAATAAAATAATGTTTTTATTTATATCCTTTTCCCGTTAGATATGATGACAATATGATATTCTAGTCAATAAAATCATCATTGGGGAAGTGAAATAGAGCAAACTTTTTAGGCCCTCCAAAATAGGGGCTAGAGCAAGTCGTTATACCCGGCGCGGAAGGTAGGGGATTAATGTTTATAATCGCTTATCCTCTGCCATACTTCTAACGTGATTTTTTTGCCTAATTCCATCTTATATTTTCGATGCACCCCGCATTTTAAATATATTTACAATAAGTGTGCAGTTTTTTTTGGTTATATAGTTTTAATTATTGTTTACATTTATAATTTTGGGTTTCAAAATTTTCATTTTCGGATCGTGAAAATTCTATATTGCCAAACAACCTTTCTATGGAATGTTATTTTAGATTTGTAGTTTGAGGCTACTCTAGTCATGATAGATGTAGACGCTACCTGAAAAAAACAAATTGCACAGAAATTCGTATTTATGGGTTTCGGCCGAATGTTGTTCGTATAATTAAATTGTTTTTTTTTCGCCGATATTTTTAGGTTTATTATTCTACACTTGCCTATTAGTTGACTTTTCTTTAAAAAATACTAGAAAGTAGTTTTTTGAACCTAAAATTGTAAATATCACACATATAACCTTCTAAAATAAATACATCAGATTCTATGTATCATGTTATTAAAAAAATCCGTTTTCAGATCTAAAAAACGTCTATTGGTTTTTTAATTAGGAGGAATCTAAAATTGACCCCGTAGGTGCTGCGATCTCTTGAGGCAGAAACACACTAGAGTGAGGGGACATTTAGCCTTAAAATATCTTTTCATTTGTTTCTTCTTAATGTCCCATCCCTCTATTTATTCACGCCGTCTAATCGGTGTTTTAAGAGGCTTATGATAGTTTCTTTATGTATCTTTATGTAATTTTTGTTTCTATATATATCCTTATATAATTTTACAATTCACAAAATCCACATGCTGTACCAAGAAAATAAACCAGACTTAACTTTAAATACAATACTAATAATCAACTTAAATATATGTGATATAATCATAATTTATAATGAAAGAAAAATATATGAAAAAAAAAAAAAAACTTTCAACAAATATGGTAAACAGAAAAATATAACATCCTAGTAATAAAATAAACAAAAATTGTGACTATACATTCTTAAATTTCTCTATATATAATATATATATATACACACATATTTACATACATATGCAAATTTATATACATATACATACTACAAGCATATTTAAAATAACAGTAAATAAATTAGATTGATATATTTCAATAACAAATACTTAGTTCTTTTATGTACTTATCGCTTTGTACTATTTTTTGTGTTGTTCCCTATATTTTTTATCAGTGGGTTTTTGTTGTTTTTACACTCAATAAAAAATTGTTATATATTTTCTCAATGAACACTTTTATATAAGGTTTTCACAGTTCTTTATGTAAAATCTCAATTTTTGTGTAGAATGCATAGTTTCCTGATTCTAAGGCATTTGTTTGTTATACTTGTAGTTTTTTATATTTTGTTTTAGACATAGAACTAAATATAGGGCTTGCATATGTTAATATAGATCTTAAGCAAGCTTTGTATAATAATAGTTTATTATCTGCGCTTAGCTTAGATTTCCTATTAAAGTATGGGTATATAGTACAGAGAGCCCTGTTTGCTTTATTACACACATAATCAGTGTGTGAAGTAAACGCCAGTCCTTTATCCATCTTGAGTTCTAAATATTTTATATCTGAGTTGGGGGAATATTGTTTGGCCGTCTCTTTGTAAATATTATAGCTTGTGTTTTTTACTGATTTATTTTTATTTCCATTTATTGTAAAATCTCTTTTATTTTTTTTAGTGCTGAAGTCAGTCTATTAGTGATTGTGTCCGGTCTATAACTTTTTTTTTCTTTTCTTATTCCATACTCATTACAATGTTGTTGATCGAATTAATATTTTTAAAGAGAGTTTTCAAGACAAAATAAAAAGTCTTATTATTTTTTGTTATTGGTTATCTTGGCCCTTGCTAAGATATTAGGGTCTTTTAATCGCTGAGAGTGAATCGGATTCAGCCAACCGGAAGACAATATACCTGTTGCCGGTACCACCCTAGCCCTCCTCCTGCACACAAGACATTAGGCTAGTACTGACTGAGAGAACTCCCCTCCCCCACCATCCCATCCACCCACAGCAAAGACAACAATAAACCATAACATAGAGGGCGCTGAATATTATCTCTCTCTCTCTCTCTTTCTCTCTGTCTTTGTTCAAAAGAGAAGGGTTGAAGGGCACTAAGGGCTCCTTATTAATGTTCCTACGACGACACTTCACAGCACAATCTTATCTCTTTCCCTATGACTTAGCTTCGCCACCCCTTTCAGTTCCTATATTTATTGCTTTATTGCCTCGCTAACTGCCTCTGTGCATTCAGTCGAACCGATCGGGGCTCTTTACAATCTAATGTTGAAGTAGGGTAATAGCCAATGGCAATTTCAGCATATTAACTAGCTTAACAAACATTTTAAGAAATCCGCAAGCAATTGAATGAGTCCGCCGAAAACCGTTCTAAGCGACAAAATTTCCGAAGTGGCTATTTTAAAAGTTTTTTAAATGTATAATAGTACGCCATAGTATGATATTGTACTTCATTATGTTATTATACATGTAAATATAACAAATTAATATGTGAAAATAAAATCTAACCTACAAAACGAATAAAAACTTTAGATTATGATTTTGTTTTAATGTCATACTCGTCCTTATAGGACTCCCATCTTGGGTAGGAAGGACGGGTTATCCTGCTGGTTATCAGTGTCATATAGATAAAGTAAGGAAGTCCTAATTCATTTCGTGGAACAAGTTCGAAATATAATTTTAGCAGTCTATGCAGTTGTAATGTATAGTGAGTGACAGGAGTGGTGGCGGCGTACGCGCATAATCATACGGGAGAGTGTTTTGTTAGAAAAATAGTTTAAAAAAAACAGCTGTAGAGAAGAACTATAGATACCATTGAGCTAATGGCGATGTATACCAGGTATGCAAGTTTAAAATGTCGTTTATTTCTTAAAATATATACACAGTAATTTAAAAAAAAGTATAATATATTTTATTCAAAGTACTGACCCTCGCTTTCTACACATTTTGTCCATCTCTCGGGCAATATATGGATACCATTCCAAAAGAATGCTTCATCTTTATTTGAAATCCATTCATCGAGCCATTTTCGTACGTTTTCGAAATTGTTGAAGTGTTGCTCCGCCAATGAGTGTCCCATCGATGAGAAGAGGTGATAATCAGAAGGCGCCAGGTCAGGTGAATACGGCGGGTGGGGTAGGAGTTCCCAACCAAGCGAAGAAATCGTTTCCTTAGTCAATCTGGCTGAATGTGCAGGAGCGTTATCATGCTGAAGAATGACTTTGGCGTGCCTGTGAGCCCATTCTGGGCGTTTTTCGATCAATGCGTGACTCAATTGATCATTTGTCGTCGGTAGCGCTCGGTATTGACTGTTTCGCCGGGTTTGAGAAGCTCGTAGTAGACTACTCCCTTCTGATCCCACCACACACACAGCATTGTCTTCTTCCCAAAACGATCCGGTCTTGCACTCTATGTGGATGGTTGTCCTGGCGTTACCCATGATTTTTTTTTTTTTTTCGTTTGGGATTCTGAAAATAAATCCATTTTTCATCGCCAGTTTACAACTCGATGCAAAAAACCCTTTCTTTCGTGGCGTAAAAGCAGCATTTCGCACCAGTTTTTTTCGTTTTTTTTGTTCTGTTTTTTTTTTTTTTCCATCTGTCGTTCGTCCAATTTATGTGGAACCCATTTTCCAACCTTTTGAATCTTTCCCATAGCTCTCAGGCGATCGGAAATGGCTTGCCTAGTGACATTCAACTGTTCTGCCATCATTTGGTGGGTTGGGTATTGTCTTCGTCTAATAAAGATTGCAATTCGAAGTCCTCAAACTTTTTTTGGTCGATTTTCTCGTTTTTGATCAGTAACATCAAAATCACCACGTTTTTGAAACTTTGAAACCAACGTTCACATGTCCTGACGGTTGGAGCAACATCGCCATAGTCTCAACAAGAATTCGATGACATTCAGATGCCTTTTTCTTTTGATTAAATAAGAAAATCATGACATGCCGCAAATGCTCTTTATTTGGCTTAAAATTAGACATTTTTAACACCAAAGAAAGGTATGATACGTCCACGTAAACGACTTAAAAACAACTGACTTTTGTAAACAAATGACTAACAAACAAAATAGCGTTTAGAGATAAGCAAATCCTTCAATAGGCTAAGAGCGCATTCTATTGGAATTAAAACGACATTTTAAACTTGCATACCTGGTAGTTAGTGCATGAACAAAAAAACGTTACTGTAAGTTTTATGGAAGGAATAACACTGGAGTGATTTTGTGCTCTCTCTCCCCTCTGTTCAAGTATGTTAAATAAAACAGTTTTTATGTCCGAATTAGTGATTTAATTAGAGAATAATATTGAAGCAGTTGGAATTAGGATAAAACATTAAATGAGATATAATCACAATTAAAGGTTATATTGCGTAAATTTTTGTTTATAAAACTATTAAATATTTAAATTCTTTACTATACGAGGGTGAATCAAATATAAACGGTAATTTTCAAAATTATATTTTATTGAATAATATTATACAGAAACTATACCTTCAAAATTTTCAATGTAGTCTCCTGCATTATCTACACACTTCTGCCACCGATTTGGAAGCTTGAATATTCCCTGTTCATAAAAAGACTGAGGGCGAGTTTTTAACCATTTGCGTACGTGCTTTTCAACGTCTTCATTGTTTTCAAATCGTTTTCCTCCAAGTGATTCTTACAGGGGCGCAAACAAAACATAGTCACAAGGGGACAGGTCTGGACTGTAAGGAGGGTGTTCGAGAGTTTCCCAGCCCATTTCTTCCAATTTATCCCTTGTAAACAATGCGGTGTGAGGCCTTGCGTTGTCATGCGTTCCCCTTGTGACTATTTTTTGTTTGCGCCCCTGAAAGAATCACTTGGAGGAAAACGATTTGAAAACAATGAAGACGTCGAAAAGCACGTGCGCGAATGGTTAAAAACTCGCCCTCAGTCTTTTTATGAACTGGGAATATTCAAGCTTCCAAATCGGTGGCAGAAGTGTGTAGAGATAATGCAGGAGACTACATTGAAAAAATGTTGAAGGTATAGTTTCTGTATAATATTATTCAATAAATATAATTTTGAAAATTACCGTTTATATTTGATTCACCCTCGTATATTCAATTTAGATTGATTAATAAAACTATTCATTGATGGTTATGGTTGTGTGAGAGTAACTGTTAAGTCCTTATATATATAAAAATTATTCGAATAGATATATACTTTGAGGAATATTACATAGTCCAGTTAATGACTGAGTGCTGAAATGAGGAATGTAGAATGCATGAAATATGCGATAATTTTTGACTTCATAGCTTCTTTAGGAGTAGTTAGAAGGTAAACATACTAAAAGTCCCCGCCCCTGGGGGGTTATTTCAATTTTTTTTGGTTTTTTTTCGATTATATCTCGAAAACAGTAGGCTCTAGAAACATATGTTACAAATAGAAATTAAAGCTAATTAAATTTCCTATAAAATTGACTATATGCATATTTGTCGAACTTCCAACGGTTTTCGAGAAATACGTTATTTAAAATCGATAATTTTCGCAAACAAATATTTTTATCTCACTTTTTTGTCAATCATTTGCTGTAAATGCCAGAAAACTATATATGAATTTAAAGTAAATTTAATGTTCTACAATTTGAAGTTGAGCTTTGGGGCTCCACTAAACCATCTAATTCATCTCGTATCCAATCCTTACAATCCAAAATCCTTAAAAAAATCCTAAACGCTCCTTACTTCGTCACAAACAAACTTATCCACAAAGATCTTAATATGCCTTACGTTTCTGACTTAGCTCATACCAGATATCTATCCTTACATAGCAAACTCCACAATCACTCAAATCCATTAGTATCACAACTTGCTTCTCATTCCATTCCAGATAACCCTCCGAGGCGTCTGAGACCTTCTAATATAATACTTTATTATATAAAACATTTTAAAGTGCTACCGATGGGTAGTTGCTTTAAAAACAAGAGACGAGTCATTTTTATCATTATCATCGTATTAACTTGATGTATAATATACTGTATATACAGTTGTAAATTTCAATTAAATAAATAAAATTTAAAAAAATGTTCTACAATTTTGATTCTATCATTTTTTGTGAGAAACGATCCTGGAAGGCAAAAGTTAGGTAAAATTGTTTTGTTTTTTCTTGAATATCACTCAATAATATTCAATAACTTATATCTCGAAAACCGTTGGAATTTCGACAAATATGTATAGAATCAATTTTATAGGAAATTTAACTAGCTTTTTTTTTTTATTTGATAAATATTTTTCAAGAGTCAACCGTTTTCGAGATATAATCGAAAAACAGAAATGGAACCTACCCTACCCCACCGCAAAGTCAGTCAAAAAGTATCGCATCTGTTTATTGACTGGACTAATGGCGGATAACAACCTTTGCGAGAGAGGTTAGTTCTAAAAAATTAAATGATCACACTTAAGTATAAGACGCCTTAACACGCTCGGCCACAACAGACTACTATTTGATGTTTAGATCAATAGGAATAACTTACTTTTAAAATGTGCAGTTATCAAGTTGTGTTCCTCCGGGCCCCAATCTCCACACAAAATTGATATTTTTTGATATACACTTCCCCACGCCGAGGTTCCTGGCATCGTTGTCTACACAGTCCCTCCATCGCAGCTTCTGTCTTCCGATCCTTCGGCTACAAGTAAATTTGAGGAAATTATTACAAAAGTCGTTACAATTAGGAAGAGATTTTTTAACATGGAACATGTTGTACCGGTGACCTAGTTGGTCAAAAGCGATACGTTTTTGGGGGGCGCGAGGCGTTACGCGAAGTTTGATAGTTTGATATTAGGAGAGTAAGCGCAGTTAAGAGCTCACTATAACTATAACACTTTTTATTTATTAGGAGGCATGTTCCAATGAGTGTGCTCCTTTTGACTTTGTTTCTCCTTATACGAAATACAGATTTTTAATCTTGATTTGACCGATCTTGCTTGATCCCTCTCGGCTGTTTTTAAGTAAATGATGAATATCTTCAAGTCAAATCAGGCTTGATGAAAATAATAATCTAGTAAAGATGTTTTTTTTGATATAACATTTGTTGCTAGGACCTACCGTTTGGAGCTATATTAGTTTTATCGAAAAAAGTTATCTTTGAAACTCATATTTTTTTTTTTTTCAACTTATTTTATTTCGAATATTCATTAATTGTTAATTTGATTTACATAGAGATAAGCATGTCAGCAGGATTAAGCGATTTGATTTGAAATTTCATCTCCTACAGACAAGTGAATGTCAGGTAAACGAAAAGAAAAATAGAGAACATATGAACATCGACACTCAAGGGGGCCTTTAATTTTTAATTTCAATTTGGGCCGTAACTTATGTAATCCAACTAGGGTATGGGTGACGGTTTATCATACAGGTTACCAATCTATTCTAGCCATGGTAGATAAGGCAAGGTTCATTTCGTGGGGTCACTACTAAATAAATTTTAACTTGCCGTTTTTAAAATTTAAATTTTCTAAATTTTAACCGTCGCACAGTGTGAAAAAAATCCATTTCGGCGGCCAAAATTATTTTATTGCAGAAATATGTTTTAAATGGCGTCCTATATACGGGAAAAATATTTTTAAAAATTTCATGAAAGTGGAAGAGTTCATAATAAATAACTGAATTGTCGACTTTAAATCCAAGGTGTACGGTTAAATGAGATGGCTGTAAAGCTCCATTTGATGGTGATATTTCTTTAATATAATATGATACAAATGAGCTGTTTCTGTATATCAATACAGCAAAGTCATTTATGATCGATTATATAAAAATTAAGCTTATTATTAAAATAAGTCTTCAAAAAAACTAAAAGTAAACTATACAATACATTAATTACCAAGGAGAATTTAATATTAAGGTGTAATTTACAAAAGCAATTATTCTCCCATTATTTATTTATTAAAATCATATAATGTTACATGATTGTCCAAAAAATTTTTTGCGACGTTTCATGGCCATTGCCACATTTTCAAGCTCTGAAAACATGCAAAAACATACATGCATGGCAAATTGCGAATAAGGTATATTATGTGCATCTATATAATTATCTTACAATGTCCAATCATACACGATCCATTTCCAATAAAATCTTTAATCGACTAAAAAAGTCTTGTCATTGGTATCATGTCAAATATCTACATAATTAAATTTAATAAATAACAAATAAAAATAATATAAATATAAAAATCGTAACAAATAAAAATATGAAAAAAGTACAATGCTCAACTGCACTTCTATTGATTTTATTGGAAATGGGTCGTGTATGATTGGACATTGTAAGATAATTCGTTAGTTATATATAATGTACATTGTAGAGTATAGATGCACATAATATACATTATTCGCAATTTGCCATGCATGTGTGTTTTTGCATGTTTCAGAGCTTGAAAATGTGGCAAAGGCCATAAAACGTCGCAAAAATTTTTTTGGACAATCATGTAACATTATATGATTTTAATAAATAAATAATGGGAGAATAATTGCTTTTGTAAATTACACCTAAAAGTAAACTTTTTGTAAAAATATCCAGCATTTAAAAGGACGATGGTGTACGATGTTGAAACTTATATCACGTCGATGTGTATTATTTTGTGTTAATTAAATTCAAAAAATCATATTCGTTTCGATCCCTTCCTCGTTATTACCCCCCTCCCAATTATTACCTCCCTCCCAATTATTATCCCCCTCCCCCCCCCTCCCAATCGAAACCTTTTTTGTAATTTATTACTTCCCACTCTTTTAGATTTGGTGGTGGTTTTTCAGGTACATGATGTAACTTCAGAAAATGATGAATGCTCTTGTCACGATGTACAAACATGTATACATTTGGCCGCCTAAATGGATTTCTTGCTTTCTGTGCGTCGCCACAAGTCCCTCGGCCATCGAGTACCCTAACAGTTTACTCCTGATATCAATCTTGGGCCGAGGTGTTAATTGGTAATCGTTGAGAAACGCCCTGTTCATATCTTTCCCGAGGTGTCAACAACTTTTTTCTCCGCCCCCAATTGTAGGTTTCGTCTGTAATTTGGGAAGATCTGATGTAGATAAAGATATTTTCTACCGCTCCTTGCTTTGCTTGTTGGTCTTTAATTGTGGACCAGTTGCAGCTCGGAGCCAGGCTATGAAATGTTTACATAATTAATTAATAGAGAGTAAGGATTGTAATGGAGGGGGGAGAAGACTCCTCCGAAGACTTTCTTTAGGGTCCTCCCTTCCTAAGAAGACAAACGATCTCGAGGAGAGTCGGTTCGAAGAAGAAACCGTAGGTCACGGTTCGAAGCGCTACATTAATTCCAAACCTTCTCTTTCTCTTCTCTCTCTCTCACTCTCTCTCTCTCTCTCTCTCTCTCTCTCTCTCTCTCTCTCTCCTCTCTCTCGCTCTCTCTCTCGCGTCTCTCTCTCTCTCTCTCTCTCTCTCTCTCTCTCTCTCTCTCTCTCTCTCTCTCTCTCTCTCTCTTTCTCTCTCTCTCTCTCTCTCTCTCTCTCTCTCTCTCTCTCTCTCTCTCTCTCTCTCTCTCTCTCTCTCTCTCTCTCTCTCTCTCTCTCTCTCTCAGCTCTCTCTCTCTCTCTCTCTCTCTCTCTCTCTCTGTCACTTCTCATATAATATTGATAATAAACAGCTTCTTTCTCCCTCCCTCTTTCTCCTATTCCACCCTCTTACCACAATCCAAAGAGTAACCTTGTTTATATCTACACAAATCTTACATTTAATGGACGATAACTTTTGTTGTTGATTCAACAAGTTGGATAATTTCTATTATTTTTTTAGGATTGATGAATTAATTGCCACTTCTATTTAAGATTATTTTTATTAGAAAACTAGTTTCGAATGGTAAACATTCATCTTCATTTCTAAAACATACAGAATTTTTTTTTCAACACATCAGATCTATGTTACACAGTACTGATGTGTTGAAAAATGTTTGTATGTTTTAGAAATGAAGATGAATGTTTAACATTCGAAACTAGTTTCCCTAATAAAAATAATCTTAAATAGAAGTGGAAATTGATTCATCAATCCTAATTGTTTTGATTCTTGTATACCATCATAGTGAAGCCCAAGTTAAAGCCTCTTTTAAGTTTCAAAACAGTTCATTTACCCTACAAACGTTCAAACCTCGCAATTAATTAATTACTAAAGACTCATATACATGACTGATTAGACCTATTTAGACATTCGGAATTGAGCTTTGAAGCTTCACTAAACAATCCGATTCATCACGGATCAAAATCCTAAATGCCCCTTACATTGCCAAAATTAAACTTATCCATAATATGAAGCGTATGATTCCAAATCCAGTCAAGTCCATTTTTGAAAATTTATAATAGCTGGTAGATAAAGGTTAATTTCTGGCTGGATGAAAAGGCCTTATTATTTGTATGACCGTTTTTTATCTGATGTAACTACTTATAGGAGGAGGAAACTTTCCACCTTAAGATGACCAATTAGAAAAACTATTTCAAAAAAACTGGAAATTGAACTTAGCTGTTTTTATCTAATTCTAAGCCTTTTTCTTTTTTTTTTTTTTTTTTCTCATTTATTGATATTTAAAACTGTACAAAACAATATACATTAAGTTAATGTGTTGATAGTGAATACATTGGTATGTAAATAACTTGTGAAGAACTACTCACTAGTAGCACTTCAATAATGTCTACACTAAAAGGTCTCTAGGCCATCTTCTTTTCAGACGCCTCGGAGGATTATCGGGAATGGAGTGGGAAGCAAGTTGGGAGACTAGTGGATTAGAGTGGTTATGGAGCTTACTATGAAAGGATACGTATCTGGTTTGGGCTAAATCAGCAACATATGAAACATTAAGATCTTTATGGATAAGTTTATTGTTCACAAAATAAGGGGCATTAAGGATTTTGGATTGTAAGGATTGGATACGAGATGAATTGGATGGTTTAGTGGAGCCCCAAAGCTCAACTCCGTATGTCCAAATAGGTCTTATCACAGTCATGTAAATGAGTCTTTTGTAATTTATTGGAAAAGCTTAGAAACGTTTGTCTAGTAAATGTTGAAGTAGTCTGTAACGACGAGCAGTTTCTTGTCGTTTTAGTCTTGTATGTGGATTCCAAAGAAGACGTTTGTCTAAGTGGAGTCCTAGGTAGCGGATCTGTTCAACAGGGATTAGTTGAATATCATTAAAGGATACTGTAGGGCAGGATGTCGTAGGTTTACGACGAAAATTCTAAGCCTAAACATCAAATGTATGACAGTTTACGATCAAAAACAAGCTCTCAAATGTTCTTAGCGTACTCGCCTCCTTACAACAACATATAATGTGTATCCAGTGTATTGATCCTACTATACCATCATGCGTACCTCAAGTGTATCATGTTTTTATTTTCCTCTTTACATAATTATATGCATTCTTAGTAGATTGCATAGTGTCGGGTAGCATCGGATCAAGGTAACATTTTTTTTTTTTCTGATCCTCTAACTTTATTCATACAGAAATAAAAAAAAAATAAAAAATCGAGAATGAGGGATCTCGTTTTTTTCTTTCTCGGCATAGGCTCTCGACATAGCTGGAGAGGTTAATGAAAATATGAAATCCTCCTTTATTTCCCGTACAGCCCATATAATTGACTGCTTTATAAAGACTTAGATAACAACATAAGACTTCCTAATTCTGTAGATTATCTACTTAGATAAACTGTTCTGGATTGAGTTATGCCTTGACCCGACGAGGATAAAGCTGTTTACAGGTGGGGCGGAGGTTGGGGTTCGGTACCAAGCGGATAAGATTTATCTACACCCGAGGGGGGGGGAACCTCTACCTCCCTTCCCTATCTCCCCTAATGCACTTGCTGTTCCTGCAATGTGAGGCAGAGGAGGAGTGAATAAGGTTTTCATAGAATATTATATATGTTAATATGTTTATACAAACTGCTCCTATAACAACATCAACAACAACAACAATATATAACTCACTGGCCTACATATTGTTGATATTGTTTCAAAGATGCACTACATTAATTAGTTCGAGATCGGTGGGAAAGGAAGTGCGACATCTGGTGGGGGGGAGGGGAACCATCATCTCCAGTCTCCAGTTCAGGAATAGCCGTCATTCCTTCTCTTCTTTCACTTTTTTTATCTAGTATTCTCTTCTCTCTCTAGCTTTTTTTTTTTTTTTTTTTTTTAAAAAACGTCATATCTTAATTTATATCGGCTTCTAGCCGTAATATAAAAAAATATCTCTCCATTCACAACTAATGGAATACCATTTTTAGTATTTAATTTGTCGTAAAAGTGTACACTTTAGACCTCATATAAGGTCTCTTTCCGCATATGAGAAAATGGAGTATAGAATGGGGGTTATTAAAATTACTCAACAATTTTTGAAACCAACGATCAAGTTTCGAGGAATATCCCTCAAAGTTTCACACCATTTGGTGCCACAGAAACACCAACTGCTAAAAATTACTATGCTAACGCGGGAAGAGATCTAAACATCCCAGAAACTAAACCAAATTCTTATTCACATTTCCTGAATGAGTCATAAAACTGTTGTTAATTTATATATTTAATTTTTTGAGTGTATTTTGATTTGTTTGTGTTATATTTTTATTCTTTAATCATTAAATTTGTAAAAGTATTATTGTAAAACTATTTCATTAATATTTTGTAAAACAAATTGTAAAAAATAAAGAAACTCAGAAAAAAAAAATAGGTTTTACTCACCTGATTGTTATCATTAAGCGTTCATCTTCTAGAATAGGCCTACTGTGTCAATTATTCCATTTTTTATGCATTTTATCCGAAATTTTTGATAATATATAGTCAAAAGTTTTGATTTTCATACGGATATACTCACTAAATTTTCTGAGATGTTCCCTTAAGTCTTTATAAATATGGTGGAATTCCCCAAACGTAACTTTGCCTGATAAATAGGGTGGGCTGCAAATTCGCGGTCTTTCCGTATAACTGCAGCAACATAATGTTTCACAGCGCTTGATGATAGAAGCATTTCTTCCTCTTCGGAATCACTCATTATATACTCACTCACAACAAACTATTTTTACTATTTATTTAAATATTTATTTACTATATATATTGCTTAATGCAACTGTTATCGAAGCTGTATTTAACATAAACACCATATAGAAGCGGTGATTCAAGCGGAGAGTTAAGGTCCGCTAGTACGCCGCTCTCCTCGCTTATCGCAGCTCCAACATAAACGGACCCATAGGCCGTACCTAAAGTGGATAACATGCCTTAAAATATTTAACTTAAATGTTCAAATAAAAATTAATATACAATTTTTTGGAGATATGTTAAAAACTAGTGTTGTCGTTTGCATTTGTGTCAACGTAATTTTTCATTAAACGTTTATGAAAGTGTCTCCTGATTACTGAAATAAAATATCAAACTGGGATTTTTTTTTTAATCTATTTTTACCGAAAAATTACAAGTAATTTAATAACTAAAAACTATATACAATTCCTTGACTAGTTGTGAAATGTTCGTCTTTATGTAAATGTCAACATTTTCTTTCAAATTTTGTGATATGTAAGGTCTTTTTTTTTCTACAGCATTTGCTTCTTTCACTGATCCATTAATTAAACAAATTTTCTCGTTGACAGCTGGACATGGATGACGTTCCATGACGGAAAAAAAAAAAAAAAAAATGGCTTTTTGTAGTCAAGAGGAGGATTCTAGGAAGATCTTCAGACCCATAAAATCTCTATTGTAATAGAGAAGACAAATGAATAGGGAACCATACTACAATTACAACAAGATGCTGTGAAGACAACGAAACAGAGGCGGCGACGCTGGCCAGGTCACGTGACATCTATGTAGGATGCGTTGAAGATGATCCTTAAATATGGATTCTATTGCACAAAGAAGGGTTGGTAGACCCAACGTGAGGTGGACCGAAGCTGTGTCCGAGGATGCAAGAACCCTTAGAAATGATTGTTCAGAAAACAGAACCATCTGGCGAAGACTATGGAGGTCTTGGCTTCGTGACGAATTGTTCCGCTAGATTATGACAATATTCGAGTATGAACAGCTAGTAAATGTTCGTTTACTATTCTAATTACAATTACAATTTTGTATGCAGTGTATTGTTTGAAATGTGCTGGGGTGGGGCGTTACCTAGAAGCAACATAAGAAGTAACTTTACTTCGAGTTGGTGTTCAAATCTTCAATCCGAGCTCTGTTTGGTGAACTTTATTGCTGGGGCAATTAATTTCCCATGCTCCCCTCGGTTTGGAAAACCCATTGTTAAAAGAGGAGAAAGAAATGTTGTATATGATATACAAGGTCGAATTAATATTTCAAGTTAATATGTTATTTTTTAATTTAGCGAATCGTAGATAAGTAGGGTAAATCACTAGTTATGGTCATAGTTAGGAGAACTTGCCGATTTATGGTATAAGGGAAGTCCGTTGATACAGTTTGTAATATGACATCTTTGGTTATATACTCATATTCTCAAAAGTTTATTCTATTGAATGTAAAATTGAAAAATACACTGAAGCTTACTTTCAGATAAATATTTATATTTTTTTTACAAAAAACTGAAAATACCAGTTATGGGCACGTTATACCTATTTATGGTCATAGCCAAGACTAGTTATGGTCGCAAAATAATCTTTAAAACAAATATTTTTTTAATTTAAAAATATTGTTGATTAATGAACAGCTGTTAACTGCAAAAATTATGATCTAAATAATAATACAATGCGGTCTAAAAAAAAAAAGAAGTACAATACATATTTAAAAACACAATCACTGGATGCACTCATTCACAAACTTTGTAGTTATTTATTAGTTTAGAAATTCGTCTCGAAATGATAGTTGAAAATTAATTTTAACAACTATTTGTCAGAGTATAATTTATAGCCGCACTTCTTGTTGATTTTTCTATATAAGCACTAACGGCATACGACATGGTAATCATTCCCACTACAAAAATAATGAATTAAAAGAAATCTGAATATATTTTTGTGAATTATCTTCTTTCGATATTTACAGTTTTCTTAAACAACAGTAGCCATCCACGAAGTACATAATATAACTAAATATATTAACTAGTAATGGTTACTTAAGAGACGTGGCCACTACAAGGAAGGGATGTAGTATATAAGTTTTAAAAGGACATAAATGAAGAAAATTGTAGTTTTTCATTATTAGCAGAAAGAACCTTTGTAACAGTATAGAAAATTGAAATGGATAGGGGTGACCATAACTCTATTTACACCGGTTATGGTCAGTTCAAAATTATTGTTAATTAATATCAGATAGTCCAACATAATTTAGCTTGTATGGAAGTCTGAATTCTATTAAAATGTTACATATCTCAAAAACTTAATTAATAAATTAATGAAGCGATTTCACTATCATTCCTTAAGAATCCTCATTTTTTGGTAACGATCTTACTAGAAAAAGGAGGTATTTTATGGCACTATTTGAGGAAAATATTTTTTAGTGGCTACTGAAAAAGGATATGAGGCAGAGTTTCATTAGTAAATGAATCTTAAATCCTTTTTAGATATATTTCTCTTGCTGACATCACAAGTAAATTGATAAGACCCTTATTACTGCGATAATTGTATTAGCCTGCCCATAACTAGTGATTTACCCTATTTGAAAAAAAAATAAATAATAATGAATGAATGAATTATTTTGGTGATGGTATCAAAATATACAAGATCCGATATTTAGGAAGGATCCGACAGGGGTAGGAGGAAAACGAGAATATAGGATATAAAAAAGCGGCCCAGATTTTCCCATCAAATTAGCGAAAGATGGTGGAGGGCGGAAAAGCCGAGTGGAAGGGGTGAGGATGACGAAGAGGTATGGCGCACCGGCCGAGGAAAAAGGAACAAAAAAGAAAAAGAAAAAAAAAGTATAGAGCGAGAGCAGGATAAATCCGCCACATGTTATCTCTCTCATCTCTACAGTATTCTACCCTTCTTGTATAATAGTATGGTATAGTTGTTACGCTATAGTACAAAGCTATAGTTATTATAATAATAATAATTTTATAATTATTATAAAAAGGAAACATTATATTAAATACTAGTATCCCCTAGTGCGGCTTCGCTTGGTCTTTTATTAGTAAACAACTTAAATAGGTTTAATTGAAATTTTATTTTTTAATGATAAAAATCTTGTGTTGTGTCATGAAGTTGGGATTTGTTTTCTCACAATATTTATATATATTTTCACAGAAAGCGGTAAGTTTTTAACCGGTAATATTGCAATGATTAAGTGGTTGAAATTCACGAAATACAATAATTGCATATTCAATTATTAATAAATAGCATTCCCAATCACGGCTTCGCCCGCTCTTATAAGTAAAGGACTTATTTACAACTGCACTGATTAGTTGGTTGAAAATTGCGTAAAAGCATTCATTTGTTTGTTGTTCAACCTTCATTTTTTAACTTCCATGTACGAGTCAGTAATCCAGATAAACAGGGACTGTTTAAAAAAACTAAAGCGGATATTGGACTGCTTTACCAGTGATTACTGCTTAAGGCCTGCTTATATTTAGGTATCCCTTTAACTCCAAAAGGCGTCTTCGCCGATGCAGCAAACAATGCAGTTCTAAGAAGTATCACCGCGGGATATTGCACGAAGAAGGTAATGGAAAATTCAAGAATGACTTCCTGGGAAGCAAGGATAGAATTATACCGGGCGACAGTTCTCAGTACACTGCTATATGGGGCGGAAGTATGGGGACTTAGCAACTTTTTTTCAAAACATTATTATACTGACCTAGAAACATTCCTAACAATATAATAAGAAAAGAAACCGATTCGATTAATATCAGTTTTCATGTCCTAAAACAAACGATAAACTGGTGGACTAAACTGCTAGAAATGCCAGAAGACAGAATTACAAAAAAATATTACCTTAAACTAATGTCCATATCTTCATCAAATTCAGATCCAGTACATAATTGGGTTTTACAATTGAAAAACTTAATATATGAGTTGGGATTTGAGACCGTATGGGATGCACAAGATTCAAAAATAATTCAGGAAAGCAGTAAAGCTATTCTAGAATCCTATAAACAGAAACTCATAGAAGAGGACCATATCAGTATTAACAACTCGTACTGTAGCCATATATATCAATATTTACAACAGAACAATTACCTACAATTCAATTGCAATATTTCAAAGATTAAACTAGTGAGCCAATTAAGAGTTGGAGGAACAAAACTAATCCGAATATATCATAAAGGCACCACATATTGTATAAATTGCGGGGATGACTGTACTCTCTGTAACCTTAAACAGAAGGAAGGCTTATTTCATTTGATATTTGTATGCCCACGTTATGCTCAGTTAAGGGATAATTATATCAATCCAATCGTAGGACCAAATTATAATAGAGATTGTCTGGTATTTGTCCTGGAAGTGGATAGCATGCCAAAGCTGAACCTCATTTTTTATTTTTTTGTAAATTTACTAAAAACGAGAAGTTTTTTAAGAAACGATTGAAGGTAAAGGAACTTATATAATAGCATATGTAATAGCAACCGACTATTGTATTTTCATTTTGTATCTTTGAAACTAAGGAATAATTCTGTGTATTTTTAGTTTTATTGAATTATAATGGAATATTATGCTTTATGTATATGTACGTATGCTTGTGTATGTGGGTGTGTATGTATATATATAGTTATTTTTGTGTATTTAGTTATTTAGGCCAACTCCTTGCTATGAGATGTATCTCTACAAGCAATAAAAATTATCTATCTACTGCTTAAGACCCTTGGATCATATTTCTTACACACAATAATAAAAAGCAAAGAATCGAAAATTTTAGTAATAATTTTTATTCGGCAGAAATAATTTTATCGATTTCATCTGGTTGGATTTTAAATTCTAACCATAAAAATCTATGACAGTGTTGCAAACGTTCCTAGAACTATGAAGATGATTTTGTAAAAATGTGGTATTATCAATATCAAGCTCTATATAACACCGTACATTTGTAACCTGGCATCCAGAATGGTGTTCGCCACCTATCGGTTAATTTTCAAACTTCAATGCTGCTCATATTATTGCTTTTGTTAATAACTAATTAATTGAAAATAAGTAAGTGGATTTAATTATTGCTGAACCTTTCTGGAGCTATAAAGATGATGTGGTTAAAAATTTGGTACAGATTAGTTCAGTAGTTTTCGCGGTTAGTGATTACCTTTTATGTAATTGTATTGATAATATTACCTTGTTATTAATCCAGATGGACAGAGACTTTTTAAAAAGAAACTCTGGCTGATAATGGACTGCATTATCAATGCTTACAAACCCTATCAATAGAGATATTCTCGGCTGTCACAATTTACTTTTTCAATAATAATGCTATTAATATTCTCTGTTTCAATATTTGTAGGTAAAATTACTGCTCTTTCACACAACCAATATTAAGATTTATTTAATAGACCTGAAACATCAGAACAAATTTCAAATCATTGAAAAACTATGGAGGCCTAGGCCGCCCATTCTTTACACACAATATAAAAAAGAAATCTATATTTTGATAAGGCAGATTTCGAATGCTACAACACTTACTTGACAAACGTTCAAATCTCCCAATTCACTGTAAGAAACTTGTATATATGACGATTATCAGACCTATTTGGACCTACGGTATAAAGTTGTGGGGATCCACTTAACCATCAAATTCTTTCCGCATCCAATCACTCCAATTCAAAATCCTTCGAAAAATCCTTAA
Organism: Euschistus heros; assembly: GCA_003667255.2. Taxonomy (NCBI): domain Eukaryota; kingdom Metazoa; phylum Arthropoda; class Insecta; order Hemiptera; family Pentatomidae; genus Euschistus; species Euschistus heros. The sequence goes on along the minus strand of RCWM02000616.1, from coordinate 568,535 downwards.
TGCTTCTTACTTTGTCAGAAATGAATTAATCCATAATGACCCATATGTCGCCGATTTAGCCCGAACCAGATACCTCTCCTTTCATAATAAACTTAACACTCATCCAAATCCACTTGTTGCACAGCTAGCTTCCCATTCCATCCCTGGCAATCCTCCGAGGCGTCTGAAAAGAAGATGGCCTCGTGATCTACTTTTGTAAATATTCATTAGAGTACTACCAATGGGTCGTTCCTCTGCAAGTTTTATTCATGTCATTATATCTCACATATTCCGCCTATTTACTAGATGTGTTTTCTAATACAGTTGTAAATTTCTATTAATAAAAGAATAAACGAAATATTTTGATAAGGCAATAATGTTTAGTGCGGCAGAAATAATCTTATCGATATCATCTGGTTGGATTTTAATTTCTAACCATAAAAGTTAATGACTGAATGACAAACCTCTGCCACTTGACACTGTATATTTAAATTATTATTATAGTCAACTATACTATTTGTGTACAATTTCCTAGAACAATGAAGATAATTTATTTAAAATTTTCTTAGTATTTTCAACATTTGGCCTAAAAAATGATGAAGAAACAGGAGAATTCAGTAGGCTTCACGATGCGGAACTGCACGAATTATATCCGGTAAATATAGTTGAAGTAGTAGCTTGTGCGGCGGTTAAAGTGGGCATGTAAAGTCGTTGGGTTTAATAATAATAGAATTCCGGAAAAAGTGACTAGTTTTGAGCCATCGGGAAAGACGAAGCGTAGATGGGAGGATTGCGTCTAGGCCGACCGGGAGGTTTGTGGCCAACGGTTGCTTTGTGTCGGCATCGAACTTTCGGGTTCGCTAAGCCTTTATTTAATAATATTATAATTTTTTTTTTATTTATTTAAAAACAGCCAATAAAAAAATTATGTAAATATGTAAAATGATAAAACTCTGCTTATTCGCTAGTTCGGATTACTGGAGTGTTTGGATTACCAATGTTCGGATTAGCGAGATCCCACTCTACATTAGAGAAAGAATATAATGTGAATAAAGATGCTCAATATAGTGTTAGGTTTTTATGATGGTTATAAGAGTTTTAGACCAGACTTTGTTTTTAAAACAAAACACGAGAATGATGTATCGGTAACAAACCTTTTCTATTCTCCACATCGACTAATACCTGTGTTTAAAACTAAATTGCTATTATAAAAAATAGTCTATACCATGCTTTATATAAGTCAATAACAATGCTAACGATGTACAAATAATATAATTTTATTCTGGAATAACGAAAATCCTCTAATAACAACTCAAAAGAATGATCAAATGGTAATAGTATCTACTCTTATCTACATTTACTTGAGGTACACCATGATGGTATGGAAGGATCAATACAATTAGGATTGATTGAATAATTTGCCTCTTCTATTGAGATTATTTTATTAGAAAACTAGTTTCGAATGCTAAACATTTATCTTGCGTTCTAAAACATACATTTCTTTTTTTTTTTCTTTTTTTCTTTTTTTTTCCCCCCAACACATCAGTACTATGTTACATGAATTATATATACTTAAGTTTTTAAAAAGGTAAGACAAGAAATCAAACATGGGCACTCACCTTCGAGGTAACTAAAACACTGAATTCGTGAGAAGTAAAATGGGGAGCAGGTAGGTTAAATTTTTGATTTACAATGGGGTTTCCTTCCCTTATGACATATTGGATTTTTCCGTTCCTATGGGAAAAAAAATTTAAAATGGGGCTATTGAATATGTTAATCTGATCATTTAAACAAAAATTTGGATCGGTTTTAAACGATTTTACTATTTCTAGTGATTCAAAAGTATTTAATTTTAGGCTATTTTCTACTTGTAATGTAACATTTGTAATTTAATAAAGACTCAGTAGTAAAAATGGTTTAAAACCGATCCATATTTTTGTTTAAATGATCAGATTAACATATCTAATAGCCCCATTTTAAATTTGTTTCCCAGAGGAACGAAAAAATCCAATGAGTCGTAAGGAAAATCCCATGGTAAACCCCTAAAAGTAATCCTACCTACTTTCCCCTCTCCACGATGGATATATTTCAGATATCTGTTAGATCTCCTCTGTTGAGTACCAATATTAGATTTTTTGCTTTCATTTTTAAACTTTGGTATATATAATCCGTAGGGGAAGGAAACCCCATTGTAAATAAAAAATTTAACCTACCTGTTCCCACTATTACTTCTCACGAATTCAGTGTTTTAGTTACCTCGAAGGTATAAAAAATCGGACATTTCATGTGGGGTGGGTTTTTCAAAACATCAGCACTATGTTACATGGTCTGTATGTAACCAAGTTTTCAAAAATGTAAGACAAATCGAGGTATCTTTTAGATCTCCTCTGGTGAGTACCAATATTTGATTTCTTGTCTTACCTTTTTCAAAACTTTAGTATATATAATCTATGTAACATAGTACTGATGTGTTGAAAAAATTTTGTATGTTTTAGAACTAAAGATGAATGATTAGCATTCGAAACTAGTTTTCAAATAAAATAATCTCAATAGAAGTGGCAATTAATTCATCAATCCTAATTATCTACATTTAGTCCATTTGAACTTAATCATAATCCTATTTCTCTACAAATTTTCGTTTGTAGCTCCGGATATGGAATAGTCGGAAAAATATCTATATATATAGATTTATAACATATTGATATTTATTTTAAAAAACATTTACCAAGGATAATGTTAACCCTTTTTATGTGAAAAATAAATATAAAAAGAAAAAAAAAAAAAAACCTAATATAATAAGAACATAGCCTTGACAATTAGACATAGTGACCCGACATAATATAATAATAACATGACCTTAGGCCTTAAAAATGACCTTCTATTCTCACCTCTAGATAAGAAAAGAAACCTTAAATAACTAATATAGGAATCGGTAGTGAAAATTATACATCAAGTAGAAAATAACCTAAAATTAAATATTTTCGAATTATTCATTAGAAATAAAATAGTGTAAAACCAGTCCATTTTATTTTTTGAAAAACTAGCATACCCCGTCGCGGCTTCGCCCGCTCTCATAAATAAAGAACTTAGATTATTTTAACTAATAATTGAATTTTATTTGTTTATCGATAAAAATCTTGTATTGAAGTATGGAATTTAGCATTATTTCTTCAATGGTATTTTCACGCATAGCAGTAACTTTTAACCTTTTCTAAAATGCATTTATTAGGTGTTCGAAGTGTTCGTAAATGCATAATTATACATCCATTTTGGAAGAAATAATTTTATCGATCCATCTGGTTTTGATTTCAATATCTAACCATAAAAGTATTTGTATGTTTGGCAAACCTCGTTTCTAGAACTCAGGACTATTTATTTATAAAAGAGTGCTACAGTGCTAGTCGGACCTTGGCTTCATAAAGTACAGGCAGCCACTCCTGTCTATCTTCCGCCTTCCTCCTTCAACCATTCAGACCCAGTTTTGGATCATCTTGAATGACCTGCGAATGACCGGCCTCCCGTTCATGATGTTTTTTTGGAAGTCTATCTTCCGTCACCCTTTGCACGTGGCCGACCCGCCTTAATCTGCCTACTTTGACTATTGAAATGATGCTGGGTTCACCGAACAATTGTTCCAGCTCCAGGTTTGTTCTTATTCTCCAATTCCCGTGGTTATTCACCGGACCGAAGATTTTTCTGAGGACCTTCCTTTCCCAAATCCTCAGCAACCTCTCATTCTCTTGGGTCAGCGCCCAGCACTCGCTTCCATAAGTCACAACTGGTCTTATTACAGTTTTGTAGACCGTAACTCAGGACTATACATTTTTATAATTATTATAGTAAGATTTATTATTACAAACTTTTCTAGAACTATGAAGATGTCGTTAAAATTTAGTACAGTCGGGTTTAATAGTTTTACCATTGCAAACTCTATTGCAGAATGGTCACATATTGGTCGATTTTTAAACTGAACTTTCAGATCCACTGTCGCTCCATATATTTATAGTTTTTTAATAACAATAGAATTGAAATAAAGTTCATTTTATCATAAGTTTCTAGCTCTATATAACACAGTACCTTTGTTTCCTCTCACGAATGATGCTTGCCACTTATCGGTCGATTATCAAACTTCACCGCGCACGACATATTTATCGCTTTTGTATGGCAATATAATTGTAAATCTTTAAATTGCATTATTGCTAAACCTTCCTGAAACTATGAAGATAATGTGGTTAAAATTTGGTTCAGATTAGTTCTTTAGTTTTCGCCATTAGTTATCACAAACGAAAAATGGTTTGCCTTTTATATAGTAGTAGTGATGGGCAAACTACGTCCCGTGGGCCAAGTGCGGCCCTTCGGGCTAGTCAATCCGGCCCGCGACCTGGTCACACACAATTATACAAAAGACAAAATTTATTATCTGCAAAGCTAGAATAGAATTATTGTTTTCTTTTCGTTGCGTTCCGGATCTTCAACCGTTGTACAATATAAGTTGAGTGTAATGAGAGTAAAAAAACAAAAGTTTATTAGTTGTAAAAGTTTGTTTTGTCCAATTTTTTCGGCCCGCCTAGATGTTTTTCTATTTCCCCCGGCCCTCCCCTTAAAACGTTTGCCCATCTCTGGTATAAATGATCAGAAAAACCGAGCAGTCATAGGAAAACCATAAGGGATTGTCTATTTACCTCATTATAGCTGACTACCCTCATCTCTTTCTATTACCCCAAAGTTCTGTTTATTGATCAATTACTTAAAGGTGCACCTCTGAATTGTTTTCTTATGTAAATTATCACTATGTATGATATCTTGTTTTATATTTTTAAAAATTAATATATCTGTGTATCAATTTTTTATATATGAACGTCAGCATGTTTCGAAAATTCGTTTGTTTTTAGAACTGACAAATGTTGAAACTACTTTACTGTAAAACTACTCTTCGAAAAAAAAAATACCAAATTAAAATTCTTAAATAATTCATCAATTCCTAATTTTATTCTTATAGTTTTTTTAAACTTCCTATCTACTCTAAGACCGAAGAACTGAGAGCCGTGGAGCCAACACGTGGCTCGAGATATTGCACAACTGTGACATCTGTTGTTCCTCTAATACTTCCACCTCCTTCACCCCTTTTATCGTCTAAATATAGATTATAAAAGTTGTTAAATATTGTAGCCAGTAGATATTTTATCATTTAAAATCTTTATTGAGTTTTGGGGCTCCACTAAACCATCCAATCCTTACAATCCAAAATCCTTAGTGTTTCATTAATTCATTAATTAATTTTCCATATGTTGCTGATTTAGCCCAAACCAGATTTCTATCCTTTCATAGTAAGTTCCATAACCTCTCAAATCCACTAGTTTCTCAGCTTGCTTCCTACTCCCGATATCCCTCCGAGGCGTCTGATTAGAAGATGGCCTAGGGATCTTCTAGTGTGGAACTTTTATTGAAGTACTAATTCCAAATAAACAAACATAATAGATTAACGAACACCCAAAATTACTCTTTTATTTAAATCTGGGATGTATGGTAAACCAAACAGTTATTGACACTCTCAAGGTAATATTCATATTATAACTACAGAAATAATAGTAATAAAGTTGAAATTTGCAGTCATTTTTCCTTAATTACTATATTTATAATTACTAATATATAATTACTATATATTAATATAATATATAATTACTATACTTTAAGATTAATAAAAACTTAATTCTTCGAGAATTCCCGAGAGGGTCTAGAGACTATTTTGTGGCAGATACAGCCACTATAATTAATTTAGGGGAAAAACCTGACGGCTGAGTGTAATTGCTGACCGCATCACCTCCTTGTACCACCGTTGATCAAGAAACAATATGTGCTTACCTTGGATTCCTTGCTGAACCCAAAACCATTGGTTCAGCGGTACAGTATTTAAAAAAATCATTATTGTTAGCGTCATTTCTTCTTTACCCTTAACTCTACAAGATTTTCTACTTAGAATTACAATTGGAGAAGAGCCCGCTGTCGTGTCTATCAAGTCACATTTTGTATTAGGTTGATGCAAAAATAATACAGGTTTTTGGTATTCAGTAAAAACATCGATTGTTTTTTTTTCCAATTGCTTTAAGATGGCGTACTATTGTTGACTGATCCACATCGAGTTCTTCCGCTATTTCTCGAGTAGTTTTGGCGGGGTCAGGTTCAACTATTGCCTTTAACTGGTCGTTGTCAATAGCATAGGGGCCGCCACCACCTTCTTTGTTTGAAAGGTCAAAATTTCCACTACTGAATTTTTGAAACCATCGCTGCACTGTAGATTCATTAATGGTACCTGGCCCCCAAACTTCATTAATATTTCGAGCTGTTTGCGCAGCACTTCGACCGAGTTTGAACTCATACAAGTAAATTTGCAGAAAATCGCTTCTAGACCTCATTTTGTCTGGAGGCACTGAACTGAATTGAATGTTAAAAAAAAAAAAGAAGGATTATATAGGAAAGTAAGCGAGATAAATAGGCTTTAAAAGGATGTGTATAACTTAGCATTGTGGATTAGTTTTGTTTACACAATTGGAATTAATAATGAAACGGAAATAAAAATATCCTGTATTATTTTTGCATCTACATAATTTAAATTATTGACGCCAGAACACGATATATATTTGATTAGTCCGAACATTTTCCTTCGAAAAGGTTTAATCTATGTGGTATGGATATCAATATTATTATTATTGTGAATGCAATTAAACCTTTATTAAGTCACACAGGCTTCACGTTTTTCTGTTTATTTATATGGGTGTGTATAACTACAATTTTTTTTTTTTTTATTTATCTTTTTTTTTTGTTAAGTGAAAACTAACATTTCTAGTGATATGTAAAAAATAAATTATATAACTAATTACAATATTCTCTTTACCAGAGAAGTTGCTGAAGTGAAAAAGAATAAACTGTGGTGCTTAATACCGGCGGCAGGATGAAGAATGTCTCGAGTCTTAGTTAATTTAGAACTGGCTGTAGGGTTTCATTAAGATGTTCATTTTCATTAGGGGAAGGGAGGAGGCGACAACAGGTAGGGGTTTGGGGGGTAGCTGAGGACGAAGGACTAAGGACGAGAACAAGAAGGAACAAGGAGGGAGGGAGAGAGAGGGAGAGGGAAATTCCAAATTGAATTAGTGGCCGAGAATAAATCAAGAGCCAGGGCCGAGGAAGGAGAGCGATAAATTAAAAGGGGGTTGGCTTCTGGGGGGGGGGGGGGGGGGGAGGCGACATCGTCCTGAGGGTTGGGCCAATCTTCTTAAATATTGTCCACCGTTCTTAGGGAGAGTATTAGGGACTATGGGGAAGGGCGAAGGAAGGTCTATGTTGGGCTGTTTTTGTTTATTTATTTGTAACTAATAAAGGGTTGACAGGAAAGAAATACTGGGTTGTAATATTATTTTAACACATCTTTAAAAACATTTTCTCAAAAACGTACACGCGTTATTTTCTTCACGTCTGAAAAGTGCAGCTTCTAGGCCGTGCATAGGGTAAACCAGACAGTTATTGTCACCTTAACTTAAAAATTAAAGAAAACAAATATTTAACCGGAAAAAAAAATGATAAAATTCCTTTTAGTTCTTACAACTCAACTGTGTGAAAAATACTTTCTATTCTGTCCGTATTATATTGATTGATGTGGTCAACAATCAACCTCAACCGTCAGCTTTTCCCTCTAAATTAAGGGTATCCACTTTATAGAGGCTGGGTGTGCCCCAGAATGGTCACCAGACCCCGAAGTCGATCCACAGCTGAACTAACAGAAATTACATTTTCTACTTCAAACCGAATTTTAACCCGATTTCCGGAGTTCAGTGCCTTACCCACTGAGCTACCACGCTACCAATATATAAAACATTGTTTTTTTATATGTGGACCATTATCATGGCAGTGATTTTTCACTGTCCTGCTGGACTTAAGATGGAACTAAAACTTCAAAATCAATATTTTTGGTGAATTTGAACGTACACTGATCCCTTAAAGTTGGTGCATACTGCCTAGTTTCGAAAAATATTTTTGTTATTTTTCTATAGCTACAAAAAAGGCTTCTAAACTCACAACTTTCACTTGTCCCTACCTATAAAGTGAGATTTCAAGGAAGTTATTTAAGTATTCATTTTTAGAAAACTTATGTTTTTATTTTCTAGAGTATGAGACCATATATTGAAGAACAAATTAACATGTTTTTAAACATTTTTAGACTATATAGGGAATCTGAAAATTCCGTTTTCTTTTTGTCCCTCGGTTTGTCCTCACTACCGTCACACTAAATAGTTATTACCATATTCTCTACAAGAATAAGCTAGTGCTAATTATTGCTATCTACAGAGTAATTCGTGAGGTTTGTAAGGATTGGGTGCGGGAAGAATTAGAAGGTTTAGTTGAGCCCCAAAGCTCAACCCCATATGTCCAAATCGGTCAGATAACTGTCATGTAAATGAGTCTTTTGTAATTTAAATAATTAAAAAAAAAAAAATTATAACGTCCATCATTTTCAAGGGTTGTGGGGAATTTCTGTTGTAAAGTTGCACTGTATTAGAGGGTAGGTATGTCTTGCCATTTCATCGAATAAGGATCTGTAGGAGTTTTGAACGGTTGGTCCTAACGACACATTAAAAAAAAATGTTTAGATTTATCTCTGTAGGAGATGAATTTTCAAAGTAAATAGGTTAATTCTGCTGATTGTCTATGCCCTAATGTTCTTTATTTTATATAACACCAGCAGAACTAAAGCCCTTTAACACTTAACAATGTAGGCAAAACGCGATTTTTTTTTCCATTCAAACAAATATAGCTCCTTAACGGTAGGTCCTACCGACGAACTTTATACCGTCGGCTAATATGTGATATATCGTTGGTGCAAAATTCCTATTTTGCAGAAGAAGCATAAAACTGTTTAGAAACTAAAATAATATGCATATTGAATTATTGTTTCTCTAATGAGTACATTTTGAACCTATTTTTGCTGATCTGGGGAATATGCGGGAAATCACATCACAGCCGACGATACAATAAAAAATATTCTCTATTCTCTATTAAATTCCTGATAAGGAAACTCGTCAAATTTTCGATCCGAGCATCACTAAAGTCAAATGATTACATTTTATTGATTACTAAGGAGCTAAAGTCAAAATGTTACATTTTTGATTTAAAAGAAACATAACACATTCGAAACAATACCTTTCGACTTGGCACACATTACACTTTTACTCATGTGTAGGCTGTGTATTTTAGCTTATTGAACTGAATTTTAACTCAAACAATTATCAAAATATTATGTAGTTGTGTACATATATTGCTGATTTCAGTGTGACCTTTATTGAGGGTTAGTTCTCTTCATAGAGAAATAGAACAATATTTTAATGAATGGCTAGTTCTGCACGTGCAGTTGATTCAATTCAGTGACCTTTCCTCCAAGTACCTTGTTTTCTTCTCTTTATTTTACCATCCTCTGTCTGATAACATCCTCTGAGGGACGAGATATGACGTCTAAATTGGTGTTTCAGTGACTTCACTAAGTTCATTCCGATTTTGACTGGACCTAAATGCCGATTTTCTGTTCTGAAACTCCAATAAAAACTACCAATTTTTTCATTTGTGAAAATAATCCAGTTTTACCGGTATATGCTTGGGTCAATGTTTCTTGGTTTTCTATTCCAAACATTATAAAATGAAAAACCTTCCTAAATTCTTGGCCTAATTAGTCTGCGTTCCTCCTCCACTTTCTGAATACTTATAATTCTTACTACCTCCTTTTTTGATTCCCCAATCATCCCTTTTCGTAAAGCTTCATTCAAACATAATTTATTTTTCTACCTTCAGGATAATCTATCTTCCAGAAATATGTAAAAAAAAAAGAAAAGGCCGCTCGACTATTGATAATCCTGTATATATATTTTCAAATCTGTTTTCTCTTATTTATTTAATTTTTAATTTTATTTTTTTTTTTTTTTTTTTTGTACGGAGTTGTGTTTTGAGGATCCACTAAACCATCCAATTTATTTCGTATCCTCTCCTTCCAATCCAAAATCCATCGGAAAATCCTTAGTGCTCCTTACTTAGTCACCAATAAACTTATCCATAAAGACCTCAATGTTCCATATGTTGCTGATTTGGCCCAAACCTGAGACCTATCCTTTTTGATAAACTCCGGAACCATACAAATCCACTATTCTCTCAACTTGCTTCCCACTCTATCCCGGACAACCCACTGAGGCGTCTGAAAAGAAGGTGGTTTCGGGATCTTCTCTTATAGAACTTTTTTTAAAAGTGCTACTACCACTGGGTAGTTTCTTCGCAAGCAATTGTAATGTTACTATGCACATTATTATCACATTTAATAGATGTATGTTTTCTGTACAGTTATTAATTTCAATAAATGGGTAAATAAAAAAAAATTCAATCTCCTCCATTTTTTTCTTATTTTATCATATGGAGCTGTGGTATGGGTGCATTCTGCCAATCTTCCAGGGCCGAGTTGGAGTCCGGCTGATGGCAGAAAATTTATATTCTGCTATTTCAACTGTCGATCAAATTTGGGAAAAAAAACCTGGCTGTTAAGCGTGATTTAAGCGTGATTTCGGCCAAATCACCTCCTTTCACAACCGTTGACCCAGTAGCAGTAAATCCTCACTTAAGTAGTGCAAGTCTTTTCATAGGTTGTTGTGTTACAGGTTTTTTTATCTGCTTTGATGTACTTCGCTGAAATCAATGCAAAAACCGTACCGTATTACCATTTTATCATGTACTCTTCTCAATATTAGGAAACTTAATGTCCCAGAATGGTATTTTTTATTCAGGATGCACATGGCACCTCCTGCTTACTTCCTATGGTGCCATGATGTACCATCCTCAGGTCTAGGAGGCTCTGTTGATGCGGCCTGCTGATATCTTTTAAATATATTTTACGATCTAGATTATATATGTTCTTGGTGTCGGTATAGATACTGGATTCGCACGTGTTAGTCAGTTCGTTGGAGATGACTGTAGTCGCAGGGAGCGTACAGATGTGCCGCGGCCGTGGGAACTGGAGACAGGCGACACAAATCCCCCCCCCTCCGGTCGTCGTACCGTCGTATTTATGGAACCCCTTCTACTGCCCTATAAATACCATATTTCTTCTTTACTCTTCTTTTGTTTTTCTTCTGTTTTTTTTTTTTTTTTTTTTTTTTTTTTTTTAGTTCTCCTCTTTAACTTGTTCCCTTGTAGTTTTTATCTTCGAGAGCTTGCTAGGGTAGGCGTCAGGTGGAACAGGTTGATGTAGCAAGTGCCAACTCCATTGTAGGCTCATCAAGTTTTTCTAATTGGATTGTTTTTTTTTTACTTGGTGTATTTAGTTATTTTTTTTTAAACCTGTTTTTATGAAACAAAAATTCTCTGATTTCTCTCTTAGGATTTTTCTTTTTTTTTAAATTTATTTTATTTAGTTCAGTAAAACATCTACAATAGAAATATATATATATTTCTTATTAAATATTTTTTAAATATATTATATTTAAAAAATATTTAATAATCAAGAATTATTTCATAGTTTAATATATATATGACAGCTCGTCAATAGATCCGTTTAAAGTAATGTTCAAATTGAACATTCATCCCCGAATTGTACATCGCAATTGCGAGTGCAGGGTATGGATCAGTGAAGAGAGAAGATTTCCCTGGGTTCGGATACGAGCTCGGTGGCCTAGTGGATAAGGCACCACGCTAGAGAGGTGGAGACTTGGGTTCGAATCCCAACCGGGGTCAAATCTTTTCTCTTCAAAAAAAAATATATATATATTTCATATTAACCCATTAAAATTTTAGAGTGTTTGTAAATTAAAAACATCAAGTAAATTAGCTATATTATAAGTAAGTGACGACAAAAAATTCTTTGAGTTGATAGTAAAATTTTTATTATTTATTTATTGACATTTACATATCGCTCATGGGCAAGAAAAGTGACACAACTCAAAATATGACACTGCCCTTAACACCCCATACAAGTTACCTTTGTGAAATCAAGACACAACCGAAATGTGTTACTGTTCCTGCTTCCACCGTTCGCCATCGTAACTTAAGATAAATCACACATAACGCAATTTTGCGGCCGCCGGCTGAGATACCTTTATGCAACTTTTCCTGTTGCAAGGCAGACCAAAAACGATCATTATTTTGAAATAAAACGTAAAATGAATTTTTTTGAGTTGTGTCACTTTTTTTGCCCTGCGATATGTGTAAAAATAAATACGTAAAGAAAATGTATTAAGTGTTTACAATAACACTGGCAGCTCTCTAATAAAAGTTCAATATTAACAGATTTCGATATCATGGACACGGTGGTTCAACAAAGGGTAAACAAATGAGTGAAACAGGAGTTATTATTATAGGTTTTTATATTTTTTTTTTTTTTTTTCCCCTGAAAATCTATTGATTTGGATAGGAGGGTGATTTAGAATTCAGGATCAAAAAAAAAGTTCTAAAATTTTATTTTTTTTCTTCACCTTTGTACCTTTAAGTAACTGAATTGTTTCTTTTTACCAACGGTTACTATTGACTTCTACAATATTTCTACTGTTAAGCTTGAAAGCAAATGAAAAATTGCAGAAAATTCAAGTTTAAAAAAAAAAAATAGAATTAGCTATATAATTTAAATTTTAAAAAAGTGAAGAACTGGGCCTGGGAAGAACTAGGGAATAACCTAAGATAACAAAAAAAAATGATCGTTTTTTCTTTTTATATATTTTCTCATTGTTTTTTGGGATCGTTTTGTACCCCAACTAAGACAGCAAGAAAGGTCTATCCTACAGGCTACCTTACCTATTGTAGTGTTGAGGGAGAAGGTCAAGATTCCTTCCGTGGGTCCGCCACGAACTATATTTTAACTCGTCCAGATTGTACGAATCCCAGAGTACTGTGTACTACATTCTGTGTCTAAACCCGCTTAGCTATCGAGGGCCCATATTTTCCTATTTATTTTTATGTTGTATATTTGTTTTCTAGCTCTGATCAAGGCCATTAATGTTATGGCGAACACTTCAGCATTAAAATAAAAGTATTATTCGATTAACAATTTTTCACATTGACAGATATCACTAAAATTTCATCTGAATGGAGGTAAAAAGTTACCACCAAGTGATTATAACTGGTATATATGGACATTAGAGAATGAGACAAATCACTATTTAACTATATGAGAAATTTTTAATGAGCATATTCCCGTTTGAATATTGAAACGGAAAATAAAATTATTCTGTTACGTATAAAAAAAATTACGTATTTTACTTGACGATGTTAAGAGAAGTAGATTAGTCTATGTTCCGACCGGACCTCTGAGGCCATTGACAGAAGGTTATATAATCCATAACCTGAAGGTTTCTATACAGGTGGTAGTAGTGGAACGGCGGCTGCTAATATCATGATCCCCTTTAGAAGAGATACCGCGCGCTCTTGACAAAAAGTGTTCTAAGGAAGATATTTTTAGTTAGGCTATCAAGATATGGTAGCATGAGTCTCTCCTTCATCCGTCAAGGTCTTGTTTTCTTTTCTTCTTAGGCTTGTTGTACCTTCCTCCTCCTAGTCTTCTCAGCCCAATTCTCCATAAAAATTGTTTTCCTTGCGTCCTACCCTGAAGGTCGCTACTAATTCAAACAATAACAAAAAAAAAAAAAAACATTTCTGTATCGAATATTTAGTGTCGGTCGTTTCTAGAACGCCTCGCCCCACAATGCGGCGCTCTTACGGTATATTAAAATATTAATATACAGGGTGAGTATCTCTTAGTATAAAAAAAAAAATTGGGTTAAACTAGATCAAAAATGTAGCTAAATGCCGCAAATCTCACCTTTCTATTCCAATCCGTTGCAGATATACGATAAATCGAAGACTTTTTTGAGGAAATCACGTTTTTTCCCATAAAAACTGTAATATCTCCATTTTGTCTAAATATTTTTCAAATTTTGGCCACATTTTCAGATTTAGCATTAAATTCCCTATAAGAACAGAGTACACGTAACCTTGAATTTTACAAACTTGGTATCTAAAGAACAGCTTGATCTTCACCTTATTTGGGGAAGTCACAATGTCTTATTTACTTCAACGCTCACCGTTTTTCGTAAAAACTATCCACAAAACGTCAAATCTCACAAAAAACTTGCAAATTTAATCAGCTTTCGAATGATATGTTAAACGTAATGATTTTGTTTCAATTTCATGGAGATATTAATTTTGAAACCGAAAAAACATGGTGTTCTCATTTTGTATACAAATCAGTTACTTGGGTAAATAAAACATTATGACAATCCCTTAATGGAAATGTGCATTTTAAACATAATAAACTCTTCATTGGAATACAAAGCAAAGGAAAAAATGATTGTTTAATAGAAAATAAAGGAAAACTGTCAATAAAGCGACACTACATCAGAGGATCTCATGTTAATACATTTATTTATTTATTATGTGATTTATGGCTAGGTGAGTCTCATTTTTACAGGGGAAGGCATTTCGACCATTCATAATAACGATATACATGGATTGGTAGAAATGCCATCCCCTGTAAAAAACAGACTCATCTGCCCATACTTCAAAAAGTAGTATTCTTAGACACAACCTGCATTCAGTAGCTAACGGCAAAACTAAGGTCTATGTTCATTATCACTGGGTTTTAAACATTACATTGAAAATCTAATAAAATAAATCCTAAATAATAATAATAAATAAATAAATGTAATAACATGAGATCCTCTGATGTAGTGTCGCTTTATTGACAGTTTTCCTTTATTTTCTATTAAACAATCATTTTTTCCCTTGCTTTTTATTCCAATGAAGAGTTTATTATGTTTAAAATGCACATTTCCATTAAGGGATTGTCATAATGTTTTATTTACCCAAGTAACTGATTTGTATACAAAATGAGAACACCATGTTTTTTTCGGTTTCAAAATTAAATATCTCCATGAAATTGAAACAAAATCATTACGTTTAACATATCATTCGAAAGCTGATTAAATTTGCAAGTTTTTGTGAGATTTGACGTTTTGTGGATAGTTTTTACGAAAAACGGTGAGCGTTGAAGTAAATAAGACATTGTGACTTCCCCCAAATAAGGTGAAGATCAAGCTGTTCTTTAGATACCAAGTTTGTAAAATTCAAGGTTACGTGTACTCTGTTCTTATAGGGAATTTAATGCTAAATCTGAAAATGTGGCCAAAATTTGAAAAATATTTAGACAAAATGGAGATATTACAGTTTTTATGGGAAAAAAAAAAAAAAAAAACGTGATTTCCTCAAAAAAGTCTTCGATTTATCGTATATATGCAACGGATTGGAATAGAAAGGTGAGATTTGCGGCATTTAGCTACATTTTTGATCTAGTTTAACCCAATTTTTTTTTTTTTACACTAAGAGATACTCACCCTGTATATACACACTTATAAAATATACATTACACCAATGTTTTTCAGGACTATGTTTTATGAAATAAATGAACAGAGAACCATTCAAAGCAGGAATGATTTGTATATTCATGATGTATATTTGTAATTAAATCAAAATATTTTTAAAACTAAGAATTTTTTGGGTCGAAATTGAAATATGTCGATTTGAATTTTTTTTTTTTTTTAATATTATAAATATATTAACGAAAAAATGTTATTCAAAGGTATTAATGAAAAAATGGTTATTACTCCCCTTATTCGATGCCTGCCATACTAAAACTTCAAGTGACGTTGATGTGTACTTAACATTAAATAAGGGCCCAATAAATTGATATTGTAAGGATGAGACAGATAAGCGATCTGCCAATTGTTCAAACATGATTTCTATCCTTTGCTTTAGTAATATGGGTATAAAAGCTACAATTCCATATCATTGAGGTTGGAAAAAATAATCGCATTTTAGACTTTTGTCCGCACTGTGCGCCCGGCAAATTTTCAACTCTGTACTCGGTATTATATGTGTTAGATAATCTCTATCCGTATGTAATATTTACTATTATTGAGTATATATTATATATTTTGGTCTATATTAGTTATAGTAAGTTATGTTATTATTATACATAAATATTGTTCTAATAGACATACAGAGGTTACAGGCGATCGAAATGTTTAATCTTCTATACTTACAACTAACTCAAATGTATTTTTATTTTTTTTTTACTTGGGTATGAGTTTCGGTTGAAGGTCTATCCTTTTTGGCTGGAAATTGAATGGAAATTTTTTTTTTTTATAACATTTCTCGTTTTATGTATTTTTCATATATCTTTTAGGGTTTATATTGGATTGAATGAAAAAATTCACGTAGTAATGTTTTTTCGCCCTCAAATGTGTACCGTTTTACTCAAAAATGTAATATTTTTATACCCTCCAGCTCTGTTGTGCTTGGATCGAAGTTTTGTCGACTGTTTATTAATCAGAAATTTAATGTAGAATATATTTTTGTTCTATAACATTCCCCGCTAACACCACATCATACCATTTAGGAGCCATATTGTTTTCAATATGGAAAAAGTTACGTTTGAAACACCTACTTTCTCTCAACTTTGTTTATTTCCAATAATGATTGTTAATTTAATTTAATTATTTATTTTAAGTCATTTGATCCTTTTAATTTTTTTTTAAAATCAATTTATTGAAATTTACAACTCTACAAGTATACATCAAGTCAATGTGTTAAAAAAAAAAGTTTACAATAACATGCCTAAACTTGAGAACTACTCATCAGTAGCACTTAAGTAAAAAAAAATAAAAAAACAAAATCTACACAAGAAGATCTCTGGGCCATCTTCTTTTCAGACGCCTCGGAGGATTATCGGGAATTGAGTGGGAAGCAAGTTGAGAAACTAACGGATTTGAGTGATTATAGAGCTTACTATGGAAGGATAGGTATCTGGTTTGGGCTAAATCAGCAACATATGTAACATTAAGGTCTTTATGGATAAGTTAATTGGTGACAAAGTAAGGAGCATTGGGGATTTTTCGAAGGATTTTGGATTGTAAGGATTGGATACGAGATGAATTGGGTGTTTAGTGGAGCCCCAAAGCTCAACTCCGTATGTCCATATAGGTCTAACCACAGTCAAGTAAATGAGTCTTTTGTAATAAATTGGGAGCTTTGAACGTTTGTCTAGTAAATGTTGAAGTAGTCTGTAACGACGAGCAGTTTCTTGTCGTTTTAGTCTTGTATGTGGATTCCAAGTAAGACGTTTGTCCAAGTGGAGTCCTAGGTAGCGGATCTGTTCAACAGGGATTAGTGGAATGTCATTAAAGGATATTGTAGAACAGGAAGTCGTAGGTTTACGACGAAGGGTAAAGATTATTTGTTGTGATTTGTTTGGGTTTATTTTGATTCTCCATTTTTGACACCATTCTTGAATGTTTAAGATATGAGATTGGAGTGTTTGGGAGGCAAGGAAGGGATCATTGTTTACTGATAATATACGTGTCATTAGCGTAAGTGGTGAGGACAGTGGTAGGATGAGTTGGAATGTCAGCTGTATACATCTTGTAAAGGATTGGGCCTAGGATACTACCTTGAGGAACACCGGCAGATTGGGTCAAGAGGGAAGAGTAAGAAAATTTATGGTTTACTTTGAACATTCTATCACTGAGATAGCACTTTTGATTTTAAAATGCAAATTGAGAAAAGCAGTAAATTATATATCCGTGATCAATTCTTTTTCTTGATCTGAGTGAAATTAAATATTTTTTTACCTAATTTTGGTTGGTTAAAACTGTGAACAAATAATATCCCTAATAGATGCGAATGATCGATGAATTAATTACTATTTCTATTGTAATTCTGATGAACATTCATCATCACCTGTAAGAACATAAAAAAAAATTCAAAATATCAGCAATTTGATACACATCTATATATATATATATATATATATATATATATATATATATATATATATATATAAATGAATGTGTGTATGTTTGTACTCGATGGATTCAAAAACCGTACATCCAATCGTCGTGAAAATTTGGGAAATTATTAGGTATATCCCCGGGAAGGTTTTTGAAAAAAAAAAATTTAAATCAGAGTTGGGGTTCTAGGTGTATGTAAATATCAAAATAACATTTATTATTTATGAATACTATTTTTAAGGCAGGTGTTTGTAAACAATTAGCAATAAAACATATGTTATAAATTAATCTAGATCTATACTATCATATAAAAGGACAAGCCATTGAAATAGAAAAATTGATAATAAAATTGGCTTGATTCAAATAAATTGTTAATAAAAAAGCTATAAATATTTAGTGTGACGTGTGGATCCTAGAGATGTTTAATAATCGAACGATATGTGATTAGCAGCATTCTAGACCAGAGTTTGCAATGGTAAAATTATTAAACCCCTCTGTACCAAATTTTAACTACAAAATCTTCGAAGATTTTAAAACAGTATAGTTTACTATAATAATAATTTAAATTCACAGTGTTAAGTGGCAGAAGTTTGTCTCTCTGTCATTAACTTTTATAGTTAGATAGAAATTAAAATCCAACCAAATGAAATCAATAAAATTATTTTTGCTGCACTAAACATTATTGCCTTATCAAAATATCGATTATTTTATGATATTGGGTTTAAAAAATGGGCGACCTAACCATAGCTTTTGAGCTTTTAAGAAGACTAATAGTTCAATGATTTCAAATTCATTTTAATGTTTAAGGTTTATTTAATAAATTGTGCCATTGGTTGTGTGAAAGAGCAGTAATATTACCAAAAAATACTGTAGCAGAGAATATTAACACATTATTATTGAAAAAGTAAATTGTGACAGCCGAGAATATCTCTATTGATAGGGTTGTAAGCACTGATAATGCAGTCCATTATCCGCCAGAGTTTCTTCCTAAAAACGTCTCTGCCCATCTAAATTACCACCTCATAGATTAGATTTAAAGATTGAATATCCAATTTTGCTTTTGAGTAAATCATTGCAATAATACCGAGTTACAGCTTTGAGTGAAAATATATAGAAATATTTTGAGAAAATAATTCTCAACTGCATTATAAGATTTTAATTTTTAAATAATAAAGCTTCTGTTATTAGTTAAACCTATCTACGTTCGTTACTTATAAGAGTGGGCGAAGGTCAGGGCTGGGGATGCTACTATTACACATACCTAGATTAATTTCAAAATTATGAGACAAAGAATCTATTTCGCTAATACTCCCCACAGGAGCAATGCGGAAGTGTTCCTTAAAACTATCGGTTCATAGAGTGAACTGAGGAATAATAGAAAGAAAGATGGGGTGGGGTTGTCAGTTAAATAATGAGGATAACATTAGACTCTTCTTTATAAGTTTTCCTATGACTTGTCGGTTTTTTCTGTTATTATAGATTATAATATAAATTCGAAATTGGTCTATTGGAAATAATTATCTGGTTATTTAAACAAAAATTTGGATTTGTTTTTTAATAAATTATTGTTATGTAAATTTTTCTTTTGTAATTAAATCGAAGCTTAGAGCGTTTGCCCAGTGAATTACTGTTTAAGGTAATAAATTCTCTTTGCTGTTTACTAATTTATTTCCTGATTAATCATTATTTTTTTTAATAGAAATTAATTGGTATACCGAATCCATTGGTATCGAGGATCCAACAATTTTGGTTCCGACATATCACTAGTCAACTACTTATTAATATATAGTTATTATTATTAATAATGATTGCTAGATAATATATATTTTTATTACAATAATACAAACTGATCTTAAGCCGATGTTGTGAGATTATTGTTTTCATTTTCTATTTTTGCAAAGTTACAACACCGACAGTTGTTTACCAGTAGTTATCCAAACACACATGCACTTTCCAAGAGCCATTTTAATTTACCTAATGGTGGAGCGGGTACCCACTTTTTGCCCTAGTCAACTCCCCCCTCCCCTGCCTTGGACCTAGGTGTTTGTTGGCTGGGAATTATTTCGATAACCGGTCCATTTCTTCTGGCGGTGCTCACTCTAGCGGAACTTCTACTAATCACCCAGGCCTACTCCCTCATAGATCTCTGGGGGGGAGCTGAAGGAAGTTACTAACCGACCAGTGGATTCTATTTGTTTGTATACCCATAATAGGCTTTGTATCACATTTATATCCAAAGCTATATTTTATTTATTTATCGGTTATTTACATTTGTGTTAGGATGGAATAATTAGAAATTAATGAATAATTTGCCCTCTTCAAAAAATAAATATTACAGTTTATTAGAACAATAGTTTCTAATGTCGGACATTCATCTCCGATATTTAAAAAAAAAAAAAAAATCATGAATTGTCAATGAGTTCTAAAGCAACAAGCTATCGGTAGCTCGTTCCATTTTAGACGCCTCGGAGGTTAATCGGGAAAAGAATGTAAAGGTAGTTGAGAGACTAGAGAATTCGAGTGGTTATGGACTTTACTATAAAAGGATAGGTATCTGGTTTGGGCTAAATCAGCAACATAAGGAACTTTAAAATCTTTATGGATAAGTTTATTGGTGACAAAGTAAGGAGCATTGAGGATTTTTTGAAGGATATGGATTGTAAGAGATGAATTGGATGGTTTAGTGGAGCCCCAAAGCTCAACTGCATACGTCCAAAAAGGTCTAATCACAGTCATGTAAATCAGTCTTTTATAATTAATTGGGAGCTTTGAACGTTTTTCTAGTAAATGTTAAAGTAGTCTGTAACGAAGAGCAGTTTCTTGTCCTTTTAGTCTTGTGTGTGGATATTTTTTTTATTTATTATGCAAAAGCAACTTTTTTGGCCTCTGCTGAACTAATTTACATATATCAGTAATTCTCAAGGTTAACAAAGTAGGGAGCATTGAGGTTTTTTTTCGAAGGATTTTGGATTGTAAGGATCTGATTAGGTGGTTTAGTGGAGCCCCAAAGCTCAAATCTGTGTGATTACTGTAAGGCTGTTTTAGGATCAGTATGTGATATGGCTGTATCATCGGCATTTCTTTCCGCTTAGATCCATGTATACATATACTACTAGGGTAAATCACTAGTTATGGTCAACTCACCAGTTATTGGCAGAATAGTACAATTATCGTAATAATAAGGGTCTATTCCTTTTATTTGTGATATCACCAGGATAACTATTTTTGAAAAGGATTTAAGATTCATTTAATAACGAAATTCTCCCTCCTATCCCTTTTGCAGTAGGTATTAAAAATATTTTCCTAGTAATTTTAATAGTATCCTGAAAAACCTCTTTTTTTTAGTAAAGATGATTTTTAAAAGTGAGGATTCTTAAGGAATTATAGTGAAATGGCTTCATTAATTTTTAGTTTTTGAGTTATGTAACTTTTTATAGAATTCAGACTTCCATACAAGCTAAATTATGTTGGACTATCTGATATTAATTAACAATAATTTTGAACTGACCATAACCGGTGTAAATAGAGTTATGGTCACCCCTATCCATTTCAATTTTCTTTGGTGTTACAAAGGTTCTTTCTGCTAATAAAGAAAAAAATAGAATTTTCTTCATTTATTATGTCCTTTTAAAACTTAAATACTACATCCCTTCCTTGTAGTGGTCATGTTTGACCTTACGTCTCTTAAGTAACCATTACTAGTTAATATAGTTAGTTATATCATGTGCTTCGTGGATGGCTACTGCTGTTTAAGAAAACTGGAAATATTGAAATAAGATAATTTACAAATATACATTCCGATTTCTTTTAATTCATTATTTTTTTAGTTGGGATGATTACCATGTTCCTTGCCGTTACTTCTTATGTACAAAAATCAACGAGAAGTGCGGCGATAAGTTATTCACTGATAAATAGTTGTTTGGATACATTTTAACTATCATTTCATGACGATATTCTAAACTTAAAAGTAACTTCAAAGTTTGTGAATGAGTGCATCAAGTCATTGTGGTTTTAAATATATATTTTACTTTTTTGTTAGACCGCGTTGTATTATTATTTAGATCATTTTTGCAGTTACAGTTGTTCATTAATCAACAATAATTTTTAAATTATTAAAAATATTTGTTTAAAGATTATTTTACGACCATAACTAGTCTTGGCTATGACCATAAATGGTACAACGTGCCCATAACTGGTATTTTTTGCTTTTTGTAAAAAAATATAAATATTTATATGAAAGGAAGCTTTAGTGCATTTGTCAATTTTACATTCAATAGAATAAACTTTTGAGAACCTAAGTATATAACCAAAGATGTCATATTACAAACTGTATCAACAAAATTCCCTTTTAAATCGACAAGTTCCCTTAACTATGACCATAACTAGTGATTTACCCTATATCATAAATGATGTTAATTTAAAGTTAAAATTAAAAGTTATAATATTTAAAAAAGTTTCAGTTTTTCTTTAAATTTTCTTTTAAATATATCGATATTTTGATTAATCGATATCAATTGTTTGCAGGTGGACGAGCCCCCGGACGACACCTCGATGCCTGTTGATGACTACATCCGAACTTCTGAGCCCGAGGAAGGCTTTAAAGGTGAGACTGGTCTTTTTGAGTTCAAACCTAGAATCCATCTATATTACTAATTATTTATAAAAATAACACTATTATTGCTTTTAAAATCCTTGTTCCTCTATACCAAGGAAGTTATAATTTAAGATATTTTGTCTCCTTCACTTGAGTTACGCATCACTTGAGGTACACGGCTGATGGTATAGAAGGATCAATACAATTAGGATTGATGAATTATAAACCACTTCTATTGAAAAACTAGTTTCGAAGGCTAAACATTCATCTTCAGTTCTAAACATGCTAAATTTCCAACACATCAGCACTATGTTGCATAGATTATATATACTTAAATTTAAAAAATGAAAGCAAAAAATCAAATATTGTACTCAAAAGAAGAGATCAAACAGATATCTGAAATATATTCATCATGGAGAGGGGATAGTAGGTAGGATTAATTTTAGGGGTTTACCATGGGATTTTCCCTATGACTCATTGAATTTTTCCGTTCCTATTGGAAACTAATTTAAAATTGGGCTGATGGAAATTTGGTCATTTAAACATCATTTGCTATATCTGGTCAATCTTCCTACTTCGTAAAATATTTTATTTTTATGTTTGAATGCACTGTTATAATATGAATGAAAGAGAGGGCTTATATTATTTAAGCAAATTTTAAATAATTAATAAATTTTCTTTTTGAGAGATTAGAGATGATGCTGTATAGAGATCTCTCTTCCTCTATAGATATTGGAGACCAGGACCTTAGAGTTGATTGTGTTTACTTTAGCCCAGGAGATGAGCCGGGGACTCCTGTAATCTATTCTCTAATCTCTGTCGATAACTGAAAAATGTTCTTCGTGTCCTCTGCTCATCTTGGAGGATCAGCGGCTGTCGGGGTAGGAGAGTCTGGTGGATTGAGGGGTAGGAGAGTGGGAGGGAGCTGATGGCTGTTTAGGCCGGACTGCACCTCTGTCTTCCTTGTCATTGATATAAAAATATAGCCAGCGATCAGATGTTTGCGAATATATAAGTGTTTGATTACATAAATATGGTTGAAGTATAACTAGATCAGCTGTTTATTTATTAAGTTCCGATATAAAAAAATGTTTGCTGTATTCACTAGAGTAAAAATAAAAAAAAATAAAAATATTTTAGTGCTTGAAACCAAAAAGCACACACTTGAGGTACACTATGATGATATAGAAGGATCAATGCAATGAGGATTGGTGAATTCGTTGCCACTTCTATTGGAAAACTAGTTTCGAATACTATCTTCTGAAACATACAAAATTTTTGAAAACATCAACACTATGTAACATGGATTATATATGCTAATGTTTTCAAAAACGTAAGACAAGAAACCAATTATTGGTACTCACCTGAGGAGATCTGAATTATATCCATCCTGGAGGGTGGAAAGAGGCCTGGTGGATTAAATGTTTTGGGGTTTAACTTCGAATTTCCCCTATGACTCATTGGATTTTTCCTTTCCTATTGGAAACATTTAATATATACAGATGAACATTTTCGATAGCCCCATTTTAAATCTGCTTCCAATAGTAACAGCTCAATAGCTCAATTTTGGTTTTCCTAATTTCCTCGTGGCGAAGAAACACTTGAAGATATAACGCTATTTCGGGAAGACCTCAACTTGCCAACTAACAGGAAATTTGAGAATTAATTGATTCGGATCTAGGTCAAACATGTGAGGAAAGAGGTAAGCAGTTAAAGATTTCACAAGCAACAGAGAGATACCTACATCAAATAGGAAAATAATAATGAAACTTGATAAATGGATCCCTCACAAGTTGTCAGGGGCGAATAAGATATGCAATAAAACAAGAATTTTATATTGGATGGGGAAGTTTGCCCCAGCCACCATATTCTCCCAACCTTTCACCCACTGTTGTTCAGCTTTTCAAATCTCTGGAAATGTTTTGATAACCAGCAAAGGCTTAAAACTGGAATTAAATCAGTTTTTTACCTGCAAAGACCTACAATTTTTTTAAACGGTATTTTGGAATCTTGCGTCACGGTGGGATAAAGTTATTAGTTGTAATGGAAATTATTTTAATGAATAAAGTTATTCGTATAGTTATAGTTCTTTGAATTTTTTCATTACCCAAAAGCCGAGAGAGTTTTGAAACGACCTGATATTATTTAAATTTTGTAGGAAACATAATTTTCTCTGTTTCACTAAATTTTTGTATCTTAATTAAATAACTTTTATGTAATTTTACGTAATATTTTGCATTAATGACATGAATTCCCCCTTCCGGTGTCAACCTTCCTTTTAGTAAAACCAATGAGGTGGCGCTACGTATCGGCCCAGACATGTATGTAGGCGGAGAGAAGGGTTTTAATGAGACAGAGGACTGGGACAGAGACAGAGAGAGACAAATGATGCTGGATGAAGAGCATGTGCTGGAGACTGGAGGCTACTAGGGACGATCCCTCTCCAGCTCCAGGGCTTTATTAACAGGAACGACATATGTACTTCAGCTCCACATGTCGTCTCCCTCAGTCGGTGAACTCTCTGCCTCTTCGATCTTATATATGTTGTCTGGGAATAGTACTCTCAAACCATTATCTTCCTAGTTATAGGAATAATTATTTATAATTTCGTATTGTCAAAACGTTTTATCACGATTATTCCGAGTTTTAAACTGGTAAAATGAAATTGTATTAAAATCTCGTGTAAGGTTGTGAGTGAAGGTTGAATTATTTCCAAGTAGTGATATGATAAAAAGTTATTGGAGGGTTCTTCAGGCTGGACCTCAAATAAAGAAAGAAAACATTAAACGTATTTTTTTCCATGCACCATTACATGCAGCCGTAAGTACTACGGAAAAAGTCGAGTCGAGAAATGTGTTGTTTGCAATGTATTCGAATGGTCCAGAAGTAAAGAAGAAATGGTATTTTATAAAAAGCAAATGAGAGGAGGTATATTGTATGGAATCGGGTCCAATCAAAGAACTGATATTGTGACGACTTTATATATATATATATATATATATATATATATATATATAGACAAAAAATAATATGTTTTATTTCGTATGTTCTATTTGTACACAGAAATATCTTTTGCAAATAAATAAAAAAAATATTGACTTCATTAATAGAAAAAACAGATAAAAAAGTATTTTAAAATATGATCCGAAGATAACGTTATTTTCCAACAAGATAACTCCCTAGTATAACAATCGGACTGGGTTTGTTTGTTTATTGGCGTTTAACGTTCTTATGACTCCAACTTGGGGAGGTAGGCCGGACTATTCTATAGTAAGGTCGCCATACACGTTCCGGTATTGAAATTCCGTCCCTGTTAACCCATCATATGTCCCAGTCCGAGAATATTATTATGGCGTATTTGGTTAACCCCTTCAGTGGCGTAATATTACATCGATGCAGTTGTAGTGCGTTCATAATTCCTCGAATGATCTTTGATGTTATGCGCCTGCAGCACCGCGTTGCCAGATCGCAGGGAACGCTGTCTTGTTTCGTAGCGTTAAGTTGGCACTCTTTATTTTCCTTACTCAATGCTCCCAATTTCCTTCAGTTTGTCAGTATTCGTTATAAAGTACATATCAGACTGAGTGGAACATTTTGTACCTACTAATTTTATTGAGTTTTGAATTGTGTTTCGGAAATTACCTAGGCTGTTTTGGCACCCTATCCTCCAGTTTACCAACCTGTTCTAGCCAAGGTGGGAAGGTCATGATTAATTCTGAGGGTCTGCCACGAAATAAATTTCAACCCGCCCAGGTGGGATTCGAATCCACGACCTTCTGTACCGAGCGCGCTGAGACCCTCGCTCCAACTCGCTCCGCCATTGAGTTTCCCAATCGCAATTGGTAAAGGAATTTTTAAACAAGAAAACATACAGGTCATGGATTGGCCTGAAAGATACCCAAACTTTAATATTATTGAAATACATGATGGGGACACCTTGCCAGAAATTTATGCAGTGATAGCCGACAGTTTTTCGGCGCCCAGAAATTAAAAAAAAATTAAGAAGGAAAGTGCCAAAATTTCTAAAGACCTCATTCATCGATTCACTTCCCAATCAGATGAAAACAAGTTGGTGCATTCACAGTATACTAATTGTATTATAAATATTATTATCAAAGCTATTATTTTATCATAACATAATATTTATAACAAGCTCCGCAAATTCCTTCCCTCAACATACTTCCTTATTATCCGTTCCTATCTCAGTGATAGAATGTTCAAAGTAAACCATAAATTTTCTTACTCTTCCCTCTTTACCCAATCTGCCGGTGTTCCTCAAGGTAGTATCCTTGGCCCTATCCTTTACACGATCTTTACGGCTGACATCCCAACTCATCCTACCACTGTCGTCACTACTTACGCTGATGACACATGTGTGTTATCAGTAAACAATGATCCCTTCATTGCCTCCCAAACACTCCAATCTCATATCTTAAACATTCAAGAATGGTGTCAAAAATAGAGAATCAAAATAAATCACACCAAATAACCTTTACCCTTCGTCGTAAACCTACGACTTCCTGTCCTACAGTATCCTTTAATGAATGAATGAATGAATGCTCTTTATTTGTTAAAGACAGAGTCTTGTACAAATAATAATATTATTAATAATATACAATAGATCGCACGAGTCTAATGCTCTTAAACAAATCCTTACATAACAATATTTTGTTTATATTATACAAATGAATATTTATTATAACAAAAATATATGATCTAAATACTTTATCTTTATAACAGATATCAACGTTTTACATAATAGATATTTACATATTCACTTATCATCTACACACAAACACACACCTTCGTCCATCCACAACAATACACAATATACCTGTGCATAAAATTAATATTAATAATTAAATACATTATTAAATAAATAAATATATGCACACACACACGCACACACACACACACACACACACACACACACACACACACACACACACACACACACACACACACACACACACACACGCACACAGAGACACACACACACACACACACACACCGCACACACACACACACACACACACACACACACACACTAGTATCCTTTAATGATATTCCACTAATCCCAGTTGAACAGATCCGCTACATTGGACTCCACTTGGACAAACGGCTTACTTGGAATCCACATACAAGACTAAAACGACAAGAAACTGCTCCTCGTTACAGACTACTTCAACATTTACTTACAAACGTTTCAAAGCTCCAATTAATTACAAAAGACTCATTTACTTGACTGTGATTAGACCTATATGGACGTACGGAGTTGAGCTTTGGGGCTCTACTAAACCATCCAATTCTTCCCGTATCCAATCCTTACAATCCAAAATCCTTCGAAAAATCCTCAATGCTCCTTAATTTGTCACCAATAAACTTATCCATAAAGATCTTAATGTTCCATATGTTGCTGATTAGCCCAAACCAAATACCAATCCTTTCATAGTAAGCTCCATAACCACTCAAATCCCCTAGTTTCTCAACTTGCTTCGAACTCCATTTCCAATAATCCTCCGAGGCGTCTGAAAAGAAGATGGCCCAGAGATCTTCTTGTGTAGATTTTGTTTTTTATTTTTTTTACTGAAGTGCTACTGATGAGTAGTTCTTCTCAAGTTTAGGCATGTTATTGTAAACTTTTTTTTTAACACATTTACTTGATGTATACTTGTACAGTTGTAAATTTCAA
Organism: Euschistus heros; assembly: GCA_003667255.2. Classification (NCBI taxonomy): domain Eukaryota; kingdom Metazoa; phylum Arthropoda; class Insecta; order Hemiptera; family Pentatomidae; genus Euschistus; species Euschistus heros. The sequence goes on along the minus strand of RCWM02000616.1, from coordinate 540,412 downwards.
TAAATTGATTTTTTTATATATTATTACACTGCTATTTTGAGTCACCTAAAATACCCTATTATTTGTTTTGCCTACAAATTATTTTTATTATTCACTTAATAAACGGAAAAAAAAAATTCGAGTGTGCTATCTTTTTGTCCCAGACTTTAAAAAAATTAAATTCTTAACCGTTTTCTAATAAGGCCGACTGATATCCAGGCGTATGGAAATTGCCAAAATGACTCCTGTGAAAGAATATCGGGTTGATGGCTTACTTTCATTGCTTAGTTCTTCCTTGTTGCTGGAGCAACAATCTTTTGAAGTTATTCCTTAGTGTTCTGTTATCCTTCCTCCAGTTCGACGAACCCTAGGATCCATGATTATTTGGTCATTTATGTAAATGACCGCCGCTAAGACATCAGGAGACTTTTTGCCGCAGGTAGGAGTTGAAGGTTGACCATTATGTCCGGTCCCTGTCGCTAATGGGAGCGCGAGCTGATTGCTGTATATAGAATTCTATGTTGTATGTTGTTTATTATTTTATTAGTTTTCTGTACACCCGTCAAATGTAGCTCGGCATTTCATTATCTGGAGAGGTACCTCTGAGTTGCTAGTTAATTATTTTACTAGAAGTCAACATTTGGTACACCCTTTTATTTTTGTCGAGTTTCATAAATCGATCATTGGATTCTGAAGTTTTCAAATAATAACTCTGTCTAAAAAGAGTGTAGGAGGAGTGTGTAAAACAAATGAGATAGGAAATAGACCAATTAAAAGTAACAGACAAAAACTGATTGAGAACAATACGGAAAGGAATTGAAGGAAATGACGGTTCTTGTGGAAAATAAAGAGAAACGGAAGGATACTGTCGAAGGAAAGGGAATCAGAAATTATGAGAAAATACTGGGGGAAAAGAGGGCGAAAATTAGATTGGAAAAGTAATGATGTTCTCCTGGTCTTAAAAGGCCGTTTCGACTCTGTTGGTGATGCTCGGAGCAAAAATTTGCCGACAGTTTCCTAATCAGAAATTCAATGTAGAATATTTTTTGTTTTATAACATTTGTCGCTAGGATCTTCAGTTTAGGAGCTATATTGGGTTTGAATGAAAAAAAAGTCGCGTTAACATTTATTAAGTATTGTGGGGCTAGTGCTCTGTTGGTGGTGCTCGGGTCGAAACTTTGACGATAGTTACTTGTCAGAAATTTAATGGTAAATATTCTTTGTCATATAACATTTGTCGCAAGGATCTACAGTTTACTAACCAGATATGTGTGGAGAAAAAATATAAAAGTTTTCATTTCGATTTGGAATTGTAATAAGAATTTCAACTCCCTTTCCCAGGAAAAAAAAAAAAATTATCCATTTCCGAAAATGGTAATTTTTATACTTTTTTGCTTTTCTACGAAAAATCAATAAATACTAAAAACACTTTATACAAAAACAAACTTCATTAAATCCTTCACAAATCATTACGTTTACGGTTTATTTGGTATTAACTATTAAGGAGCTGGAGTGCGCTGAACTTCTCGAAGAAAATCCAGAGATTCCAGGAAAAAGTTTGGAAGTTTTGCTAACTTGTTTTGTCCTTTCAAATCGATATGTATAGATATTATGCTTAATAATATTGATTTAGAAATCAATTTTAGTGTATTATTATTAGCGGTTGGGCTGAAGAGGTCTCAAGAATGAGATACAGCCCTCGAGAACCCATTGAGGGCAGAGAAGGCTAGTTAGAACGAGCACTCGGCTGGCACTAATGTTCTCTGTGCTCTCAGGCCACCGCTGCCATCAGGATAGTATTATATAAATAAACAATAAGAGCTCATTATATATTTTATATATAATGGTAATATATTGAAAGGGAGAGGAACTAATTGAAAATAGTTATCCTTTATACTATCCGATCCAGGAGGCGGTGGGCCGAGCTTTCTTCAGCAAATCAACTCTCACCTCAAAAATTGTGGTAAGAGATATAATAAATAACACGAGAAACTATGTTTAAGTCAACTGCGTATATCTAAAAGGTATTTCAACGTGCAGCTGTTTTTTTTTAAGTACTACGAATCCCTAAGATTATTAATATTAACATATTTTAAACTTTGGTTATTGTAAAACCAAAGACAATTTAATTTTTTTTTTTCACTTGAGGTACAGATGGATCAATACAATTAGGATTGATGAATTAATTGCCACTTCTATTGGAATTATATTATAAGAAATCAATTTAAATTTTAGAATGAAAAAAGGATCAAATTACATAAATTAATAATTAATGATTATTTCAAATAAACAAAGTTGAGAGGAAATAAGAGTTTCGAACGTGTCCTTTTTTTTTGTCTAGACTCCTAAACTGTAGGTCCTAGCGACAAATTTAATGTAACAAAAAGTATTTTCCATTATATTTCTGATAAGGAAACTATCCACACATTTTCGATCAGAGCAACATCATCAGAGTTAGAGCTTGTCAAAATATTACATTATTTGTCTGATTTACATTATAATATTATAGTGAAAAAACAAAGCAAAATAATATATTTATGAGTGTGAAAAAAACGTTACACCAAAACAACTTGTATCCTTTAGTTGCTTTATCTCTTTGCTAAAATTCGTTAGTGTCCTGTAAAAAGGATTAAACGGGAAGAGAGGTCCTTTTAAAAAACAAAAAGATTTAATTTATGTTCAAATGGAAAATTTAAAAAATTAGTTTTTCTGTAAGGAATAGACAAGGATATCGTTTGGCCATCAAAAATCGTGCAAGATCTGAAAAATTAGTATCATTCATGGCTTGGGAAATCTTTTAGAACCACTGAAGGAAATCACTTGAGGTACACCATGATGGTATAGGAGGATCAATACAATTAGGATTGGTGAATTAATTGCCACTTCTATTGAGATTATTTTATTAGAAAACTACTTTCGAATGCTAAACATGCAAAATTTTCAACACATCAGCACTATGCTACATAGATTATAAATACTTAAGTTTTATAAGGTAAGACAAGAAATCAAACATGGGCACTCACCTTCGAGGTAACTAAAACATGTAAAAGGGCAAAACATTGGAAAAATCCAATGAGTTATGAGGGAAACCCCATTGTAAATCAAAAACTTAACCTACCTACTACCCCCCCCCCTTTTACTTCTCACGAATGGAAGGGGGTTTAATGTTTTAGTTACCTCGAAGGTGAGTGCCCATGTTTGATTTCTTGTCTTACCTTTTTAAAAACTTTAGTATATATAATCTATGTAACACAGTTCTGATGTGTTGAAAAAATTTTAGAATGTTTTAGAACTGAAGATGAATGTTTAGCATTCGAAACTAGTTTTCTAATAAAATAATCTCAATAGAAGTGGCAATTAATTCATCAATCCTAAAAACATTATATTTTTGAGGGTGAAAAAAACGCAAAAAGTATACACCAGCCAAAATATGTCAAAAAAATGAAAAAGAATTATGTATAATAAAATGATTAATCAATATTTTTCTTTTTTTTTTTTTTTTTTTTTTAATGGACTAAATATCGATGTTGGATTAATACGAAGGAAAACCCAGACTAGATATCAATGTAGGTACTGCAGCGGCTGGTTGACAGAAGATTGAGCGAGGAACCACAAAGGATGTAGAGCTGGACACGGGAGCTGCCGCTGACATAAGTATTTGTCCTCACGTCCCATCCACAGTTTGCCAGTTTGTCTTCCTATGTCTTAGCTCTTTCTTCTTCCTCCTGGAGGCCATTCCTTATATCGAGGGGGGTGGGGAGAGGTCCTGCCAAATTGTGCTGAATACACTTCCTGCCCCCATCCTGGGGGGGAGGAGAAGGGGGGAAGTCGTATCCTTTCTATTGTTCTCCCTCTCTCTCTCTGTCTCCCTCTGGGTCTCCATGTCTCCGTGTCCTCTATTTAAAAGCTAATCTTCTAGGGGAAGTACCGTATGGCAGTACGTTGACCCCATTCCGTTTTAAAAATATAAAAGAAAAATATGGTTACTTTTATATTTAGGTGAACAGTAAGGTGGAGCGAAAACGGTGAAAAATAGTTTGAAAATTATAATACCTGACCCGGTGGTAATAGTGGCGAAATTATGTAACAATTTGAGACTGAAATACGAAAGCCGCAGAAGTCGTTTGAAGTTTTAGGTATGAACAAGTCAGAGTGCTTGAAAAATAGTTAATAAAATTGGTGCTTATTGCCTTGAGGTCAGGTGTGGTCAATATTGAGGAATTCCTTATTCGCATCTTATTGGGATTGAAAGTTGTTTCCTGGAGTTCTTGTGAACCCGTCCCATTAATATTTTCCACTGCCACGCTTATTTGATTTGTAATAGAAATTGTGAGACCCCATAGTCTCCTAACTTCTATTGCAATTAAGATTGATGAATTGCCACTTCTATTGGACACATTTTATTAGAAAATTAGTTTCCAATAATAAACATTCATCCTCAATTTTAAAAAATATACTAAGTTTTCAAAACATCAGTACTATATTGCATGGATTATATATATTAAAGATTTCAAAAATGTAAGACAAGAAATCAAATATCTGCTAGATCTCAGGTGAGTACTGATGCTTGATTTCTTGTCTTACATTTTAAAAAAAACTTTAGTGTATATAATCCATGTAACATAGTACTGATGTGTTGAAAAAATTTTGTATGTTTTAGAACTGAAGATGAAAGTTGAGCGTTCGAAATTAGTTTTCTAATAAAATAATCCCAATAGAAGTGGCAATTAATTCATCAATCCTAATTGTATTGATCCTTCTATACCATCGTGGTCTGCAGTTCATATTTGGTTAAACCAAAATTAAAAATTAAACTAAAATATGGATCGGTTTTAAATGATATCCATTTTCGCAAACAAATTCCAATTTCGCTATCCATTTAAATAAAAAGTCATAAATTTAATAAAGACTCGGGAGTAAAAATAATACATGAAGTAGAAAATATACTAAAATTAAACATTTTTGCATCATTAGAAATAATAAAATCGTTTAAAACCGACCCGGATTTTTCATTAAATGACCAAATGCACATTTTAAATATGTTTCTAAAAGGGACAGAAAAATGCAATGAGTCAAAAGGGAAATCTCATAGTAAAACCCAAAACTTTAACCTGCCTGCCCCTTCCCCTTTCCACGATGGATATATTTCAGATATTTGTTAGATCTCATCAGGTGAGTACTGATGCTTGATTTCTTGTCTTATATTTATGAAATCTTTAGTATATATAATCCATATAACATAGTACTGATGTGTTGAAAATTTTGTATGTTTTAGAACTGAAGATGAATGTTTAGCATTCGAAACTAGTTTTCAAATAAAATAATTCCAATAGAAGTGGCAATTAATTCATCAATCCTAATTGTATTGATCCTTCTATACCATCATGTGTACATCATGTCATACTTTATGATATGATTTTAGAGGGTTTTTTGCACCATTTTAAATCATAAACTTAAATCGATCATGAATTAGACAGACCTAAAACCAATAGAGGAATAGCGAAGGCAAACTAAACCAAAGCTCGGAGCGGACAGAGAGACAGCACGTAGGGCAGCGGTCAGACCACAACCGGAAACCAAACTGCCTCTTGGACTCTTTGTTTAGTTTACTGTCGATAATGAGGGGAGGAGGCAACAATCTCTTTGTTTTACTTCCTCCCGCTGCTCCGTCTCTTCTCGTCTTGTCTTCTCTTTTCCGGCGGCATCCCTCCAGTCGCTTCCGCAGTAGTCCGTCTTGTGTCCTCTTCTTGAAGGAACGATCATGTACTATGTTTTCAATTATATTATATTAACTAGCATCCCCGATAACATTAACTTAATCTGACTGTTAAGAGACATATTCATAACATTTACAGACTTGTAAACTTCTGTCTTACTTATTAATTTGGAAGTTTCTCCCACCGTTCTGTTTCCAAATATCTAGTATCTTCCACACAATCTTTCTTCCCTTTTTCCTGATTTCATTTTCTTTTATTGTTCCTAAAATCAGTGTTTCCGCTGCATATAAACATTCTGGCTGAATTACTGTCTTAGTATAATCTTTGGTTTATTATTATTTTTTTTAATTTAATTTAATTTAATTTTTTTAATTGAAATTTACAACTGTATATACAATATAAATATATTATACATCAAGTAAATACGATGATAATGATAAAAATGATACGTCACTTGTTTTTAAAGCAACTACCCATTGCTTGCACTTATAGAGGTTCTATATAATGAGGTACTACATTAGAAGGTCTCGAGGCCATCTTCTTTTCAGGTGCCTCGGATGGTTATGTGGAATGGAATGAGAAGCAAGTTGAGATACTAATGGATTTAAATGGTTGTGGAGTTTGCTATGAAAGGATAGATATCTGGTTTGGGCTAAATCTGCAATATATGGAACATTAAGATCTTTAATGATTAGTTTATTGGTCACATAGTAGGGAGAATTAAGGATTTTTCTAAGGATTTTGGATTGTAAGGATTGGATACGAGATGAATTGGATGGTTTAGTGGAGCCCCTGAGCTCAAATCCGTACGTCCAAATAGGTCTAATCACAGTCATGTAAATGAGTCTTTTGTAATTAATTAGGAGCTTTGATCGTTTGTCTAGTAAATGTTGAAGTAGTCTGTAACGAAGAGCAGTTTCTTGTCGTTTTAGTCTTTTGTATGGATATTTTTTTATTTATTATGCAAAGGCAACTTTTTTGGCCTCTGCTGAACTAATTTACATATATCAGTAATTCTCAGGTTATTGTTTATTTAAATAAGTTTCAGAGAGAATCGCAATAATATTTAATGCCAAAATGGTTGTTAACATAAATATTAAATTGAAACTAAACATTGAATTGAAGTTGGGGAGGGAGGGAGGTGGATGAGGCAGGTGAACAGAGGCAACGACTGCCTTTTTTTTTGCTACGGCAGTCGATAGAGTGAGAAGGAGAGGGCCGGGAGAGCTGGTTATGCATATTCATTACGACCCGAAGGAGATTATTATTTTTGCGGTGATCTCTTGTAAATACACCGCGAGGGGAGGAGCCCTCTACCCCTGCGTCCTCTGGGCCAGATAGTCAGCCACCAACCAAGAGGAATGTAAAAACAGAAGCTGCCAAAGGATAGCGATCTCAGTCCTGTCCCTGAATAAGGATGAGCTGGATCTGGGGCGAAAGAAAACAACGGGAAGGGGGCGAGAGGGGGGGGGGGGCGCTGCTAGGGAAAGAGAGGGGTGTTATCGTTACTAACCAGTACCACCCCTCTCCTCCCGAACTGTTAATGTTCGTTCAGATCATATCTTTGAGTCCATTCTGTGTTCTTTAATAAGGTAAATCAGGTGTTGTTATTGACACATAAGATATTAATAAATAGTAATGGAAACTCTGATTATTTTATTTTATTTCCAATTTTCTCTCTCCCAATTTAGGCCGTGAATCAGCCATATGCAATAATTTCCGTACTTCTTTCCTTGATTTGCAATAGTTCCTGATCCGTTCACTTTGCTGTCTCCTTCTCTCTTCTGTCCAGGTGCTAATTCTTTCTATCTTTTCTTTGTTCTGTCTAGTATTACGTTATACGTTATACTAATCTCTGTCATGTCTTCCTTAATTCCCTGAATCCTTTGGTTACCATTATCGCTCTTCTGAACATGATATAAAATTTGTTTCGTTAGCCTCTTATTCATCCTCACCACGTGACCTAAGAAATTGATTCTGCTTTTCCTGATTGAATCTGGCATCCTTTTTCATTCATGTTCTCTGTGTACAGGTCCTTGTTTTTCCAATTTCTAAATTATCCCTTGTCTCTTTTCAACGACCCCCAAATTTTCCTTTATTTTTTATCTATCCCTCTAATTATCATGGTGAACATACATTCTGTAGCATAGAAACTCTCTGGTTTGATTTCTGAATTCTAATGCTTAATTTTAGTTTTCATTGGAAGGCTTCTCTTGTTATAAATATCTTTAGTCAATTGGTAAGCTTTTATTTTATTTTTTAAGCTATTATTAAAATTTACAACCGAATACAAAATTAAATAAAAATGCATTTACTAAATCTGAAGATAATGCTCATAACACGTCAATTTCTTGCTAAGCAACTACCCATTGGTAGTACTTATAAAGGTTCTTTATAATGAAATACTATATTAGAAGGTCACGAGGCCATCTTCTTTTTAGACGGCTCGGATCTTTAATAGAATGAGAAGCAAGTCGAGATACTAATGGATTTGAATGGTTAAGGATATCACTATGAAAGGATAGGTAACTATAATCGTATGGTACATTAAGGTCTTTATGGGTAAGTTTTTTTTTTGCCACATAATAAGGAACATTGGAGATTATTTAAAGGATTAGGGTTTGTACTGATTGGATACGAGACGAATTGGAAGGTTTAGTGGAGCTCCAAAGTTTAATTCAATATATTCAAATGGGTTCTAATTACTGTTATGTATGACTGGTTTTTTTTATTCCTACTGCAAAAGATTTTTAAGGGGACTATTTGAAATATTTTAATTGAAAAAAAAATAAAACAAAATAAAAGAGAGGGGTCATCTGTCCCATTTTTAATTAGTTTCCAGTAGGAACGGAAAAAAACAAACAGTTAGAGGGAAAACCGAAAAGACTACCCATTAACCATGCCCTTTCGTCTCTTTACACTTATTCAGCACTAGATACTGATATCTTTCAGAAGTACTTCCATTTTGCCTCCTTAGCTGAGTATTAACATGTTTGATTGTTGTTTTACATTTTTAAAATTTAATATTCTAATATATGTGGAAAATTGCTGATGTTTTGAGTTGTTAGTATATTTTTAGAACTGATGATGAAGGTTTAACTTTGTGTTTAAGAAACTAGTCGCCCGTTTTATTGGTTAATATTAAGTTTATTTTACATCTCGTGGTACCAGTTTTTATTATTATCTTTGTAACCAACCTATTTGATTGTTTAATATCTTCTTTGTTGTTGATTTCAGGGACAGTCCTGCTGAAGAGATAGTCGAAGCAGTACTGGGAGTACAGCCTACAAGGACACGATCCTCCTGTTTAAATTGTCCTGATTTCATATTGTCGTCGGTTATGGACCGCTTGATGATGATGGTGTTGATGTTGATGGTGTGGTGTTGATGACGGTGCCTGTGTACAAAGCTGTATAATTTACTATATTTTACCCTTTGCCATTATCCATTGCATCATTTGTAAATTGGAACTTTTCACTACCATCGTCGCTTTGAGTGAATATTTTTGATATTTGATCTGAACATTTTGGAACTCCACGGTCCCGGTGGAGGGAGAAGGCTTTATTTAACTTTAATTAATTTAATATGGAGGTGCGTTTTTATTGTATTATTATCATTATTATTATTTTGTTCTAGTTTATTTGTACAATAAAGTATAGAACGACTTAGTAGCTAGGTTCTTAGGATCAAGGAACGATTTAGTTTTATCAAAAAGATTCGATCCACGCCTGGTCGATATCCCTTGTTCTATGTGTATGTATATTATATATATATCTGTATACATGTACATATACATACATATATAATTATAATTATAATGTTATGGGATCAATTTCACACTAATTATTTATTATAACAGTTGAGATTTAAATTTAACTTTTATTATGTATATTATTATATGTGTATTTCTTTATCTGTAAGTGACATCAATACAATGTTTATTTATTATATATTTAATTATATTATTTTCTTCTATTTTAGTTGTGTTTTTTATTTTATTTTAACCAATCACCATTATATATTTAGTTGTAATAGTTTCTAAAAGCCTCTATGTAATTATAATGTTTTCCTATCCCAGTGATATAATGTTGAAAGTATTGGAATCAAAAATAATAATAATTTATTTTTTTTAAAATATATGTATATTAAAAACAAAAACAAAACAATATTTTATATTAACGTGGATACAAATTTCAATTACCTTTTCATTATATCCTAAAGTTTAAAAACTTAATTATTTATAATGATAAAAGTATAGTTAACTGTTATAATGAATGGAGAAGAAGATGAGGGATGCAGTCAAAGAGGAACACCACCTCTTAGAGGAAATTCTTTAATACGTGCCAACGTTTTGACCTGCCTTGCAGGTCTTCTTCAGGGCTATAATGAACAAAATACTAGGTGTGACGAAAATAATAGACCGATAAACACATGACAAATAAATAACAGATTGACATGGATAAAAAACAATATACATAAAACTGCATAGAAAAGAACAGATACATAATCAATAATAATGCTGCTTAGTATGGTTAAGAAGAAGACAGGAATTATAAGGTGAAAAAAAAAATTACTTATTAAATAAAAAAAATAAAATATTTATTATTAAATTATAATTAATTACATTACATTTCCTTCTGTCCTTTTTTTATTGTTCATTTACTTTCCTATTTATTTTTTCTCTTATCATTCATGTCTAAAAACTATTTAAAGAAAGAAGAGTCTAGAGTTATTTTGCTGGTGTAAATATGAAATAAAAATTTACAAAAATAAATAAATAATTCAAAATGTTGTTTGTTTGTTTAACGTTACTTTATGCTGCTATGGCTAATCGGACGATGCTACGGTGGGAGTCCTAAATTTCGTCTATCCAGGTATAGTTAGGATAGGAATCTTTAACGAGTACCTGATATCGCACATTTTACGTCTCTTCCGAAGGACGGCAAAGCTAAGGATTTTTTACTCCTTTTAAAAAATCCTAAGGTCATCTGCCGGGCTGCGAACCCGCGATCCTGGGTTTAGTAGCTTGCTATGCTAACCACTACACCACAGGTGACCCCCGAAAATGGCTTTGTATTAGCGATATATTGAGTGAGGATGACGCCGAATAGTTGGTATATTGAATTTGTGGCATAATAAGTAGCATTTTGGATTTTTTGAAGGATTTTGGATTGTGAGAATTAGATACGAGGAGAATCGAAAGATTTTGTGGAGCCCCAAAGCACAACTCCGTATGTAATTACTCTTTTTAAAAATATAAACCTGTATTAATTTTCCGACAACTCAATAAATTGTCCAAAAGGGATGAAATCAATCAGCAGAGGATAGAAGAAGGAAACTGAAATATAAAAACGAAGAGTTAGCGCCCCCTCATTGAGACATATTTATAGGACCTCCCCCCACCCCTAGCCAATAAGGACAATATTAAAATACAGACCCCCCTCTCCTGTTTAATTTCCCTTTGACTGGGTCAGGCGCGGACCTTCTCTGTCAATAAGGGCATTTTATTAACTTAATCCGCTCTTTGCCCCCTCTCGCTCTCAAATGCTCAACTAATTCAAGAGAACAAAAAAAAAAGTGAGAGAAAAAAGTCTGATTTCTAACGAACGAGGACCCCGTAGAGCCGAGGGATATTAAATCAAGCTACGATCGGAAAAACAAGAACTGAGCAATAATATTCTCCAGCAATAAGAAACTTCGTCTTCACCCCGCTGGAGAAGTGATAAATTCCAGTGGAGTCGCGAACTTACTGGAGCCAGCCATCGCAATTAATTAAAAAGCCACAATGGCTCTAGTTGATTATGCCATTATCTTAATTCCAGGCGGAGTAGCACACCACCTCTCCACTCCACTTCCCCAGCCCTGGAGTCACCACCGCTGGAAGATGTTATTAATTCATTCGAAATGAACGGCGACACTCTGCTATCCATCATCACCATCAATTAACTAACAACTCCCTCATCGCCCGCCCTCTTTGTTGTACATTCATCTTCGCAACTCTTTGTTGTTTACTAACATCTTGATCCCTTTGCCGAGCTTATTAAATTAACTGATAAAATAATTATACATCTTTATTCCACTAAATAATTTGATTAAACTTACAATTGTGTATAACAAAAATAGTTTACATAAAGTGCACATGATGGTATAGAAGGATCTATACAAGTAGGATTGGTGAATTAATCGCCACTTCTATTTGGATTATTTTATTAGAAAACTGGTTTCGAATGTTAAACATTCATCTTCAGTTCTAAAACTTACAAAATTTTCAACACATGAGCACTATGCTACATGGATTATATATACTAAAGTTTCATAAATGTAAGACAATGAAATAAAATATTAGTACTCACCTGAGGGGATCTAACAGGTATCTGAAATATTGAAATATATCCATCGTGGAAAGGGGAAGGGCCAGGTAGGTTAAATTTTTGGGATTTACTATGGGATTTCCCTTTTGACTCATTGGATTTTTCTGTTCCTTTTAGAAACATATTTAAAATGAGGCTATTGGAAATGTGCATCTGGTCATTGGGTCGGTTTTAAAACGATTTTATTATTTCTAATGATTCATAAATATTTGATTTTAGGCTATTTTCTACTTCATGTATTATTTTTACTCCCGAGTCTTTATTAAATTTATGGCTTTTACATTTAAATGAATAGCGAAATTGGAATTTGTTTGCGAAAATGGAAATCGTTAATTCATCAATCCTAAAAATAGTTTAAGTAAATGGGGAGAATTTGATAATATACCCATTGCTCGCTGAATCAAACAGTTTCGATTTAAAGTCAAATATCCTTCGACCGTAAAAAATGGTGTAAAAGTAATTAAACGGTAAAGAAGCGTCCTTTAAAAAAAAAAAAAAAAAAAAAAAAAAAAAAAAAAAAAAAAAAAAAAAAAAAAAAAAAAAAAAAAAAAAAAAAAAAAAAAAAAAAAAAAGAAAAGAAAAGATTAAATAAATTTTCAAAAATTTGTCGGGAAGAAATATTCAAGGCTGTAAAAAATCATTAGATCCTGACAGATGATAAAATAGAATCTTCAGAGGAGAACCAAAGCCACTGAAATTTACTGTTGGCCATTCCTCCCAGACAAATCAATTTTAGTTATTTTAAAAATTGCTCAAATCTTTACAATTAGGATTGATGAATTAACTACTACTTTTTTTTGGAATTATTTTCTTTGTTTACTACATAACAGTTTCAAAACATCATGGATTATATAAACTAAAGTTTTCAAAAATGTAAGACTAGAAATCAGATATATTGGTACTCACCTGAGGAGATCTAACAGATATCTGAAATAGTAAATAAACACGTCAAGTTTTTAAATTAAAAACTTTATATTCGGCATGCCGACGTTTCGAACTGCCTTACAGGTCTTCATCAGGGCTAAAATAACAAAAAATTGGATGTGACCAAGATGATACAAACATTTAAAAAAATAAATGAATAAAAAGAATTTAAAAAGAAAAAACATTTACTTTGTATTATTATTTTTTAATTCTTAAATTATTTTTATTCATTTATTTTTTTAAATGTTTGTATCATCTTGGTCACATCCAATTTTTGGTTATTTTAGCCCTGATGATGACCTGCAAGGCAAATCGAAACTTCGGCACGCCAAAATATAAAATTTTTAATTTAAAAACTTGACGTGTTTATTTGCCTGACTACACCCCTGACCTTTTCTTCACTTAAATTACATCTCACAGTCAACAATAGAATGACCATCATGAATTTCTGAAATATTTTAAGAGTGGGAGGGGAAGGGCTTGCTAGGTTAGATATTTTGGGCTTTTCTCAAAGTCTAATTGGATTTTTCCGTTCCTATTGGAAACAAACATATGGTTTGGCCAAACATAGATTGAAGATGAATGTTTAACATTCGAAACTAGTTTTCTAATAAAATAATTCTAATAGAAATGGCAATTAATTCATCAATCCTAATTGCATTGATCCTTCTGGTGATTAAACCCAGCACTCCACTGGCTGCATTTCGTTCTTTCGACTACCAAGCAATGCCTTTCGCAGTTTATTTGAAAAAAATAAAAGTCATTGTGGTTAATTAATTAAAAATTATCTTAATTATTTTATTATTATTGAACAAATTGTAGCCTATAAATGCTAATGATACGAACTGATCGCAGCTGCCTCCGTTATTGTTGTGACGTTGGGCCTCAGCCATCAAGAGGCAGACAAGAATAAACTCAGTGATTACTTAGCCCCAGGAGGCGATATCATCGGTGAGGTCCTTGGGTGGTCTTCGGCAGATCCTGGTACCATAATGTCCTGCGGAGGATGCAGCCTCTGTAATTGTCTCTGTGAGCAGCTGCGCTTTCAATCACCGATCAGTTAGCTAATTGTGACTCAGCTAACCTATCATATACTTCTACCTGTCCATCAGGTAACTAGCTATAATCTTCATATAACCCCCATAACAAGGCTTAAAAATTACTTTTTAAAATATCAGTATAAAAAAATCTAATTTATAGATAAATCCTAACAACGTTGGAAATAAGTCAATAAAGAACAAGTATCTCTTTTTCTATACAATATATAATATATTCAACAAAAGGTAGCATTGAGAGTACAGCTTTAGCAACAACATAATATTGAAATCCCAATTTTGAAGATAAGCTTTGTTGTTATTCCTGATATTTATTTGTTCGTTGCCACAGTCCTAAAACCAGTACCTGGATCTTGTAAATGAGGTTTATCCTTTATTAAAACAAAATCTTGTTTGTTGTAAATACAACTGTAATTATTATACACTCTGCCTACTGAACAGATCACAAGTGGCACCTATCCGAGGTTAAAGATTCGATTTTAAAACTCGAAAATGCTTAGTTTATTCTGTAGCGTTATATAATTTGCGCTACTTGATGTGAATCCAAACATTAATACTAATTGATGTGTACTATAAATGTAATTTTTTTTTATCTCTTATTAGTTTATGTTCCGGAATATCACTGCCTTGCACACACACCGACTTTTTTTCGATTTTTGCCGGCAAAAAAACAAACGGGAGATTTCATCGTGCGCCTGCCACTGCATTATAATTACTGTTTTATGCACTATAATTACAAAAGCTACTATTTGCTTGAGTTACTGAATCGAATGGAACAATATCAATTTGTTAATCAGAAATTGTTAAACGTTTTAGGTCGAAAAGTCAAGAATAAAATAAAATTATAATTCTACTAATTGTTTGATAAAAAGTCTACTAATAGCACCGGCAAAATATCGGTCGGTTTTTTGCCGGCCGGCAAAAAGTCGGTGTGAGTGCAACTGGCCTAAGGTATAGCTTGAAAGTGATTTCGTGTAAGCAAACTAAAGCATTTCCTATGCATTTTCCTTAGCTATGAAAACTTTAAACCTACTTATCTCAAAAGAAATGTTTTGATTTTTTGAGTTGTGCCACTATTGTAGCCCGTGAGTGATGTATTCTTCAAAGAATTAATAATTACCCAATTATGTCTTCTGCTATCCTCACTTAATTAATAAATTTATTAAGATATCTGTTCGCTTTACAGACCAATATCCTAAACTTTGGTTTCTTTAAAAAGAATAAACATTTTTTTTTGTTTGCCTTTTCTAATAAATCAATTATCGGGAGTTATTAGTTTGTTGGGACTAAACGGACTTATTTAACTCAACTATGAAAGAAAGTACAGGTTATCCTGTAGTAACCTATAGGTTAGGATGCTAACCTGATCTATTGTAAGTCAGGGTAGGAAGTTGTAAGTTCGCACAGGCCGGATTTTAAACAGTGTCACTGAGTTGACGATAATGTTGAAAGTCCAGCCAATAAGTGCTGAAAAGAGGGCTGTAGGTGCATGGAATGTGCCGAAAGTTTTTGACTTCATAGCTTCGTTAGGAATAGTTAGAAGTTAAACATACTAAAAGTCCCCGCCCCTGGGAGGTGAGCTAACGGCAGGGGGCAGGGGAGGTGGTCCAAAATTTGTGTTTTTTAATTATATCTCCAAAACAGTAGACTCTAGACAAATATGCTACATATTAAAAATAAAGCTAATTAAATTTCCTGTGAACTTTGTCAAAATGCATATTTGTCAAAATCCAACGGTTTTGGAGATATACGCTATTAAAATTCGATAATTTTAGAAAAAAAAACGTACCAGAAAGTACCAGAAACGTACGAGGTGTGATCAAAAAGTTCCAGGACTTTTTATATACTATGGGAATGCAATGTCTCACAGCGATGCGGTTGGCAGCATTGTATTGCCTGACTCAACGGGAACACAGCTGTGTTTGCAGATCAATCATAACATCACTGAAAGTAACATTAGCACAGTTTGTTTGAGGTTAGTTTTATAGAGTTTGGCTATTTTATGAAAATGAATGTGAAAGAAGAGCAACGTGTTTGTGTGAAACTGAACAAAACGTTTTCTGAAACCTTTTTGATGTTACAAGAGGCTTTTGGTGAAGAATATCTAAGCCGATCATGCTGCCATCAGTGGTTCAAGAGGTTTAAAGATGGCTTTTTTGTGTAAAAAACGCAATGACTGTCATTCCTCAGCCCCCCTACTCACCTGACCTGGCTCCAGCCGACTTTTTTCTTTTCCCGAAGCTCAAAAGACACCTGAAAGGACAAGATTTGAAACAGTTGACGAAATTAAAGAAAAAAAAAACGGAGCTGCTAAACACCTTTACAAAAGAAGAGTTTTCTGGGGCCTTCGATCAGTGGAAACACCGGTGGGAAAAGTGTGTAGCTTCCCAAGGGGAGTACTTCGAAGGAGACAAATTTGAATAACCTGTATGTTGTATGAATAAATGTATAAAAATCAGTCCTGGAACTTTTTGATCACACCTCGTATGTATGAAATTAAAATAAATTTATTGTTCTGCAATTTCGATTCTGGCTTCTTTTCTGAGAAACGATTATGGAAGGCACTAGAAGTAAATGTTTAAAAAAAAACTGAGGTTAAATTTTTTTATCCCGAAAATAACCGATTTTTAATTTCATGCATTCTACAATGTGTTTATTTAATGGACTATGAACACTCTAACACGCTTGGCAAACACTTACTAATAATTCGTTATTGCTTTAATACATTTGATAATTATTATTAATGTATTTATGGTATAACAACACAAATGCAGCGAGGCAATTCACCAGTTTATTATTCTTAGAGGATTTTTGTTATCCTCGGATAAAGATTACCTTTTATATCATTACACGTTTATACTTTTTTTTAGCATACGATTTGATGTTATCAATAGGTCGTTTTAGTCCTGATGCTCATCTTCCATATTTGATAAGAGATATTACCAAAGATCTGAATCTTGATTACTATTGACCTAAATGGACAGTGATATCCTGAAACATAAACTAATAAGAAAAAAAAATTTACATTTGTATTATATATCAATTAGTAAATGTTTGGATTCACATCAAGTAGCGCAAATTAGATAACGCTGCAGAATAAACTAAGAATTTTCGATCTTAAAAATCGAATCTTTAACCTCGGTAGGTGCCTCTTGTGATCTGTTCAGTTGGCAGATTGTATAATAATTACAGTTGTATTTACAACAAACAATGTTTTGTTTTAATAAAGGATAAACCTCATTTACAAGATCTACCTTAAGATCTTTATGAATACGTTTATTGGTGACAAAGTAAGGAACATTGAGGATTTTTCGAAAGATTTTAGATTTTAATATAAACTCAACTTTCTTAAGTGCCCAGTACTTCTTCATTCTTTCTGATCTTCTTTTTCTTTCTTCATCTGACCTAAAGGGTTTGGTTTTTAGAGTGGATTTATCTTGGAACCTAACATATTCATCTTTAGTTATTAATTTAGAAGTCTGATCAAGTAGTGAATTTTCTGTAATTTTTAATTCTGCTAGGTCCTTTTGGGTTTTGTTTTGAGATGGCGTAAGAAGTCAAAGATTTGCTTGGATAATCTATTAGAGTTCATTCTGAGAAGATGACCGTAAAAATTGAAAGGACAACATGACTTAAGAAAGGACAACACACAGTGAAGTGATGGATTCAACATACCCCCAAAGAGGGTGAAACGAAAAAAAAAAAAAAAAAAAAAAAAAAAAAAAAAAAAATCAACTCAACTATCGATTATATTTTAGAATTAAAATTACCAAAATACTTAAATTGGTATTATAATTATTCGTAATGAACAATGTTGAGAGAAAATAAGGGTTCAAAGCAATATTGCTCTTAAACGGTAGGTCATAGTGGCAAATGTTATATGACAAAACATATTCGCCATTAAATTTCTGATAGGAAAGCTTTTAATGACAGACAATATTTGTTTGATTCAAGGATTCTGAAGTAGAAAATTATTGTTGACATGGTGGTGTAGAATATTGTCTTTGCCTCCAGCTCAGCGCCTTCTCGATTAAAGAAGAGACAGTTAATAGTTTAGTTTTATTATTACTTGTGTTTATTCTGATTTATTCCCTCCGCAGGGAGAAGAACGATTACTGCCATTACAGGACTGAGGATCCTGTCGTTAATGGCTATAATAAAATGGCATTAATTACCGGCTGCTAGGCAAACAGTAAATAAGAAACGCTAAATGGTCAATTTCACTATAAAGTTAATGGCTCCAATACAAATTACTTAATGAAATATTAAAAAAAAAAAAATAAAAAAATAAAATCTCCACCAGTACAACCCATGAATAGTCATGGGCTCAGCACTATGGGTACTTTCAGTCTATGAGTGCTGAAATGAGGGGTCTAGAGTGCATGAATATGCAATTATTTTTATATTTACAGTTTCGTTAGGAATAGTTAAAAGGTAAAACATACTAAAAGTCCCCGCCCCTGGAGGGTGGGATAACGGTGGGGGAGGGGAGAAGGTCCCATTTTTGGATTTTTCGATTATATCTAGAAATCTGTGGACTCTAGGAAAATATGCTACAGATCAAAAATAAAGCTAATTAAATTTCCTATAAAATTGGGTATATACATATTTGTCGAACTTCCAACGGTTTTCGAGGTATAAGCTACTACAACTTGATAATTTTGGAAAAAAAAAATGTTTACCTCAATTATTGTCAAACATTTGCTCTGTGTTTGCCGCAAGTGCCCCAGAAACGTATATTTAAAATTAAAGTAAATTTAATACTCTACAACTTTGATTCGGAAATTGTTTCCGAGAAATGATCGGGGAAGGCACCAGAAGAAAATGTTTGAAAAAAAGTGAGGTAAAAATTATTTTTTTTGCGAAAATTATCGATTTCCACTAGCGTTTATCTCGAAATCGGCTCGAAGTTCGACTAATATGTATATTAACAATATTATAGGAAATTTAATTAGCTTTAATTTTTATCTGTTGCATATTTTCATAGAGTCCACCGTTTTGGAGATATAAAAAATCCAAAAAGGGGACCTTCTCTCCTCCCTTCCACCGTAAACTCATCTCCCAGGGGTGTCTTTTAGTAGGTTTATCTTCTGACTACTCCTAACGAAGCAATATAACTCAAAAATAATTGCATATTTCATGAGCTCTACAATGTGTTTATTGACTGGACTAAGGGGTGAAAATTCCCTTGCCGTAGGCCGTTACTTTAAAATTGTCCGTAAGGAGGTGTTTCCGTTTCTAAGAGGTTTCCCCTATAATATAAGTATCGCTCTAAATACCCAGATACATACAGACCAAACCCCAAAGACTAGATACCCTTCCAGCCCAGTTAGCTACACATCGGTTCCATTGTTTTTCCGGTTGAATTGTTCCACCCTCTCCAAGGATATCGACTCCACCAAAGAAATCTCCACGTTGAGTTAGTTTTTTCTTTTACGACGTACATTCAATTCGGTGCTCACGCGAATTTTACGGTTCTTATGACTTCTTATCGAACACGTGTGTGAATATTTTTCGGCTGCCATCAATGTTGTCGACCTTAGGATTCGTTTGGTTCTTCAGTTGTCGAATATCTCGAATGTTTTATACATTTATGACTTGGATTACATTTTTGTTATACGAATATTAAGATTTGAGATTCTCAAGATGGTATAGAAGAATCAGTACAATTATGATTGACACATTTTGACTTGAATGTCTTTTGACTGGGGTTTATATTTTTTTTCACCCCCCCCCAAAAAAAAGTTAATATTTTGACGAGCTCTACCTCTGTTGGAGTTGCTTGCAGCAAAAATTTGAAAATATAGTTTCCTATAAACTTGTTATTTCGGTCGTAGCTCGATTTCGAGGTCGGAAGACCCTCCTGGGGCACACCCAGCCTCTACAGAGTGGGTACCCTTAAATGGGGAAAAACCTGGCGGTTAAGCGAGATTTATGTCCAATCCCCTCCTTTCACAACCGTTGGCACTGTAACAGTACATCCTTACCTAAGTACTGAACCTAAGGGTTGTTGTGCTAAGGTTTATTTTATTTTTTATGCAATATAAACAGCAAGTAAATATGTGTAAATAACTTTTAAAGAATTACCTTTTAGAATCGCTTCAATAAACGTTCTTTAATAGAAGGTCTCTTTGTCATTTTCTGTTCAGACACCTCCCTCGAGGGTTATCAAAAGTTGAGTGAGAAGCAAGTTTTGAGACTAGTGGATTTGTGTGGGTCCAAACTCCATAATTTACTACGAAGGGATCTGGTCTGAGCTAATTGTCAGTACCGTATTGTACATTAAGACCTTCACGAATAAGTTTGTATGTGACATATAAGGAATATTGAAGATTTTTGTAATATTTCTGATGGTAAGGATTGTAATTGGATGGTGTAAATCTCCAAAGCTCAACTCTACATGTACAAATTTGTCTAATTACTGTTATGTAAATGAGTCGTTTGTATTTAATCGGAAGGTTTTATAATTTGTCTATTAAATGTTGAAGAAGTAGAATCGATTGGAGTAAGTAATTTTGATGGAACTGTTATTTAGGCTGTTTTTGTCGAAACTCCTTCTCCATCTTATTCTTTTCTGACTCATCTGAGGCTTATCGCGAGAAACAAGTGGGAGATAAATGGGTTTGAGTGAGTATGGAATTTACTATAATAAGATAGGTATCCGGTTTTAGGTGATTCAGCAACATATGGTACATTAAGATCTTTATGGATAAGTGTTTTTTTGTTTGTTTATTTCGTCACTTTATGCTGCTATGGCTAATCGAACGATGCTACGGTGGGAGTCCTAAATTTTGCCTATCCAGGTATAATTAGGATAGGGATCTTTAACGAGTACCTGACATCGCACAGGCTCGGGACCCCCATTTTACGTCCCTTCCGAAGGACGGCATAGCTAAGGATTTTGCTTGGCTGCGAACCCGCGATCTTGGGTTTAGTAGGTTGCTATGCTAACCACTACACCACAGGTGACCCCTATGGATAAGTGTTTTTGTGACACAATAAGGAGCATTGAGGATTTTACGTAAGATTTCTGATGGTAAGGAATGGACACGAGAAGAATTGGAAGGTTTAGTGGAACCCAAAATCTCAAGTAAGTATGTCCAAATTTCCCAATTAATTGTGATATAAATGAGTCTCTTGTAATCAATTGGGAACTTTGAATGTTTGTGTAGTAAATGTTGAAATAGCTTTTAAAAATGAGGAGTTTCTTGTTGTTTTAGTATTGTATGTGAATTCCAAGTAAGAACTTCATGGATAAGTTTATATGTAACATAATGAGGACCGTAGAGGATTTCTGATGGTAAGGATTGGATACGAGAGAAATTAGCTGGTATAGTGGAGAAATGTTTAGTTTTAAATTACGATATGGAAGAAACTTTGTCATGGAAGTGCCGCCTTATTAAAGAGGAAGATCGTTTGTCTTGAATGGCCTGGAGACGACAGGACGTATTAATATGCTGTTGGATATGGTGGAGGTACGACGAGGTTTGGTGAGGTCCCCTAAATCATATCCAAGCTAACATAACACTGCTCACTCCGACCTCCTGACCAGACTGATTTATCTTGCACCTAATGCAGTCCCTGTTTGTCCTCAGCAGGAAGCCTTCTTAATATATCGCCTGTGGTCGGGAAGGGGGGGGGGGGGGGAGTTCTCGGGGTGCGCTTTAAGAATTAGCGAAGGGGTGTAGGGTATTTAGGAGGGTGAGTGTGAAATATCTCGGTTGTAGTACTTGGATAATTTCAACGCTACTGCTGAACTAATATTAAACTGCTAATTTGAAAGGTTATATATTGGATTTAGGTGGTTGTATTTAGTTTTAAATAAAACAAAAAACAAATAAAAATTATTACGTCCTTAGTTTATGGGAAATGATAAAAAGCATCAGGTACTATAACATACTTTTTTAAAAATAAACTCCCCGTCCAAAGTTTTGCAACACCGATATAATTCTCGATATTTTCTGGTTTTTACCTTAATCCATACTTGGTTTATATTCATATTAATATTATTTATTATTATGTGAGGCATTGAGGATTAGACAATCAATGTTTTTATCTGTTAATAACAAACGATGGCATTTTAGATTTTTTTTATTTTTTTTTTTTTATTTCCTTCAGTCCATGTTTATCATTCGTTTCGTTATTTACAAGTATGCCAATACTAGTGGAAGCAGTCGTTCGAGCCAGAGGGGGCAATAAGTCTTATTGAATATAATTATAAATTTTAAAGTTAAAATTGTAAAAAATGAAAATTTCTAAAAGTAATATTTTATTGAAAGAAATATTGTAATTTATTTTAATAAAAATGGTTTATGTCTAGTTTAGGAATGTTTATTATACAAACGATAGACTTCAGAACCTTTCATTATTTTGAAAAAAAAAAAAAAAAACTTTTTTACAAAATTAAAATATTTCAAAGTGTTGCCATACTTTTGATGGGGAGTTTACTTTCTAGAAATAAATATTACAAACTGCCTCACTCAAGGGCAATGAGAAATATGTATGGAAATGAATCAATTCAAACATTGTACAATGAAAGTAAAAAAAAATTAACAAATATGGGGCCTTACGATTAATGTCAATAAGACTGAATTCATGTCCTCCGGTTTCGGGGACCTAGAACATAGTCCTGGGGAAGAATTAAAAAAATTTAAATACTATAAATATCAAGGAAACATAATTGAGTTAAATGGATCCTGTGATATGGGAATTAAAAAAAAAATATGGAAGAAAGGTTGTATCCATACTAAATGATATACTCCGGAGTAGGAATATAATACCCATAACATAAAGGAATGTATTGAGTATACTGACATGTGGAGCCGAAACATGGAAAATAAAGACTTACCTCTGGAAGAAACTTCTTGCACTGAAATGGACTATTGGCACCTAGAAGCGACATATCAAGGAGGGAAAGGTAAAGAATAAAAAAAATTAGGGAAAATAACGGAGGTGCAAAGAAATATTGGGAAAAAATCTCTAAGATTATACGTACATTTACGAAGAATGTCCGATGGAAGGCTACCAAGAAAAGTCTATGGATGGAGAATTCCAAGAAGACAGAAACAGGATTGGCCAAAGAAAACATGGAAAAAGGAGTTAGAAGAATACATGATGGGACATGCCTAGGAGAGGCAGAAGAATATGGAGGGAGGGGTTTGAAAACTTAGGTCACTTAGGTTAAGGAAAGCCACTGTGTTGAGGAAAATCCTAAAAAAATTAAGAGCCTTTAACTATAAAAAAAAAAAAAATCTCCTTGACCACTCTCCTTCCTCACTTAGAATTAGTTTTCGTCCTTAAGGATACTATTTTAAAATATTCCAGGATTTAACGGTTTTTAAGTTGTCCGTAGGATATTCCACCATTGTTGTCCCTTTAGTTGTCCTCAAGGATTCTATTTTGAAATATTCCAGGATTTTAACGATTTAACGATTGTAATTAATTAATTGAGTCTCTTGAAAGACGTTTGCCCAGATGTAGCCCTAGGTAGCGGATCTGTGGGATATAACAAATAAGCTTAATTTACATTTAAAACTCAAATAAATACTATAATAATTTAAGTTGAAGCTAGAACAATATAAGATATATTAGATATTATAAGATAATTATTATTACTTAAATAAACCCAAATGAAGAATTAGTATTCCTTTTCTATGAGAATAATTTTTCAATAAGTAAATTTGACAATTTTCCCCTTCCTGCAAAAGTCATTTTTCTAATTTTATATTATTTTGATAGTCCTCCAGTAGAAAGACTTCGAGGCAGGCCACTACACATTTCTAATACTATCGTACCCAGCAATCTGATACCAAATGTTTACACCATTTCTTTGTGAAATTGCTTTTTTTTTTGGCATTTTGACATCCATTTAAGTGTTTTCATTTCTTATTTATGTATCTTCGACAATACACACAGTAGTCTCAACCCTTCTCAACTATAAATAATTGTAAGAAAGAAAGTTTAGTCTTTTTTTACGTTTCTAAATTTTTTGCGTTACATAAACGGTCAAAAAGCATAAAAACCTTGTGATTGAAGTAATTTTGGATTTGATTTCGAAATTTTTTATAAGTAAATAAGGTTTTTTACCGCATCCTCGCTCCACTAACATTTAGGCGTCGTTAACCAATCAGCTGCAGACCTACAGTTTTCTTAAGTGATGTATTGCGTGTTTTTTATAATTCATTTTTTTCTCGGGTGAGACTAATTGCTGAGGGAATGTATTTACATACTGCACGGCCACTTCTTCTCCATGGAAACGTTTGATTCCGAAAGAACATGATACGATACTAAAGGTCCGAATCATACACTTGATAGAACTATTGATTCCTATAACTGTTTTTTGTCCCTACATCGAAAATCGGTGGCCTTACTTTCATGTAAATACTTTTATCACCATCGAGAACATAAGTCTTTTAACCTCCTCTTTAAGCATAAGTCTACTTTAATATATGCTTCTCGTCACGAAACAACTCAAACTTGTAAGTTGTAAATAACCTCTCAGAAACCATAAGTTCACAGAAAGTACCAATATTCTTATAGGTTTCGACATCGATCGTAGCATATTTTTTCTTGTTTGTTTGACAACTAAAAATAAAATTGGAACTCTCTTCTCCCCCCCATAGCAAAGTTTAGGAGACTGAGGCCTTCTAGTTGGCGGCTTAATATTTCATGCATCTACACCCTCATTTTTTAACGTAGCTTATTTCCCAATACAGTTCCGAAACTATTGATAATTAATCTTTTATTGAATGCTTCTACCCAATAAATGATCAATTTCGAAAATAGCATTTTTTGAAATTCGTTAAAGTAATTATTATTTAATCTGGGCTGCAAAGCGATCCAGGCCGATTTTTTTTAATCATTTTAAAAAACCAACAAGGTCCTTTATTAGCGAGCACCTAAATCAGACCCTAGAGGAAAAGATTTCTACATATCAAATTTCATTTCAATCCGTTCGGTGGTTTCTGAGATTCAATAACGTGTTCAAGTGATATGTGAGTATATATAGATTTAATACATAACAATTGAGTAATATTTATATATTGAATAACGAACTAATGATAGACTAATTGAACGATCTCTAACACAGCCCTCGTGTTGTAGAGAGCGCACTCTCATCCTCTGGTCATCCATCGTCTTCGTGACTCAGTGTTGAGTTGCACTTCAGGTGTGAGATCGGGGAGGGAGAGAGGGAGAGAGGGACTGGTCAGCAATGGTTTGATCTACATCGTTTAGTGGAACTTGGCTAATTACTATCAGATTGTTCGTAAACAATTAACAATTAATAAACATCAAAGCATTAGTAACAATTCTGTTTACTGGACAGGAAGGTGGAGTGAAAACGGTCAAAGAAATTTGAAAATCTTGCACTCCTGAACGGGATTAGTGAGGAAATTGGGTAAAATTAATTGTGTGAAAAATTGAGACTGAAGATAAGGGTATTGAGGTCGTACAAATCGTTTGAAATTTTAGGCTTGAACAAAAATGCTAAAATATAAAAAATCTAAGATTTATTATTTTTAAAGCAATATTTTTCAGTCTGGACTTAAATAAAAATTCATAAAATTTTTGAACTGTCCTGAGGTCGTATAACATTAAAATATTGACAAATTACTTATCGTGGAAGTTGTTTCTTGGAATTTATTCCAGTTGTTATGAGCCGGTCCCAGTAATACGCCCCACTGTCACCCTTACTTGATTTACAAGCTTTAGGGTCTCCCAATCCTTATGAGTTTGTATCTCTTAAAAAATTAGGAAATGGGCTTTTAAAAAAATTAAATAAACCAGGGTGAAGGGTTGCTAGCGATTAGAATATACAATTTTATTTGAAAAGGTTCGGCTATAGAAAACTTTAAATGATTTTTACAACCACAAGATGACATAATATCTAATTGAAATTTTTACAAAACCTTTTTATCCTGATTTCGCCAATTTACATCAGGGATTCTCAGATTCTCAAACTTTCTTTTTCGCTCAACCCTTCTGGCCAGCTTTTACTGATTAATTCATACGAACTACAAATACAAAACAAGTCATTAAAAAACAATAAGAATTATATGATAAGGTTTATACTTGAATCCACTGCTCTCACAACTTGCTTTCCTCTCGATTCCGGATAACTCTTCGAGGTGTCTGAAAAGAAGCTGGCTTCAGGACCTTTTAGTAGGGTAGTTTCTGTACTAGTCATTAAGATGTATTGTAATCTTATTTCCATATATTTACATTATGTAAACAGTGTATGAATCTATACATATCAATAAATAAATAGAAAAAAAAAATGTTTTTCTTATAATTGTTTGTTTACTAAATTTACTTGTCTCTTTTAAATATATATATATATATATAGGTTTGTATATATAGAATGGTGGTGAAAATGAAAAGAAGCTGGACGCGGGTGGGAGGGAGGGAGAGAGGATATTGACGGAGGGGCCCGCCTGTTTTTCTGAAGCTACGCTCTGACGTCACTGCGCCACCCCTGCCCCAGTTTCGGCTCTCCCTAGACCTCAGTCGTAAAATACTATCTCTCAAGTAGCTTATATATCTTATAGCATCGTTTACAATGTATATTATATAAAACATAGTACATATTACTAAATTAAATAAATATAAAATTGATGGGTCGCGGGAAAAAACTGTAATCCATATTTGCCAACTTGCGATTGCATTTTGTGGATGGACATCTTGTAATTGGAAGAAGGAATGTTAGTCCAATGACCAAGTAGTTTGTCAGGAAAAAAAATATTACGATTTAAAAAAAAAACAAATTTTTTTTGGATGCTGGATTTTGCGTTAAACATTGCCGAACAACTTGAGAGTTTCAGGATTTTTTTTTGTTTTAAATATGTAATGTCTACTCATTTATTGATATTTACAACTGTACAAAGTAACATACATTAAGTAAATGTGTTGATAGTGAATACAATGGTATGTAAATAATTTAACAGTACAGAACATCTGGTACTGCATTGTGGGGCGTTTGTAGAAGCTTGTGGGGACAATAAGTTCACATTCAGTACGATAATAATTATAAAAATCGATTTTATAAATTGAAAAATCGATTTAGTTTTAAATTTATAGAACAACTAGCATTCATCAAATAGCATCGCGGCTTCAGTCACTCTCATAAATAAATGAATTTAGACCATTTTTTCTATATATCAATTTATTGAAATTTACAGCAGTATAAATATTACATTAAGTTAATGAGCTGATAGCGATTATAATAACATGTCAAAAATGGGGACACCTGTGGTGTAGTGGTTAGCATAGCAACCTACTAAACCCAATATCGCGGGTTCGCAGCCCGGCAGATGACCTTAGGATTTTTTAAAGGGAGTAAAAAATCCTTAGCTATGCCGTCCTTCGGAAGGGACGTAAAATGGGGGTCCCGAGCCTGTGCGATGTCAGGTACTCGTTAAAGATCCCTATCCTAATTATACCTGGATAGGCAAAATTTAGGACTCCTACCGTAGCATCGTCCGATTAGCCATAGTAGCATAAAGTGACGTTAAACGAAATAAACAAACAAACAAACATGTCAAAACTTGAAAAGAACTACTCATCAGTAGCACTTCAATAAAGATTCTACACTAGAAGGTCTCTAGGCCATCTTCTTTTCAGACACTTCGGAGGGTTATCGGGAATGGAGAGGAAGCAAGTTGGGAGACTAGTGGATTTGGGGGGTTATGGTGTTTACTATGGAAAGATATAGGTATCTGGTTTGGGCTAAATCAGCAACATATGGATCATTAAAACCTTTATGGATAAGTTCATTGGTGACAAAATAAGGGGCGTTTAGGATTCTTCGAAGGATTTTGGATTGTAAGGATTGGATACGAGATGAATTGGATGGTTTAGTGGAACCCCAAAGCTCAACTCCGTATGTCCAAATCGGTCTATTTACTGTTATGTAAATGAGTCTTTTGTAATTAAGTGGAAGGTTTGTCAAGTAAATTTTGAAGTAGTCGAAAACGACGGGCAGTTTCTTGTCGTTTAAATCTAGTATGTGGATTCCAAGTAAGACGTTTGTCCAAGTGGAGTCCTAGGTAGCGGATCTGTTCAACTCGGATCAGTGGAATATCATTAAAGGGTGTTGTAGGTCAGGAGGTCGTAAGTTTATTATGAAGTATTCCCATTTAAATTTCTTTCCTTCCAGCTTGGAAGCAGTTTCAGATAAACACGGAGAACGATTTTATCAAGAGATAGTCAAAAGGAAAAAAATATACACACTAATTATTGTTCCTATTGATTTGAATTCAGCACACATGTAAATGAAAAAGTCACAAAAAATGTTCAAGGGAGCGTAAAAAAAAAAAAAAATTAGCTCTTTCAGATTTTTGAAAAACTACGTTTTAGTTTTCAAAAATAATGCTAGATAGTATTTGTTGGCCTTCAGATTCGAATTCAGCGCACATAAAATTTAAAAAATCAGAAACAATTTCTCAAGGGATCGAAGTTTTTTTTTGCAGAACTGTATAATTGAAAAGGGTATTAGTCCGATAGCTTTCTTAAGTTTGACAGGAAAAAAAATATTGATATTTTTTTCAATTTATTTAAAATAGCTTCACTCCTCTTAAAACATGTATTACATAGTTAAATGTTTTGGGACTACCTTGTCCCATCTTCAGACTGAAACAATTTTCAACAATATCTTTCACTTTCATATAACAATAAATCCAAATGAATCACTTAAAACTAACAGTTCATCAATAATAAGAACAATAATATAATTTACCCAACATCCTTCTGGTGTGAACCACCAAGTCCATTGTACTGTTACATTAAAAATACTTGAACCCATCATGGCTCAAGGGTCCATTCCTTGTTCTGTTTATTGTTTATTTTTATTTTTATTTTAAGTTTGCCAATCTTACATTTTTAATTTATCTATTTTATTAGCTTTTTCTATTTTATTTTATTTTATTATCTTATTTATATGGGGACAAGTTGGTCCTGAAACATGTAACTATGTAACTATGTAATAAATGTTTTAAGTGGAGTGAAGCTATTTTAAATGAATTGAAAAAAAAACACCTTGATAGAAGAAATCAATTTTTTTTTTTATTTATTTATTTTTTTTTTTATTTATTTATTTATTTTTTTATTTATTTATTTATTTTTTATTTTTTATTTTTTTATCTGGATCTGGAGTTAAACCTTGCCGAAGAACATGAGAGTTAAAAAATATTTTGTGTTTTTTTTGTTGTTAAATTAATTATTGAGGTGTTAGGACACATTATCATCAATTAATGATGCAGTAGCACGGTAGTCGAACTGGGAATAATGCTGAAAAAATGTACAATTTTGTTTGGGATACTAAATCTGATCTAAAAATCAATAAGCACCCTTCATTTTTATCTAAAACTGTCCTAATCATCCGAAAGATAAACGAAGACATATTTGTTGATAAAGATCTCATTCGGGGACTAATCGCGCAGTTCCGTGGCGCTGCCCCTGCCGCTCCAGCCACAGCCATCATGATCCCTCGACATCAGGCGATAATGGCAATATAACGAGTTGTTGGGGTGGGAGGTGGCGTGCCACGTCATTATGCCACATTTGTCATCTAATTATGGCACCACTGGTGGTACCCAAATTGTAAAAAATGTGCCGGACATTAGGACTGCTCCGCAGCACAGAGATATAGGACACCTTGTCGTTAGCTACCTGGCGTATGTTACTTGTCACCTGTGACATCGCCTCCTCTGCGAAGGTATTAACAATATCCGAAGCCAAGAGGATACCGGAAGTCGGCCATTACAATGCCCATGATGACTATATAATTGGCTCAGTTCACACCAGCCACTCGGCGCTTTACAGCAGGCGGTGTCTGTCTTCTCTTGTCATCCATATCAGAATATATCAATTATTCCAGTCGATAAGCATACTGTAGAGTGCAGGGAATATGCGAAATTTTTTGACTTCATAGGTTCGTTAGGAATAGTTAGAAGGTAAACATACTAAAAGTCCCCGCCCCTGGGGGGTCAGCTAACCGTGGGGGGAGAAGGTCCAATTTTGGGGTTTTTCGATTGTATCTCGAAAACAGTGGATTCTGGAAAAATATGTTACAAATAAAAAATGAAGCTAATACATGTTCCTATAAAATTGTTTATATACATATTTGCCGAAAATTCAACGGATATTAAAAATAGAAAATTTCCGATAGGAAAACAATTTTATTTCACTTTTTGTCAAACATTTGCTTCAAGAGGCAGAAAAATATATATGAAATTAAAGTAAATGTAATTCTCTACAACTTTGATTCTGACATTTTTTCTGAGAAACGATCGTAGAAGGCACAAGAAGCGAATGTTTGACAAAAAGTGTAAATATTATTGTTTGCGAAAATTATCGATCTTTAATAATGTATATCTCGAAAACAGTTGGAAGGTCGACAAATATGTTTACGAAGAATTTTATAGGAAATTTAATTAGCTTTAATTTTTATTCTTATAATATTTTTCTAGAGTACACCGATTTCCAGATATAATCGAAAAACCCAAAAATGGTACCCTTCTCTCTTCCCCTCCATCGTTAGCTCATCCCCCAGGGGCCGGGACTTTTAGTATATTTATCTTCTAACTACTCCTAACGAAGCTATGAAATAAAAAATTAATAACGATGGAATTATAAAATATATTTAAATCGGAAAAATTGATTTTTAAATAGTTGACTTCAAAAATGTATAAGTTAATTAGTTGACAATATATCGTCGACACTGTGTGAAACTAACGAATGTGTACAAATAGCTTTTTTTTTTATATTTCGTTCGTTTACCGATGTATTCTTCAAGGCCTTATGGTAAAATTTCTCTTATCTGATCGGCAATCAGATGACCGAAATTTAATTGGTCATTTTTTGAAATTGGTAATGTCATTGTAATGTTAGTTGTTGTAGATGTAACAAACCTAGAAACCTATATATATTATTAAAGGAGGCACAGTATACCACGTTAATTCCTAGCATTTTTCCACTACCTTGTGCTTTTTAGAACACAACGGTAAACGGAGGGAATAAAAAATGCATTTTTAAGTATTTTAATATTAATAAAGCAGAACTCTCAAGGACAACAATGGCGGATAGCTTAAAAATTGTTAAATATTTTAATATATTATCCTTAAGGACGAAAAACTAATAAAATCGTTAAATTCCGCCATCTTAAAACAGCCTAAAGGACGAAAACTAATTCTAATTGTGGAAGGAGGGAGTGGCCAAGGATGTCCTCCGGCCGCCGAAAATCTTCAGATCCTGGAAGATTTGTAAAACAATGTATTCTAACATTTTTTCTTAGGCAGGATCATGAAGGGAACTAGAAGCAAATGTTTGACGAGAAGTGAGGTCAAAATTATTTTTTTCTCGAATATTATCGACTTTCAATAACGTATATCTCGAAAACCGTTAGAAGTTCGTTAAATATGTATAAAATCAGTTTTATAGGAAATTTAATAAGCTTTAATTTTTGTTTAGAACATAATTTTCTAGAGTCTACCGTTTTCGAGATATTATCGAAAAACTCCAAATTCAGACCTTCTCCCTCCCTCCCAGAGTAAGCTCACCACCCAGGGGCGGGGACTTAGAGTGTTTTCACATTCTAACTACTCCTAACAAAGCTATGAAGTCAAAAATAATCGCATATTTCATGGACTCAATGATTGGACCATATTTATATTAGGAATGAGTCGATTCTCGAGAAAATAATAGTTATCTAGAAACTTTCTTTATTGAAAATAAATTACATAAAGCCAAATTAGGCTAATAAAAACATAGTTACATGTTTGGATACACATCCATCTCATGTAAAATAGTAATTAATATGGAGGAATCTATAAACAAGTAAATAATGCAAATTTGATAAAACAGTAGGAAAAACTAAAAAAAACCTACACAACAAAATTGACAATGCTAGTTCAATTTACAATTATAGTTAATTTTATGAATTATAATAAATAAGAGTTAAATTATAATCTAAGCCAAATAATAAAGATGATAATACACAATTTATAATTACAAAATATAAACAAACTTGTAATAAGACTACTTATGTGCTATAATACAAAATCAAACTTATATTCATAACTTTAGGTTTGTGTTTTGTCCGTTTGTGTTTGTATCTTTTTAGAGTTTTCTTGTTGTAATTATCTATTTCTTGGATATATGAGTTTTCAGATATAGCAGTTGATATGGAAAATGAGTTTGTTTGGGAGTGAATGTGTTGTTTGATTGTGGGAAGATTAAGATCAGTGAGCATAGTGGCAATTCTTGTGTATTTGGAGTAATTATTTATGATTCTCATACAAATATTTTGAATAATTTCAAGTTTTCTGTAATTTGTATTGCATGTATTACTCCAAACAGGTGAGGAATATGTTAACATAGGTCTGATTACGGATTTATAGAGTATTAATTTGTTTCTATTGGATAAATTAGAGTGCTTATTGAAGTAAGGGGATATTTTACTGATCATATTTTTTATTTTGTTACATTTTTTATTTACATGTGCTGTAAATGTGAGGGATCGGTCTAATTCTACGCCAAGATATGCTACTGATTGTGCCCAAGGGATATGATAGTCTTTTATAGATATATAGTGGTCTATGCTAGAAACGTTGATCCAAATTAAATTCGTAGGAACTGTAATATAATGTTGTGCTATGTCCTCTGTGTGTGTCCAGTCCGGATCATGCATTAATCTACAAACAGGGATGCCAGCCAGGACTTAATCTCCTGACAATTTATAATTGATATTTTTAACTAATTAAGTACTAATGTATTAATCTAATATCTTCTCCAGAAGGTTATCGTGGGGTCAGAAATTAAGATTTGTTAATTATAAAGGAGAGGAATCAAAATATATTAATAATGAGTGGCATGCAAATGAATGATGACGGTTGAACTAAAAAAAACAACGTATAATTAATTATGGGTTGACATATAGAAATTACAACTAGAAATAATAATCATAACTTAGGTTTAAAACTTATACGGTAACAAATAACTTAATCTAGACTTATCTTAAGGGCAATGCTATGTTGTGGGGGGAAGCGGGCGGCTACACGGCGAGAATCCCCAGGCTGGCCGAAAGGCCAGGCCCCCGATCTCCAGGAACCAGACATCTCCGACGAACTCCTCTCTCTCAAAGATCTTCTCCAAGACTCTCTCTCCTAGACCTTCTCCTGGACTGACTCCATGACCGACTGCTCGACTCTAACTCCCTTTGAAAATATTATGCCGGTAAGGGATAGGCAGGTAGAGACATATGGCACACCAACAAAGGGTGTGAACTGCTGGACCACCCGCAAGAGGCTGTGAAGGGACCAGCCACCCTATTACGCAACACGCGAATATTAAGCTTATTAAATCAAACCCTAAAGGTTTGATACATAGCATTACCCACCTCTTACAAGAAAAGAAAAATTAATAAGCGACCAAACTTATTGATTTTTCTTTAAAATAATCTTCAGCTAATTATATAAATAACCAATAGCTAATACATAAAAAAAAACTCAGTACATAAAATTTTGATAAAAACAAAATTGAGTATTATGAAAATTAATCATAATTCCAAACAGTAGTCCAATTAAAACATGATTCAGAACTGATCTGTAAAAACAGCGATTTGAAACATAATTCAACCTTAGTTACAATTTCTAGTTTAAACAATAAATTTTATGACTACCTAAAATTTATCAGTATTATTTCTTCAGAGAAGTCTATATTGACAACAAATAGCCATACATAAATTACGAATACATAAATTAAGAATAATACCAAAATATAAATAATAATTACATAAATATTACAAATTTTAATACAAACAAAGCATATAAAAAAAAAACATTTATCAACTGGAAATGACAAACTAAACCGACAGTATCAACTACATATTTTCTAGAGCAATTTAATTATATAAAAGCATCACAGTTAACTCAATATTTATGAATACTAATACTAACAAATGATAGTAAATACAAAATGAAATTAACGTTTATCCTATTTATGAAATATATGAAAAAAATCAAGGCGCTATATGTATACCTTTTAAGCTCTACAAACCCTGTAACCAACCGTATTTCTCACATATGTATATGTACTTAAGATTTTTCAATGTTACACTATATAAACATCATCCTTTTACCAAATTAAACATATTTTATAAAATAAACCAATAAATAAACAGTTTTCACTTCTTCATTAGTCAGTGATTAAACTCATGAAATAATATATTGAAAAAATATTTAGGGAGCTTCTGGTTTGACGGCACTGGCACTGTAGAACAAGGCTCTGTTGGTTTTGTTCACTTTTAATGCGACAAATACTTTAGCGTCCAACCACTTGTCACCACACAAAACTAGATATCTAGTAATGATCTTCTTGCAGTTGCAGGAGGCAATTCAGACAAAATCATTATGAGTAGATTGAGTACTCAACGTCTGTTTCTAATTTCTGTTGAGCCAGTTGAAAAAAAGTTTCTGGTTGCGTCTGCTGAACGGGATTACTCTGATGTCATGCAAGTGATAAGAATATTCTTTGACCTGTTGCCCCTTTTTCTTTTCCAAGCTAAAGTGGTTCTTACTACTGATGATTGTTATGACTATTTGGAACTATTGTCACCTTCACTTCTTCACGCCAGATGTTGTTGCTCCTGTGAACCCTATTAAAAAGGGCTTGCTACCTGAGGTGGTCCATTACGCCGTTTGCAAGCTATTGCCGCGGTACGGAGGTATACCTGGAACTGCAGGTAGTCGCATATCCGTTCTCCTAAATGAAGGTATATAATGCAAAATATAAAATAATGATCTTATTTCCATTTTCTATATGTCAACCAGAACTTTACAATGACTCTACTTTCGTAAACTAATTTATGATGCTTTCTTTATAGTTATGTTATTATTAACATAACACAAACTCAATTTATACTCCTACCTTGTTTTTTAACCATATTTTAATATGAAACAATATATTTTTAAACTTTATTGTTTATAATAGGATGTTACGAACAAATCTTTTTATATTAATTTTAACATATCTTGGAACATTAACGAATCTTTCAATTACTACTGAACCAATCCTAAAAACATTTTCAAACAATTAACGAATAAAAAGATAAAAAATCTCTACAATATAAATGATTACGGTCTGTCTAATTAATTTTAAAAAATTTTAAAAGAACAACACTAATATCTACAATGAACAAAGTTCCTTACTCCACAACTAAAATCTTTTCTTTTTACCCCTGACCTCAACCAGTTAAAACAATAAAACAAGACCCCCTACTAACTAGTTAATAAATTGATGAATAAGTATTCGTCTATTTTAATATTTTCCATAAAACACAATCCGGATCTGTACCAAATTTCCAATAGGCATTATCAATTGTTATAGTTTTTTTTCTTAACCTTCCCCCGTAGATAGTTGCGTACATCTATGGGATTCGGGTTTTTTCCATCAGTGAAATGTTTCCTCCTAACAATTTCTTCTATTGGTAACTTAGATTTTTTCTTATGTTTCTTTTTCCTTGGATCTTTTTTGTCACAATCTTGAATATATTTTTCTTTAACATAAGTTATCTTTCTTTCTGTTTCTCGCCTATTTTCACCTTTCCTATGCTTCTTGATTGTCTTTAATTTTACCTCATTGTTCCTTTTAGCTATTACCGATTTTATTCTTTTCACAGATTTAATTCTTGTAACCATTCTGAGCTTTATTGGTCTTGTTCCCTTCCTATTTCTGTGACTTGGCCTTCTTTTTTTTTGAATTACATTTTTCTTTGATAAAAATTTACTTTTCTTTTTCCTTTTCTTGTTCTTCTTTATCATAATTGTTTTATTCGCAGGTAGTTCTTCAATTTCTGATACTGCTTCTTCTACAGTATGAGGATTACTTGTTAATTTAATCTTATTTTCATCCTTTTCATATTCTTCAATGAATTCTTCTTCATATATCGGGAGGTCTACTTCATAAAATTTTTTCACTTCTTTGACAAAAGTTGGAGGACTGGAATTTTCATCTTCAGTTTCCTCATTTACTTCTTCCTCAGCTATTTCTTTCACTTCTTGCGCTGGGATGTTTTCTTTTAAAATTCTGTTCCACTTCTTTTTCTGATCCTTTGAGAAAGGAGTCACATTGAGATGATAGTTTTTGATTATTCCTATCTATCTTCTGGTCAATCTGAACTAGTAACGGATTTCTCTCCTTACTAGCATTCATTAACGACATATTATATTCTTTAAAAATGTTAATCAAATCTTCCCGAAATTCCGAGAGCAATGTATCTGTCTTTTCTGACCGACTTTTTAAACTTGTAGGGGATGAAACTCCGCCTTTATTTTCCATTTCAAAATTTTGATGCTCCAATTTTCTATCCATCCTAGCTTTTTCAGCTCTTTTACGTCTTCTTTGCATCTTTTCTAACATTTTCATGTTTGTTTCCAAACTATCATTAATAGTTGTCTCCGACATCGTGCTTGAGGGAGATGACCGTAAAAAAAATTAAAAACACTATAATTATATTAATTAAACCCAAAAAATAACGGAAACCCTTTTTATAATAATAAACTTAGTCACACCTATTATTATTATTTTGTTTGAAAAAAAACTTATGTCACTCATTAATTAATAACCAATTTAAAATAATTAACAATAATTAAAAACCTTAATTATTTGACTAATCAGATCCCGAACAAGGGATGACATTCTTAATGCTATGTCCTCTGTGTGTGTCCAGTCCGGATCATGCATTAATCTACAAACAGGGATGCCAGCCAGGACTTAATCTCCTGACAATTTATAATTGATATTTTTAACTAATTAAGTACTAATGTATTAATCTAATATCTTCTCCAGAAGGTTATCGTGGGGTCAGAAATTAAGATTTGTTAATTATAAAGGAGAGGAATCAAAATATATTAATAATGAGTGGCATGCAAATGAATGATGACGGTTGAACTAAAAAAAAAAAACAACGTATAATTAATTATGGGTTGACATATAGAAATTACAACTAGAAATAATAATCATAACTTAGGTTTAAAACTTATACGGTAACAAATAACTTAATCTAGACTTATCTTAAGGGCAATGCTATGTTGTGGGGGGAAGCGGGCGGCTACACGGCGAGAATCCCCAGGCTGGCCGAAAGGCCAGGCCCCCGATCTCCAGGAACCAGACATCTCCGACGAACTCCTCTCTCTCAAAGATCTTCTCCAAGACTCTCTCCTAGACCTTCTCCTGGACTGACTGCCCGACTCTAACTCCCTTTGAAAATATTATGCCGGTAAGGGATAGGCAGGTAGAGACATATGGCACACCGCAAGAGGCTGTGAAGGGACCAGCCACCCTATTACGCAACACGCGAATATTAAGCTTATTAAATCAAACCCTAAAGGTTTGATACATAGCAGTTGTGATATCGAATTATGTTATTATTACATCATTTCTCAATGTATATGTTCTATAATTATCCAGTGGTAATTAAAAAACAACAAGTAGCATTCATTTTTAATTAGAGCAAAATTTAAAATGTGTATTTGACCAAGACTGCAAATGGAGCCAGTCAATAGTTTACTAAAGGGTTAACGACCTAGCCTATTTGCGAATGTTTAGTAAATGTTTACATTGGTGAAACGAAGATCAATTGAGAAACATATAAGAATAAGTTATAATTAGTTATGTCCAAGAATGAAAATCGTTTTCAATTTTATTATCAGTCTACACTGGTTTTTGAACCCTTATACCCAATTGAAACAAACCCAAAGAAATATTATCGCATCTACAATGTTTAGTGAAAGATTTTACAAACATTTTTATTTCCTTAATCAATAAAGGAAACCTTGAAATCTTTATATTCTTAAATAAATGTAGCGTTTCACGAGGTGCTTAATCGATTACTTAGAAAGATTTAAAATGTACGGAGAAAAAGGTCAAATATTTAATATGATGGTGGTTTGGTGCCTATTTATTTGTTATTTAATCTGCTAAATCGAAAATCCAGAATAAACTCCTGGGGGGTCGATGGCCGAGTGAGTTGGGGCGAGGGTCTCAGCGCGCTCGGTACTGAAGGTCTTGGGTTCGAATTCCACCTGGGCGGGATAAAATTTATTTCTCGGCGAACCCACGAATAAATTTTGACCTTCCTAACCCTACACTACAATAAACAAGACAACCTGTGAACTAACCCGTCCTTCCTGCCCTAGTTGGAGTACATACAAAGCCCAAATAAACAAAAAAACCAAAATAAACTGACCATCATCACGAAGCCAAGTTTTAAGTTAATCAAATTTTCTAATATTCCTGAAATTTTTAGAATTTTACAATAATTATTTTCTATTTATTTTTTTTCAATTGTCAATCCAATTATTTGTTAAACCAGCAGCACACATTTCGCGAAGAGAGCAGCCAGTCGAGAGCTGACATCCCGAAGAGCAAAGGATACAACTGTACAACTAATTGGACAGAGAGTTGTTGTTTTAATTGTGCTCTTCGAGGAGGGACAGACGGAAGAAGGAAGAGAAGAGAGAGGGAGAAGACACTGATGAAGACTGACTGTTGAATACAAGGAGATAAAGACAGCCGGAGGATTTACATACTAAAGGTAGTACTGTCGACTGCTGAGCTCTTAATACAGTCTGAGATAGTCCATTCAGTCCATTGAGTCCATCGGATTGATTCAGTGTACTCCTCCAGTGCCCTTCCAATCTCTGCTAATGAACATTGATGTATTTATGGGTCCTCTTCTTCTCTTGTTGTCTCCTCTACCATCCTCTTCTAATAGGTCTTGTTTGCCTCTCTCTACCTCGCCACTGCTGTATAATCGGAGGTATATCCTGGGCGAGTTCAAGGAAAATAGTTAATAATATTCCATTTGGGCGCCAAAATTAATTTATAAATAATGTTTCCAAATGTAGCAAATAACTTTTACAAATACACTATCAGGTCTAAAAATCAACCTAATTTTTTTTACACGGATAAAAAGTTTTGGCTGGAGGCCTATACGTTTTAGCTGTGACATTCTTTCAAATCCAAAAAAGTAAAATTTTAACACGCTCTACCGCTGTTAGTGTTGCTCTGATGTAAAATTTTACATTTCCGGTGTCAGAAATTTAATGGAGAACACTTTTTGTTCTATAACATTTGTCGCTAGAGCACACAGTTTAGGAGCTATATTAGTTTGAATAAAAAAAGTCGTGTTTGCCTATTTTTTTAAATATTGGGAATTTTTTTTGGTACGCTCGAGCTCCGTTAGTGTTGTCCAATCCAACTTCGTCAGAAATTTAATTGAGAAAAATTTTGTTATGTAACATTTGTCCCAAAGGCCTACCGTTTAGGAAGCTAAATTGATTTGAATGATAAAAGTCACGTCTCAAACCCCTATTTTTACTCGTTTGTTTCTATCGAATAATCACTGATTATTAATTTTATTTAATTATTAAATTAAGTAATTTGCTCCTTTTGATTCTAAAATGTATATTGGAAAAACAGTGCATTATAATAATAGGGTGTATAAAAAAAAAAAAAAAATGACCATTTCTTAAACAAATATTTGTATTATTATTTATTTGATATAAAATACAATTAATGATCAAAGTATAGTCTATTGTTATCTACCGGCATTACCCATCTGCTGGCTAATTGCTGGATGCCACGCTGATACCATTCCTTGGGATGGCTGTCAAAGAACTCTTTGACAGCATTTTCAACTTCCGCAAAATTATCAAATTTTTCCCCTTCAAGAAAATGGGTCAAGGATCGAAACAAGTAGTAATCCGAAGGTGCGAGGTCTGGACTATATGGTGGATGAGGCAGGAGTTCAAATCCATGAAGTTCTATAAACTTTTCTTTGGTTCGACTGCTGATTGTTGAGGAGTATGTTCGTGAAGTACCTGTCTACAGGTCTTTTTCACCTTCCCATGGAGAGAAGATGGCGACTACCACACTCCCTCGAAAGTTTGCGAGTACTTGTGGACGGATTTGACTCAACAGCTTCCTTCAGAACCTCATCAATATCCATTAATGGCCGCCCGGAGTCCTTCTTCCATTCCAACGTCGTATCTCCACTTCTAAATTTTTCAAACCAACACGGCGCAGTGCGCTCTTCAAGGGCCCCTTCATATTTAATAATTTCACGAGTTGCTTCAGTGGCTGTAAAATTGTTTTTCCAGTAATGTCTTAAAATGACGAGAATTTGGTAGGACACGGTCATGTTTCTTTTTTGAAACAAATAACTGAACGGAGGCTTTTTTTTAAAGAAGTGTGTTAGTAAACAAGCTTAGGGAATGCTCTAAAGAGATTATTAAGTATTGGTAAATAATAAATAGCATTAAGATATTTACAGACTTTTGAACTCTGGAATTTGATAAAACGGTCATTTTTTTTGGTACGCCCTATTAGATAGACACATCCATGACCAAATGTTTTCCTAGTTGTGAGGAGAAAATTTAGTTGTTTTTTTTACTCTTCTTTTTTCATTGATCGGATCGAAAATTTAATAGCAACTGCTTTTTCAGAAATTTAATGAAAAATATTTTTTGTTCTATAACATATGTTGCTATAGCCTACCGTTTAGGAGCTATATTGCTTTGAATGAAAAAAGTCACGTTTTGAACTCATTATTTCTCTTAACTTTGTATCTTTCCTATTATCATTAATTGTTAATTTAATTTAACTATTAATCGAGGTAATTTTTTAAATTTTAAAATGTGAATTCGGAAAAATAGTACAATATACATGGATAGACATATCCATGATATAATGTTTTTCCAAGTCAGGAAGAAATTGAGTTAGTTTAAGTTTTTATTTATTTATTATATTTTTGGCTAAAAGTTTCTTTTTTCTTTAAGCGTTTACGAGTTCAAAGCTCCCAATTAATTACAAAAGACTCATTTACTTGACTGTGATGAGACCAATATGGACGTACGGATTTGAGTTTTGGGGCTCTACTAAACCATCTAATTCATCCCGTATCCAATCCTTACAATCCAAAATCCTTCGAAAAATCCTCAATGCTCCTTACTATGTCACCAATAAACTTATCCGTAAAGATCTTAATGTTCCATATGTTGCTGATTTAGCCCAAACCAGATACCAATCCTTTCATAGTAAGCTCCATTACCACTCAAATCCTCTAATTTCTCAACTTGCTTCCCACTCAATTCCCGATAATCCTCCGAGGCGTCTGAAAAGAAGATGGCCCAGAGATCTTTTTGTGTAGAATTTTTTATTTTTTACTGATGAGTAGTTCTCAAGTTTTGGCATGCTATTGTTAACTTTTTTTTAACACATTTACTTGATGTATACTTGTACAGTTGTAAATTTCAATAAATTGATAAAAAAAAGTGTTTACGCCTCCATAACCAGCGCATGCAAAACGTATTAGTATTATTAAAAATAGTAACTAAATAAGAGTATTAGATAGATAGATAAAAGAGTTTTATTTCAAGGAATTTAACAATTTACAATTTTGCAACATATTCGAATAATTCATGTTTTGGTAATAAAACAATTCACACTACAAGTTTGATTCAGTATGATAAATTAAATTTTAGAATGCATTTTTAACTTTAGGAAAAACAGAAAAAAATAAAAAAATAAAACAAACTTTTTTGTGCATAAAAATTAATTACAATTAAAGAATAATAAACTATGATTTTTTAATTTATAATGTAACTAAAACTAATAAATTCTAAGAATTTCTTATATCTTATAAGTAAATTTCATCCTAGTAGTTTGTGCCTAATATGTTTGTGTACGTATCTATGTTAGGTTGGGGTCACCTGTGGTGTAGTGGTTAGCATAGCAACCTACTAAACCCAAGATCGCGGGTTCGCAGCCCGGCAGATGACCTTAGGATTTTTTAAAGGGAGTAAAAAATCCTTAGCTATGCCGTCCTTCGGAAGGGACGTAAAATGGGGGTCCCGAGTCTGTGCGATGTCAGGTACTCGTTAAAGATCCCTATCCTAATTATACCTGGATAGGCAAAATTTAGGGCTCCCACCGTAGCATCGTCCGATTAGCCATAGCAGCATTAAGTGACGTTAAACGAAACAAACAAACAATATATAAGGTTAGCTTGTTGTAATTGCCTATTGCTTGTGTTATGGGATTCCCCGAGTTTTTTGTTGAGTTAAAAAAGTACTGAGTATTATGAATCTTTAAATAACTTTATGACTAATCTGAATCTAAACTTCCAATAAATAAGAAAAGACTTATTTACATGGCAGTAGACCCACTTTGTCATACCACTGAAGTTGAGCCTTAAGGCTCCACTAAATCTATAAAAAAAATATAAAATAAAAAATCAATAGAAGATATAAACAATTCATCAATTCTAAATTTTTGAATTGATATATCAATATCAAGCGGAACAGAAGGTACAAAAAAACATTATAAATTAAGACTTCTTTTTTTTTTTCAACAGTTTCAAAAGACAAGAAACTGTTCTTTTTTCCGACTACTACCGAGATTACAAAAGACATTTTTGTAACTGAAGTTGAGCTTTGGGGCTCCACTAAACCTTACAATTCTTTTCGTATCCAATCCTTACAATACAAAGATCCTCCGTATAATCCTTAATACTGCTTTATATGTCGCAAATAATTATATCCATAACTATCTCATTCGTTGCAGATTTGGCCTATTGAAGATTCCTATCCTTCCGTTAAAATCTACATAAACACTCAAATCCTCTAGTCTCTCAACTTGCTTCCCATTCCATTCTCGATAGCCATCCGAGGCCTCTAAATAAAGAAGACATGGATAATAATGCAAAACTATTATTGAAGTGCTGCTAATAAGTAGTTCTTTTTAAGTTATTGACATGTCTTTGTATTCATTTAACCACACATTTACTCATTGTATATATTGTGTCTAGTTGTAAACATCAATCAAATATATTTTTTGTGTACAATCTGTGTAAGCTTGCGATGTTTTAAATGTTTTTTTAAGTTTTTAAAACTGATGATGAACATTCGAAACTAGTTTTCAATTTAAAAAAAATCCAAAAAAAGTTGCAAAATATTCATTTAATCCTAAATGTATCGATCCTGCTATACCATCATGCGTACTTCAAGCTTTTTATTCGCTTCGCTTAGTTAATATAAGCCATGTGTATGATAGGAAAGGAATTTTAATATGGCAGAACTGGTCCTCAACATCTTCGTGGTCTGGATACTTGAACCTGAAGTAGTAATACCTCCCTCCTCCCCCCCCCCA
Source organism: Euschistus heros (assembly GCA_003667255.2). NCBI lineage: Eukaryota > Metazoa > Arthropoda > Insecta > Hemiptera > Pentatomidae > Euschistus > Euschistus heros. The sequence continues at coordinate 497,161 of RCWM02000616.1, read as the reverse complement.
CCACAAGTAGAGTAAATAGCAGAAGAACAAAAACGACCCCCAAAGAGAGCGAAGACGAAGCCAGAAGAAGGGTACGCGGCGGTGACTGCACGACACGACAGACTATAAATATGAAATGAGGCTATGGCGGATGGTGGATCGCCGATGGAGGATGGAGGATCGTGGATGGTGGATGGCCCTGGATTCCTGGCAGTTCTGAGAAGACATTAGAACCCCGCCGCTTAGGAGTTGGTTCTTTTTGCGGCGCATTCTTCCGCCCCCTTCAATGAAAATATTTTCGAGGGCCCCGCAAAAAAGCGGCTACCGGTCTTCAGCCCCCGCCTCATATCTAATCCCGTAATTGGCCGCTCCTGCATTCCCTTCCTTTATCAGCTTCTTATGTCCTCAGCGATCTTAAGATATGGACGGACACGTGTTCGGCGGTGCCCGGCTAATAAAGTGTCTTAGCTGAGTATACTTCACTGAGTCGATAGTTATGAATTTTTTTTTACATGGATATGTCTTTTGGATGGGGCTATATACTTTTATTGTGCAACACTTTTTCATTATCAAAAACACTTGACTCGCTCAAGAATTCAGATGGAAAATTTGACAACAGTTTTCTGGTCAAAAATTGAATAGAGAATATTTTTTGTTATATGGGTGATTTCAAAATTTCTGTACAATTTAAGTCACAAAGGCATTTTGAAAAAATTGTAGTAAACATAAAATTTAGATTTTAGTTTACATGGCCAAGTACCCATTGTACCATTATGAAACCCCAACAATAGTGATATATCTACATATATATCCGGAGTAATTGACGTTTATGTAAAGCATTTACTCACTCCCTAGGTTGTCACAACTTGAAAATGCTTGCATTTCGAAAATATTTAAGGCCTTCTCTTACGCTTATTTTCTAGTTTGAAAATTTGAAGGGGAATTGTTTTCTATTTATTATCCAAAAATAATTTTGTGATTGATATTTAGCCTTCTTAGCACGACATACGCCCTCAAAAGAAGTGTCACAACCCTCTAGCTCACTCCCTAAATTATTTTTGAAAATCCCTCCATCGCTCTCTAAAAGGAAAATTTGAGGGGTGTTTTGTATGGGGCAACACTCTTTCTGGAAGACCTGCCTACTGCCATCTGTTTCAAGACGCTGAGTTCATTGGTAGACAAGTGGAGGTGCATTGACTCCGCTCGGTAAGTACCGTATTTTAATTCATACTCACTCCCTAAGGTGTAGCAATCCATTGAAAACGAATCTCAAAAAAAATATAATGTTTTCATTTCAACAAGATGAATTCAAAGCTCTACTGAAAAACCAATAGATACCATGTTTTACTTTTCAAATAGGCCAGGTGTATAACCTGATACCAACGTTTTTTTGGTTAGAACTCACTCCCTACAACTGAGTGAGGATATCGTATTATATTTGAATTTAAATTGCTTTAGCGTTTATCTGCTTTTATAATAATAAATATCTTGATTTCTCCCTCTCATACCATGAAATGTGGGAAATTCTAGGCACTCAGCTCGGCCGGAACATCAACATCAGCCCAAGAGGAACCAACGAATTCAAAAATTGCTGCTCGTTAATTTTTTTTTTTTTTTTTTTTTTTTAACGTACAGCCTACATTTCTTAATTTAATGTTTAAACGTTATATCCATCTACTTAGTTCTAATATAAGTTCAAGGAACATTATTTTTATCAAACCAATGATTTTAATATACTCGTATTTTATTTAATACCTATTGTGATAGTCTTTATTTCATAGCTTAATTATCATTTACAATCTATTTAGGTTTTATTGTTTAAAAGTTAATAGAACTGTCGTTTATTTATTTTTTTTTTTTTTTCCACCCTCTTTGGGGTACGTTGAATCCATCACTTCACTGTGTGTTGTCCCTTCCTAAGTGCCCAATACTTCTTCATTCTTTATGATCTTTTTCTTTCTTCATCTGAGATAAAGGCTTTGGTTTTTAGAGTGGATTTATCTTGGGACCTAACATATTCATCTTTAGTTATTAATTTAGAAGTCTGATCAAGTAGTGCATTTTCTGTAATTTTTAATTCTGCTAGGTCCTTTTCAGTTTCTTTAAACCAATTGGGTTTTGTTTTGAGATGGCGTAAGAAGTCAAAGATTTGCTTGGATAATCTATTAGAGTTCATTCTGAGAAGATGGCCGTAAAAATTGATTCTTCTTTTTCGCATAGTATCAGAGAGTTTTTTAATTTTCTTGTAGAGTGTTTCATTCTTTATGTATATTGTTTTATTATCCTGAAATTTTGGTCCTATGATTTTTCTTAAAATTTTCCTTTCTTTTAGTTAAAGTTTCTCCATATGAGCTTTGATATTCATGTTTAGTGTTTCAGCTGGATACAAGGCTTCTGGTTTAATCACTGTTTTCTAATGTTTTATTTTGGACCCCCAGGAAAGAGATTTTTTTTGTATGTATCTTTTGTTAGTTGGAAAGCAAGTTCAAGTTTATTTTTTCTGGATTCCAATGCTTTGTTTTCCTTAGCATTCCAACTAATCCATTCTCCGAGATATTTGAATTCTTTTACTATTTCTATGTTTTGTTCTTGGACTTTGAGGTATTTACGTGGGTGTTTGATGTTTGTCATGATTTTAGTTTTTTGAAAGGATAATTTGATTTGATAATTTAAGAAGAATTTGTTCCCTGGCTTCCTCCATTGTTTCAGCAAACAAGACCATATCATCTGCAAAAGCAATACAATTAATTTTGAGGTTCTTCTTTTTACTGCCCAGTCTTATGCCACTCTTTATACTTTTAGTCCATTCTCTGACTACTTTCTCAAATGCACAGTTGAATAACAACGGTGAGAGCCCATTCAAGAACTGTCGTTATTAAGTGCAATTTTATATTAAGATTAGTTTGAAGTTTTTAAAGTAAATGTAATATAAAAGGCTGAAAATGTAATTCATGTATATACCCCAAGTTTATTATATACTTTCCTCGTTAATTTTGCTTTTTTTTTTCTTAAATGTAATAAATATGATATTTTTTTTTTTTCCACTCCCTAGATAATAACCTCACTTCCTAGTCGTGGTTTTTCACTCCCTAGATCCCAACTCACTCCCTAGATTTTAATAAATATTCTTTATTTAATATATCTAGAAATATTGCAGATTATGTATGTCCACTTCACAGACTCACTTTACAAACCTTCCAAACAAATGTATGAATTGGTAATCCAATGGACAGAGACTTTTAAGAAGCTCTCACGGATAATAGACTCCACTATCGGTGCTTACTACTAAAGGTCCATGAATAATATTTTTAAACACAATATCAAAAAGCAAAGGATCGACCTCTTGATTTGTTAATAATTTTTATTCGTCAGAACTAATTTTATTGATTTCATCTGGTTGGATTTTAATTTCTAACCCTGAGGTACGCCTGATGGTATAAAAAGATCAAAACAATCAAGATTAATGAATTAATTACCGCTTCTATTGGGATGATTTTTATATGAAAACTAGTTTCTAATGTTAAACATTCATCAGTTCTAAAAACATACAGAAAATTTTAAAACATCGGCACTGTGTTACATAGATACAATAGATTAAAATTTTAAAAAATGTAAGACAAAAAATCAGATATGTCAGTGTTCACTTGAAAAGAAAAAAAGAAAAATACTTCTGAAAGATTTTAGAACCTAGAGTGCACTAAAAGTGCAGAGGTAAAGGGTCAGGAATAATACCTTTCGGTTTTCCCTATCACTGCTTGTTTTTTACGTTCCTATTGAAACAAATTTAAAATGGGTCTTGATTTAGTGGTACCTTTACAGAAGCAAGGCTCCAGCGGATCGGCCTAAACAGCGCTACACCGACCAGTTGGATCCTTACGCTTCACTTCGAGTTTACATTTATCGACAGCTCTTTCCTATAACCTCACATGTAAACATTCACTTCTACAGTCTCAACTTGGGTTGTTTTGTTTAGTTTGTAATATTGATATTTAGTCTTATTAAATGTAAATAAGGTAAAAGAGAAGATAACAACATGAGTTTCATAATGGATTTAGGGTTTTGTGAATAGATGTATTCTTATTTCCTCTACACTAATATGTAAAAGTGTTACAAAAGTTAAGAAGATTAATTTCTACATGTATTTAGAGTTTTATGTATTTATATTTGTTGTATCAATTTAAGTGATACAATTTCAGATCAAGATACTTCTATACCATCATGCGTGCCTCAAGCTAAATCTTGAAGACGGAACCCGCCACTCCCATCGACGTCTCGGCCTATCGGGCATTGACCCACCTTTTGATTAACTCGCCAGAGATTCGTTCTCCCAGGCACAACTTCAAAAGCCCATTCCAACTTCAATCGCCGAGACTTCTCTTAATAGAAATTACATTTCGCCGAGTGAGCTCATATAATCCCTTCTCCTATATAACTGTTGCTAACTGTACGCTCTGCGCTTCTCGCCTTTCTTCTGGGCTAATCAACGCACTGTTTTGAGATATCTGTAAAGGAAAGTTAAAGTTACTGTTTTCGACATTATAGCTAAAACAATAACAGTTTTAATGTTAGTTGAAGGAAAGGTTAAAAACCACTAGACTATTTCCTATCAACTATAAGACAAAAAGGACCCTTTTCACAAACGCGGTGTTTAGTCAAAACTCGTGAGGAACATCGGCTTAAAGCTAAGCTAAGCAAATTTTCAATAAAATTTAGTTCTATTCATTTTTTTTTTCTCAGATCAATATTTTTAGAAGAACTGTAGAGGACGAATATGCCAACACCTCGAAACCTAATTCTGCTTTGTGAGTGTTAGATAAAATTTTTTGTATTTTGTTACTTCTATATTTACATTTAAGAAGTATTATATTAAGTTGAAAAGAAATTATGTTATATATCACATTGTAAGGATATGTAGACAACATCCGAGTTTCGCCCTAAACTACTCAATGATATACAGAAAATTGCCACTACAAAAAACAAAAATATGTAACTTCAACAAATTATAGATTTTTACCATTAGGTTTTGGGAAAAACGTGTTAAACAAAACTTATAGATAATATGATTGGCTTTAAAATGATGTGTCTCATAACGCATTACATTGAAACGATGGCTTCATAGAGAGCGTTGAAAAAGTAGTGGACACCGGTGCGCCGCACAGTGGGCCAAATGAGCAAAAACCTCCTTAAAATACATTTTTTTAAAGTTTTTCTTTCCGTTAAATTTGCGACAAATATGTGTTTACTATACCTTAAGGCTAATATAGCTTGAGTTTCAGAGAGTTTTGTTGATTACTTAACAATGGGGAGCCTTCAGAGTAAATAATGGCGAAAAAAAGAAAATTTATTTCTAATAAATTTTTATTATTAATCGTCATTATTTTATTTCAATTTCGGCATTAACATATTGTTTTCTATTGTTTTGAAATTGCTGGAATACAAACCGAGATGATTTTGAAAATTAACTAAGCCAAATTTTGTTCCAATCCTCCACCAATCCTACAGTTTTGTTTTTTTGTATCTCTTCAGTTCTAAACCCTTCTTAGAGGTGTATAAAAACATACTATACAATGATAAACTGCGTCCACTTCCGACCTTCACTTCCAGAGCTCGCTAACATATATTTTACAACTCTCAGTAGTCATGAGAGTTGAGGTCCTACCATATTCCAGACTAAGTATGCAGCTTGTTTCTAATAATAATTATGACAATTACTAGACATTAATTTCCTTATGTGATACTGATGAACGGCCATATTTTCCCATTGTAAATCTTGGAGCAATTAGCAATAAAATGTCAAGTGATGAATTATTGACCTTATGATTAATTATTCATTTTATAGATATTGTTCCTCTTTGTGTCTTTTTTCAAACCAAATTTAAATATATTCTAGAGCTATGTTAACAAAAATATAATTTGGAATGGGAATCTGGTTCCTTAGTATAGCAGCCCGTTAATCTTTGAAAATGTCTAACATGGTTAACCTACCGACATTTCATGTATAAATATTTCTACCATAAGTTCTCGGTAAAAAAAAACAAACACTTTTGATATATTTTTTAATAAAAGTAGTAATGTCAAAAAGCAAAGTACTGAATGTTCTTTCCAGGAACTCCCATTTCGTGAACCCCGATGTTAGGTTTGATTTAGTATTTATTATTAGTAGATTTAAAAAAAAAAGAAATGTAATTATTTACTGAGTATTAGAATTACTGAAATTTAACGGTTCAAAAGTTTCTCGACTAGTATTAGAAAACTAGTAGAAAAGTAAAGTTTTACTAACAAACTAAGGATAATGGAAAAAATAATAAGCGTGTCTTATCCTATTTGGAAAATAAATTATCATATACTGGCTAAATACAAAAGCCTGACTAATTTCTAGATGCCTCGTCGAATTCTACGGGAAAAAACTTCTAATAGAAACCCACTTGGTTTTGAGAAAAACATATCAACAACAAAAATGATTTATTTTAAACCGATACATTGTCCCAAATAATTTTTTTTTTGTTTTATTATGCCATCCAACTGGTTTGAGGGATGAGACTATTAGACCTATTTACTGAACTAAGGAGTGTGTGAAATTTCAAGTTTATAAATGTATTTTTCCAAGAGTCATTGAATTTTAGACATTTTTTTTTTTGCGTTTTTGCGCCACTATGCGCCGGTCCTAGCAGGGCAACAGCATGTACTGCTGTTCATGATCATGAAAAGTCATTCAGTTGAAATGCAGCAACAATGTAATAATTTAATTTCATTTATTTTTAGGTTATTACTTCCAAAGTGCATTTATATTGCTATAATAGTTTATAGTTTACTTTTATCACTGATGTAGTACAAAATTTAGCATCGAAGATTCAACTCCAAAAATCTAAAGATCTGACTGACTGCTGATATTTTTCACCACCCTTTGCTCTAAATGCACTAAAAAGTCTTCCTCTAAATATCTTCGGGTTTAGGGGAGAGAGGGGGTGAAAGTCGTATGTTGTTAGCTGTCTGTATACCCGGTACCAATTTATTAATATAACTTTTAACTGAACTACGCTTTTTTCTGAGGGTGCCTAAAAGTAGACTTACCGCCTTCCACCAGTGGCGATCTTTTCTTTATTCTTTAGGACGGTTGAAAGAGAACTACGCGGAATTCGGAATTCACTAGCAACAAACGCCCAACTCCTTTCTCATTTCTCCACTTTACAAATTAATTTTAACTTTTCGTTAATTGAAGGAATTTTCAATAGCCACTGTAAATCCACTCGAGTGAATAACTAATAATAAGTGACTGGTGTAACTATGAACTGAAAAGACAAACAATGACAGAAAACAGGAAAACAAATTACACATGAAATTCTTTAAATCAGAGTTCGAGCCATAGAGGCGATGACTTCTAATATGTAGTTCATTTCATAGAGGTGGTCCTAGAAGTTCTCTCTTTTGAACCCTATTTTCAGTTCGACTTATTTACACAATTTTGTAACGTTTTTTGTCTGAAATCGTCTCTTTGAGGTGAAATTTAAGTGTAACGTACTTCCAACCGTAGATTTTGTTCGAATTATTTAAGAATTCAGCTTATCAAAGTACGACACATCGAGAGTTGGCTGTATATGTAAATTATTAAATTTTGTTAATAATTTAGATTTAATTACCATGGAGATTTTAGATTATTATATGATTTTTATTAACTGTTTTTTTTTATTTTTCTTAAAAAGTGCTGCGTTGATTTCAAAATATTTTTTATGGGACCACCTCTGAAGTATGCCCTACCGATCTAAAAAAGAATCATCAAAATTGATTCAGAATTGACCTAGTAATCGCGTAACATACAAACAAAAAAAAAAAAAAAAATAAAAAACAGATGAGTTGAGAACCTCCTTTTTTTTTTTTGAAGTCGGTTGACAAATGAAATTCAATTATTGTATAAAATAATTTAACTTCGTTATTTACGAGAGCGGGCGAATCCGCGGCGGGGTGTGCTAGTTAATTAACATTTTTATTAATGAATAACAATAAAAATTGCTACGATATTTAACGGACGGAGGGTTACATAAATAAGGATTTCACCTCGGAAAGGAACCAATGAAGCTGAATTTTTGCATATACCTTTGTTTTGGTATTCTAAATAAGTGGTAAAAAGTCACCAATCTCAGCACGTTAGCATAATTAGATATTCAAGGTCAAAGGTCACAAATATCAGTTTTTTTTTTCAAATATCTCGATTTCTATCCATCGGCCGTCAATCTAGGATGTTACAAAATTTGTAGATAATAATGTTTTTAATAATTTGGGTTGTATTCATTTTTTTTTTTTTTTTTTCTTTAGTATTTACCGTTTTCGAGATTTAAAAAACGTTTTTCGGTACTCTTTTGGCAATAACTCCTTATATAGGAGTACGGGTACGGGAATCCCCAATATGGTGGGGGAAGGGAAGAAGGTCCAATGTTTAGGTTTTTCGATTATATCTCAAAAACCGTGGATTCTAGAAAAATAACCTAGAAATTGAAATTAAAGCTAATTAAATTTCCTATAAAATTGTTTCTGTACACATCTGTCCAATTCTCAACGGTGTTCGAGATATACGTTATTAAAAATCGATAATTACAGAGAAAAAATATTTATACCTCAATTTTTGTCAAACATTTGATTCAAGTGTCAGATACGAATATATGAAATTAATGTCAATTTAATGCTCTACAACTTTATTTCTGACAATATTTCTGAGAAACGATTGTCGAAGGCACTAGAAGCAATTGTTTGTCCGAACCGGTGCCTGCTTCTTCTTATCCGCGCTATATCTCGAAAACGGTTCATCCTACAAAAAAAAAAAAAAAAAAAAAAAAAAAAAAAATTAATAGTACCAAAATTATAGAAAATATTATTGTCTACAACTATTGTTTCCTCCTTGATTGATGGCCGATGGATAGAAATCGAGATATTTAAAAAACACTGATTTTTGTGACCTTTGACCTATTATCTAATTATGCTAACGTGCTGAGATCGGTGCCTTTTTACCACTAACTTAGAAGACCAAAACAAAGGTATATGCAAAAATTCAGTTTCAGTGGTTCATTTACGAGATTTGCTCAGGTCAATGAGTGATGAAATTAGGGGTGTATAGTCCATGGAATATGCGATATAATTTATGACTTCATAGCTTCGTTAGGAATAGTTAGAAGGTTAAGCTCACCTAAGGTGTGAGCTAACGGTGGCTGGGAGGGAAGTTCAATTTTTTTGGTTTATCGATAATATCTCGAAAACCGTTTACTGTAGAAAGATATGTTTCAAATAAACATAAAAGCTAATTAAATTTGCTATGAAATATATTATATATAAATTAGTCGTAAATCTAACCATTTACGAGATATTGGTACGTTATTGGAAATCGGTGATATTCGGGAAAAAATAAATGTCACCTCACTTATTGTCAAACTTTTGCTTCTATTACGTTCCACAACCGTTTCTCAGAAATACTGTCGTAATCAAAATTGTAAAGCATTAAATTTACTTTAATTCCGTATGTGCGTTTATGGTATTTGAAGCAAATGTTTAAGAAAAAGTGAGGTAAACATTTTTTTATTTCTAAAATTGTCGATTTTTAATAACGTATATCTCGAAAACCGTTGGAATTTCTACGAATTTTAAAGGAAATTAATTAAGCTTTAATTTTGATCTGCAGCATATTTTTCTAGAGTCCACCGTTTTCGAGATATATTCGAAAAACGAAATTGGGACCTTCTCCCCTCCCCCCAAAGTTAGCTCACCTCCCAGGGGCGGGGACTTTTAGTATTTTTACATTTTAACTATTTCTAACGAAGCTATGAAGTCAAAAATTATATATATAGTGTATATTGACTGGACTGATACACTCTTGAAGCCGAGTTAGTACCCGTTAAAACTTGTGTCATGTTAAAAACTATCACCAATGTCACCATGATGACTATTAAAGTCACAGAGCCGATCGTAGGACCGTGCCCGTTGAAGAACTGGATGAGTGACCCCTCATCCGAGTAGCCATTGAGGAGAGCCAACCATCCGTCCCCTCCTAGACCGCTCTTTCGACCGGAAAATTGTCAAAACATTTTTTTTTTTTAGATAAAGGGCTTCTTCTGTAGTGAAAGGCAGCTTCTAAACTACCTTTAGGGCAGCTAGTACTGTTTTTAGTATGCAGTGTTTTATTAAGTTTGTTGTACCGCAATACGGTATCAATAAGCATTTCTCGTCGCGGCTAACTAATAATGGAACGTTTATTTAACTATCGATAAAAAGTTAACCCGGATAAAACGAAAGGTATCATATTTTCTTTTCAAAAAGAAACTTTCAACTATGGTTGGGCGATAGCCGATAGTTACTATCGATATATCGACAGATTATGCCTATTGATGGTCACTATCGATAGATCTTTTTTACCCTCAAGTTTTGAAACTCTCAGAATTATGCTGATCTGTTTCTGTCTAGAGCCGAGTTTTTTAAAAATTGAAATCGGAATTCCTAGAACTTAAGGGTTCTCTCAAAGATTAAGCCAAAGGAAAGCAGAAATGCTAGTTCTTCTTTCGAGAAATATATGGCTCAAAGAGCACACTTGACTCTTGAAATTAACTATTTTGTTATTTTTCTTTTCTGAAGATTTGATTTGTTCATTATTATTTTAACTATGTAAATTGTAAATACTTTTTTTAATATTCATATAAATTATTTTTTTTCTTCCATCTTTATTTTATAATCTTATAATTTATAATCCTGCAAAATTTAAATAGTAATTATATAATGGAATTTAATTAAATTAGTTGAAATTCTTTATTGAACAGCTTTGGGAAAAAAGGAAGCAACTATCGAAAAACTATCGTTAGCAATCGATAGTTCTCAAGCGATAGTATCGGCCTATCGATAGTGCTAACTATCGACTATCGCCCAACCCTACTTCCAACCAGTTTCAAAATTAATAATTCAATCAACAAACTTTCGAAAAGTATTGTTTACTTGGGAATTAAATTTGACAGACACCTTAAGTTTTCGTACCACTTACTTAACAAAATAAAAAAAGCGAGATTACAATCTTACACACTGAACCACTTATTATCTGCTACAAATTTAACTTAACGTTTTAAATTAATTATATATGAATGTGTAATCCGACAAACCTTGCTGTATGGAGCACCATTATTTTCATCGATTGGGAAAAGTACAAATTACAAACTCTAATCATTACAAAATGGTATAATGAGAAAAATCGTAGAAGGTACTACAATGCAAAGAGTCAAACTACGAAACTATATGAGGAATCAAAAGTTTAAAAAATTAAGGAGTTTTTGACCGATTAAAAACAAAAAAATTTCGATACCTCAAAAAATATCTCAAATCCTCTCTACAGCAAAATTTCACCCCAAAGAGAACCACATCGATGCCAAAAATTATTTTAAATTTTAAATTATAGATATAAGTTATTTAGTTTGCAAGATGTATACACATAAATAAGCGGTAGGCTCCATCACCTAATTATTACTTTAACTGTATTAATTATTGTTTGTTTATTTCGTTTAACGTCACTTTATGCTGTTATGGCTAATCGGACGATGCTACGGTGGGAGTCCTAAATTTTGCCTATCCAGGTATAATTAGGACAGGGATCTTTAACGAGTACCTGACATCGCACAGGCTCGGGACCCCCATTTTACGTCCCTTCAAGGACGGCATAGCTAAGGATTTTTTACTCCCTTTAAAAAATTCTAAGGTCATCTGCCGGGCTGCGAACCCGCGATCTTGGGTTTAGTAAGTTGCTATACTATACTAATCAATAACAAAATAATGATAAATCATCTATAACTCCTTGAAATGCTAGAAAACAGTTAGAGGAGAATGTGAAAAACGTTATATAAGGAAGAAAAAAAAGGGGGCTATGGGAAAAAACAAAAATTAAATTATGCATTCGAGCATTATTTCTTCAATTATATTTTCACGCATAGCCATAATGTTTAACTGATTCGGTGATTGAAAATTACATAAAACCATAATTAGACATTCAATTTTTAATTTTAATATATGAGTCAATCCTTGTCCAGCTCTAACCATCCCTATAACCCCCCCCAGAAGATTGAAACGGCAATGGCCCCGAGACCTTTTGTAATATAATGTTAGGTTGGAGTCCTGGTAATGACCAGCTTCTCCACTCAAGTTCTGAGCATATGTGGCTATAGCGCTCCCACTCAGCCTCCACTGGATATTACTGGTGATGTAGCTGAGAGGCAGCGCTGGGATCCCTACGGGTCTGGCCTTGACTCCCAATAAGTGGGGGAATAGGCTCGATTCGGAGTCCTCTAGGCTGTGTGTCTATATTGTACATAGAGTATGAATGTATCAAAAAAAAATTTTTTATTATTATTTTTTTTTTTTAATTTATTTAATTTCTTTGTATAATGACTATTTGATTTATTTTTTGTATTATGACTATTGTATTTTATCTCTTATTATTATCAATTGTGTATGGATGAGAACTTGTATATATGGTATGAATGAACTACATCATTAGCACTGTTACTTATTGCCCTTAACTGAGGCAGATTGTACATATATTTTAATAAAATAATAATAATAATAAAAAAAAAAATATATGAGCTGGTAATCCAGATAGGCAGAGAGAAACTTCTTATAGATGGTGAACTGCATCATTGGTACTTAGGACTAAAGGCCGATGGATGATATTTTTAAAAAGAATAGAAAAAAGCAAAGAATCAACATTTTGATTTTGTAATAATTTTTTTTTTCCGACCGAAATTATTTAATTTCATCTGGTTGATTTTAGTTTCTAACCATAAAGTATGTGACAATGCCAAACCTCGCTACTGCCACTCAACACTGTTTAACAATTTTTTTCTTATTTTAAATCGTATTACTGCTAAACCTGCCAAGAACTATAGAAATTTCTTAGTTAAAATTTGATAAATATAGCTTCAGAAGTTTTACCATTATAAGCTATAGCGGAATAGTGCCACATAACCAAGAATAACCACATATCGGCATTTTCAAACTTCACTGTTATCCAAATATTTTTTTATTAACAATTTAATTAAAAATCAGCTGATTTTATAATTGTTAAACCTTTCTAGAACAATGAAAATTATGTGGTTAAAATTTGGTAGAGATTGGTTCAGTAGTTTTTGCGGTTAGTGATCAAAAACGAAAAATGACTTCTCCTTTTATATAATAGCATAGACATTCTACAAATATATTTTATGGCTAAATATCAGATGAGCAGAGATGGCAGCACTTTAGGGGAAAATTTCAAGTTCATAGTTTTGTTTTCAAATTGCATAATATTTAATGATAATAAAAAAGTTCTTTATTTTTCCAAGGACTTTAAGTGTTTCTCGGATCGAAAATATTTGAATATTTCCTGTTCAGAAATTTAATAGAAGATATTTTTTGTTTTATAACGTATGTCGCAAGAGCCTTACCACTTAGGAGCTATGTTGATTTGAATGAACAAAACAAAACACGTTAAACCTAATTTTCTTGTTTTAATGCTTTTTTTTTTTTTTTTTTGAGAAGCATTAGATATAAAAGCATTATAGATATACATATTCGTGATCTATTGTTTTTTCTCAGTCAGGGAGGAATTGAGTTTTTAAACTGAAGTATCGGTATCGAAAGTATGCCAGAAACAAGAAAAGAAAAATATTGGTACCAAATCATCGCTAAATAATTTATAATAAAATATATCAAATCGTTTTAATTCTGAAGTATTAAATATTTTTATGTTAGTAGAATTAAAGATGAATGCATATTATGAGTAACGCCATAGATCAAGGTAACATAATTACAAATACCTTAATATTATTTTCAATATTTATTGTTGTTGAAGTGACTTTATTGCTGGTTTAAGGTAGGTCATTGGCCCCTGCTGTTTGTGAAGTAGTGGCGTGCTGCATGAAGTTAATATTCTGCCGTCATGCGATATCATAAAAACTCTGAAACAACTAAATTACAAATATTTATTTATAATTGTTTCATTATATTTTTTTTTTATTATTATCGGGGCAGTTATGAACTTTAACATGGAATGATATCAAAGTGAATTATCTCTTTCTGGAGGGATATTTCATTATTAGTAAAGATAAACAACCCAAAACATCTTTATATAGATGAAGGGAATGTAACATTAAATACTGTTTTAGATTATTTATGCTAGCTCTGGGAAGGGTGGTAGCTGGTTCCGAGTTCGATTCCGGCTGAAGGCAGAAACTTTTTATTCTGCCATTCCATCTGGGGATCTTTCTATTTAGGTAGTTACACTGCCATCCATACTAATTATTGCCCTTGAGCGAAAAATCTTATAAAATTTACTCAATATAATATACATATAAAATATATATTTATTGTTTCCACTTATTTATCTACCATTTTCACTATAATTCTGTAAAATTTAGGAAAAACCAGATAAGTGCATTTGAGTCCTACTCATCATGTATAAGTAGGCAAGTTGTAATGACAATGGTATACTTTTAAATTATTGACCAAAATCTTATTGTGGACAAAAATGCACTTATCTATTTTTTTTCCAAATGGTACAGAAATTTATCCTATATTAGAATTTCATTGAGTTTTTATTAAAGGGAAAGGTGTAAATATGGGTTTTGTTGTTTGTTTTTGATTTAAAGTTACTTTTAACTTGAAAAATTCTTAATTTTTTTTAGGTACCCTTCGGCATGCAGGTCTCCAGTCCCTACGCGCCCCCAGAATACCTATTATCGATTGTTAAAGTTAAAGTTTAAAGTTTATTAAATTATACATCTAAAGACATATCTTAAGCTGAATTTCATTTAGGCGTTTAGCCACAATTGTCAAATATTGACGAATTTCGCCAACTTTCTCAAAACGTTTTTGGTCATGTTTAAGTCTATAACACAAAAATGGCTAATCCAATCAAAAAATGTTATATACTAATAGTTGTAGATCATTAGATTTTGTCTAAGATAGGTTTAGTTCGGTTTGCTATTAAAACGTTTATTTTTAAAAGTATTTTTTATATTTCTTCAATAATTTAACAGATAGCGAATAAAACAAAGAAATATTAATTTTATACAATACTAAGATGTAATTTGTATATTCGTTTAAAAATACAATATAAGATTATCGAATTAAATTTAATTATTATTATTAATAATAGTTTAATTTCAGCAATTATATTAATAATAATTTAAATGACCAATATGATATTTTTAAAAACTATAAACAAACATGAGTATAATAATAGCTAAACCTGATAATAATAATAAATACCTGATCAAAGGAAGCACCTCAAATGGCATAATATAAATCACATTTATCACATTAATAGTGTAAATATTCGCACTTATATGAGAGAGATTGGAGAGAAGAATGTTCCAGACCCTTGAGGTAGGGGTAATGAATCAGCCAATCAGGTTCCAGTATCAATGTAATCAAATTAGCTTCCCTAACAGTTAGCAACTGCTCAGTTCTTATGATTTATTCATTCATGTGCGGGTCGAATACTGTCTGTCGGGTCAATTATATTTTAAATGTGATAATATTTATTGATTTAAATTTCTAAAGTGTTCAATAATATTTAATATAGTTTCAAAATGTGATTTTTTAAACATTAGTTTGGTGAACTTGAATTTCCGCAGTGAGTAATGAATTTCAATAATACACACTAATATCAGTGGCAATTTTGAATAGTCATGTGCATTTTGAGTGTTTAGTTTATTTTTGGATTTTGGGCTATATGTATCACTTTAAAGCTATATTTTTATACCTATTGAGAGATTAATACTGCTATGAGAATCATTGTATAAAAAATTGCGTTTTTTCTAAAATATGAATTTTACACTTATACAACAATTCAATAATGCCACAGATGTCTCATAATTATTATTATTATTTCTTTTTTTCTGTTGTTTAAAATGAGTCTATTTTTAAATATTTTTTTTGTATTACACATTGCATTAAATGATCCTCAAGAACACTATTTTTACATACAGCGTTATATACAAAAAAGTTGTCAGTCAGAAAAGTAATAACTTAAATACATAGTTTTGTAATCTTAGTCACACACACAAATGATTTTTAAAAATTTTGATCGGATTTTATATATTTAATACGCTTTAATTAACTTGACCTGTATGAAACGGATTATTTCATCGTAGTTTTCACCGATTTCCAGGAATCTGATTAACTTAAAAATTTGTACACGGTTCAATGAGCAATGACAATACAATAATTGCACAAGTTTGTTCTAATAATTTCACTTAGTCCAGTCAATTTTTTTTTTTTTTTTTTTTTTTTTTTTTTTTATTGATTGAAATTTACAACTGTATTTACAATATAAACATACAATACATCAAGTAAATATGATGATAATGATAAAAATGACACGTCACTTGTTTTTAAAGCAACTACCTATTGGTAGCACTTTTACAGGTTCTATATTACGAGGTGCTATGTTAGAAGGTCTCGAGGCCATCTTCTTTTCAGGCGCCTCGGAGGGTTATCTGGAATGGATTGAGAAGCAAGTTGTGACACTAATGGATTTGAATGGTTGTGGACTTTTCTATGAAACGATAGATATCTGGTTTGAGCTAAGTCAGAAACGTAAGGTATATTAAGATCTTTATGGTTGAGCTTGTTTGTGACGAAGTAAGGAGCATTTAGGATTTCTCTAAGGATTTTGGATTGTAATGATTGGATGCGAGATGAATTGGATGGTTTAGTCGAGCCCCAAAGCTCAACACCGTATGTCCAAATCGGTCTAATTACTGTTGTGTAAATGAGTCTTTTGTAATTGATTGGAAGGTTTGAACGTTTGTCAAGTAAATGTTGAAGTAGTCGAAAACGACGGGCAGTTTCTTGTCGTTTAAATCTAGTATGTGAATTCCATGTAAGACGTTTGTCCAAGTGGAGTCCTAGGTAGCGGATCTGTTCCACGGGGATTAGTGGAACATCATTAAAGGATATTGTAGGACAGGAGGTCGTAGGTTTACGACGAAGGGTAAAGGTTATTTGATAGGATTTATTTGGATTTATTTTGATCCTCCATTTTCGACACCATTCTTCCAGCCAAGTTACCACCAAAAAAGGGGTTCTGCCTTGCAAAAGGTGGATTAGTAATTTTTACGTTTTTATATCGTCCAGGTGAGTCCTGAGAATAAAATATCAAAAGTGTAACTTAATTTGATAAGGGGAAAATGTTTGGGTGACGAAAAAACCCTAATTGTTTAAACTTCTTTCAGATTTCAGAAAAAAACATATAGCAAAATGCTTTCAATCGAAAAATGATACATTTACATGGCTAAAGTTTACTAAATTGTGCGTCTAAAGACATCCCTTAAGTTAAATTTTATTTATGCGTTCAACTAGAATCGATTGTCTAACATAGACTAATTTTGCACCCTTTCAAAAAAAGTTAGTTTTGGTCATGTTTAAGAGCCCATAACACAGAAGTGGTTAATTCAATAAAAAATGTTATATACTAAAAGTTGTAGATCATCACATTTTGTGCAAGATAGGATTTTTAAATTAAAAAATTGTCCATTCTTACACTGAGATATGTCTAAAGAACAAAAATGTTTGTTTGGTTTTGGATAAACTGTGTTACAAACAAAAAAATCAGATTTGAACCTTGAAGTCAAAAAATTAAAAGGTCTGACTGCTGCAAATTGTTCACTACACTAACCTTTTTGTTAGGTTCGCGTGTTTAAGCGTGTAAAAGCGTGTTTTTCTAGTATTTTTAAACTATAATATTTTTAATTATCAATTAAAATTATATAGTTTTTAAGTTAAATTGATGATTGTTCCCTCTACGTCATATTTATGAAGAAAAATTTATTATAAAAGAACAATACTGTTATTTAAATAACATTTAAACCATTGAAAATAGAGATGTGTCAATTGAGTCATTCTCAAAACAATTGCCGCTTTCGTAAAAAAAAATTGTCACTTGTACCTAAAATATAACAGATGGTCACATTATCTTCCTTTGATTTTTTTTAATCACTTTACTACATCTTTTGTAATTTATAAAGGAAATTTCTTCTCAAGAATATATTCCTGAGGTAGAAAAATGGAAAAATGTATTGAAAACTTTTAAAAATGTCAGCAGTCACCAGCTCAATATGGCAACAAAAATAAGCATTTTTATTTACAAAAAACAAGATTTTATTTTTGTTATAGATATAATTTTTTTTTCAATAAAAGTAAAATATACAAACAGTTAAAAAAAAAATTATATGGCTGTCCCCATGGTGTCTTTTATTGATAAAAAAGTTCATTTCAAAGTAAATCTAAAGGTTCATCAGCATGGAAAAATGAGGTGAATATTAGGAATGTTACTGGTGATGTAGGACCAAAAATTCAGTCTCATAAAAATTATTTTTTGGGGTTATTACCCCAAATTATGGGTTCTTACCCATGTTTGGCCGTTTTGCCCCATTTAGTCCACTCAAATAGGAAAATCAGAGGAACTAAATATACTAGATCCAATTTTTTCAGGAATATCTAGGGGATGGTCCCCTGAACAAGAACAAATGAAGTCCCTCCAAATCCTGGTGCCGCTGGGGGAGGGGGAGGGGGGCTTTGGATGTACCATTTTTAACTTTTTCGCTGACAACTCGAAAATGGTGCGTTGCATTGAAAAATATTTTATGTACAGAATTAAAGCTTATTAAGTTCGCTACAAGTTCGGCCATATACATATTTACAGAAAACTGGACCGTTTTCGTGCCACCGGCTCTGGAAAAGTTGTAATTTTCGATGTTTTTGTATATTTTGTCTTCTAGATCCTGACTCGTTCATTTTAGAGGAAAGTCGCCAGGTTAAACTTGTACAGCATTAAATTTTATAAATCGACGAATTTTGCCAAATTCCTCAAAAGTTTAGTTTTAGTGATGTCTATTACACAAAAAGGGCTAATCCAATGAAAAAAATTTATATAATAAAAGTTGTAAATAAATAGATTTTGTACAAGATAAAGCATATTTAATATCAAGCGTAGGGTGCATGGTATTAAATGTTACAACAATTTTATTGGTCACTATTTATAAAAGTAGGGTTATTATGAAAATAATAATAATAAAATGTCTGCGTAACAATAATTTGATTATTTATGTCGAACATTTATCCACTTAAAAGTGTATTATTAAAATAAAGCTAAACAATCGGAAATATTTCATTTCTGAACGTACATCAAATCTGGTGAGAACTGGATATCTCGCATGTTTTTAAGACGGGCAGTAGTAAATCTAATGAGTAAGGGAGGGGGGGGGGCTAATATATCTATAATGGACCTTATTTTCAATTTTGTTCTTAAAAAAAAAAAATTAAAATAAATAACTAGAAGAAAGTTATATTTAGTTTTTGTGTAAAATGTTTTTATAATAACCAAACTATTCTCAATAACTATCCGCATTTGTTCACTAGGCGCTCCATCTAATTACACATATCTAACTAATCCGCACTTGATCCTACATATTTGGTTAGATAAAAAACAATTGAATCAATATATAGTTACACTATTTTATTAAAAAAAAAAAAAAACTATTTCTCTCTGAATAGTAAAAACAATTGATTACGGGCGTGTTTATCTAATATATACTGATTCTGATGGAACTATCCGAGCTACATGAACCAAGTTTGAGCGTTTCAAAAAAAATTTTTTTTTTTTTTTCTTTATTGAGAAAGTATTACAATCTGCCTCAATGTGGGCAATAGGTAATATGGATGACTAAATGGATCCATTCACACACTATTTACAATAAAAAATAAATGCAAAGAATAGATAAAAAAATAAAATAAAATAATAATAAGAAAATAAACAAAGTATCTCAAACTATACATTACATAAAGCTAAGAAAATAAAAAAATAAATAATCTATAAAATAAGTAACAAGACAAAAAAAAAAAAAAAAATAAAAAATTTAAATTAAATTAAATCTTAAAATACATTCATACTTTATTTACACTATATTCAAATCTGAGGGATCCCCCAACCAGACTTGTCCCTCCACTTTTGGAGGGACAAGCCAGGCCCCATGAGATCCCAGCGCTTCTCTCTCAGCTGCGTCACTAGTATAATATAACACCAGTGGAGGCTGTGTGAGAGCGCTAAACTACAGTCACTCAGAGCATGAGCGGAGAAGCTGGCCATTGCCAGGACTCCATGACGAAATTTATAATAGGTCACGAGGCCACTGCCTTTTTAACCTGCGAGGAGGATTATAGGGGTGAGTGGAGCTGGATAGGGATTGTGCTAGTGGATTAGGATGATGAGAAAGTTTTTGATGAAATTTTGAAAATTTGACAGGTATGGATTCTAGGACAAAAGGTATATTTAGATCGTTATGTAAGGTTTTGTTGGAGACATAATATGGGGCATTGGTTATGGTTCTTAGGAATTTGGATTGGAAGGATTGGATACGTTTGATGTTCGAGTGTTTTGCTGTTCCCCAAATTAGGCTTTAGGATAGTCTTGTAAATCAGAAGCTTGTTGTCTATTGAAAGTTTTGAAATTTTGCATAGTATGAGGTATAGTTGGCTGAATCTTCTGTTAAGTTCTTGTCTTTTAAGTCTAGTATGTGGGTTCCAAGTGAGTCTTTTGTCTAAGATGAAACCAAGATATCGCACTGTATCAGATTTGGGTAATGGGATCTTATTGAATAGTTCAAAAAATTAAAATTAAATAAACACGAAAAAAGCGACAAGAAACTGCCCGTCGTTACAGACTTCAACATTTACTAGACAAACGTTCAAAGCTCCCAATTAATTACAAAAGACTCATATACATGCCTGTGATTAGACCTATCTGGACGTACGGAGTTGAGCTTAGGGGCTCCACTAAACCATCCAATTCATCTCATATTCAATCCTTACAATCTAAAATCCTTCGAAAAGTCCTCAATGCACCTTACTTTGTAACCAATAAACTTATCCATAAAGACCTTAATATTCCATATGTTGCTGATTTAACCAAAACCAGATACCTATCCTTTCATAGTAAGCTCCATAACCGCTCAAATCCGTTAGTTTCTCAACTTGCTTCCTATTCCATTCCCGATAATCCTCTGAGGTGTCAGAAAAAAAGATGGCCTAGAGATCTTCTAGTGTAGAATCTTTTCAAGTTTTACGTGTTATTCTAATCGTTGTCAGCTCATTTACTTTATGTATATATTTGTACAGTTGGAAATTTCAAGAAATTGATTTAAATAAAAAAAAAAATTAAACCAGCGAGACTTTAATTGAATTTATATTTTTATTCTTTTTGTT
Source organism: Euschistus heros (assembly GCA_003667255.2). NCBI lineage: Eukaryota > Metazoa > Arthropoda > Insecta > Hemiptera > Pentatomidae > Euschistus > Euschistus heros. Next base: position 475,924 of record RCWM02000616.1, on the reverse strand, counting down.
ATTACTTTATTCATAAATTATAATAAAATAAGATATAGTGAATTACTATATATAATTATAATGAATGTATAATTTCGGATCGGGATGAGATCCGCTGAGAGCAGGTGAGATGCAAAGCTGAGCTCGGTCGATATGGGTGTGGTCCTGGCTCTTCTCTTCCCTCTAGCCCCAATATCATATTAAACTTATAACAATTATTGTTTAAAATAATATTTATAATTATATATTTGTATCTATTTTTCGTTTGTGATCACTAACTGCGAGAACTAATGAACCAATCTGTACCACATTTTAACCACATCATCTTCATAGATCAAGGAAGGTTTATCAATGATAAAATTTAGAGATTTTCAATTAATTTGCCATAAAAAAGTGATAAATATGTTGTGCGCAGTGAAGTTTTATAATCTACCGACAGGTGGCGAGCACCATTCCAGAGAGTTTAAAGATACGGTGTTATATTAAGCTAGTAAAATATGATTATTTTCATTTAAGTTATTTTTTTTTAAATTAATAACTTTTTTAAATTAAAAAAAAAAATAGTTTAAGAAAACTAGAAAAAAAAAACGCTTTTTATAGCAAACCTAACTAAAAAGCTAAGTGTGGTGAACAATTTACAGCTTTTAATTTCCAGCAAAGTAGTATTCGTGATTTGTTTGCATTTTTAACACAGTTTATCAAAAAACTATTTTTTTGACATATCTCAGTGTACAAATAGGCAAATTTTTACTTTTTAGAAAATCCTATCTTGCACAAAATGTACTGATCTAAAACTTTTAAAATATAACATTTTTTTTATATTGAATTAGCCATTTCTGCGTTATAGACTCTTAAACTAGACCAAAACTAACTTTTTAAATTTAGCGAAATTCTTCGATGTTTGACAATCGATTGTTGCTAAACGCCTGAATCTTAAACAGCTTGAGGGATGTCTTTTAACGCACAATTTAATAAACTTTAATTTTTTAAATAATTACATTTTTCAATTGAAAGCATTTTTCTAATCGTTTTTTCTAAATTTTTAAAAAAAGTTCAAAACGTTTGGGTTGTTTTGCCCCCCAAACATTTCCCCTCATCAAATTTAATTTAATTTTTTATATTTTCTTCCCAGGACCCATCTAGACCATGTAAAAATTTTAAACCTATTATTTCACCTGTTGCAAGGCAGAACCCATTTCGGGGGCAATTTAACTAGTCTAAGTGAGAACATCAGAACAAAATTGTGCAATTATTGTATCATTGGCGTATTGAAACGTGTGCAAATAGTCAAGTTAATCAGATTGCTGGAAATTGGTGAAAATTACAATTAAAGATTCCGTTACATACAGGTGAACTTAATATTGGACATTAAGACTATTACGGATAAGTTTGTTTGTGACATAATATGGAACGTAGTGGATTTTAGAAGGATTTTTGCGATAAGAGTTGAAAGGTTTAGTGGAGCCCCGTAGCTCAACTCCTTACGTCTAAATAGGTCTGATTACTGACATGTAAATGAGTCTTTTGTCATAAATTAGAAGCCTAGAGCGTTTGTCTGGTAACCATGAGCAGTTTCTTGTCGTGATAGTCTTGTAAGCTGAAAAAAAAAAAAAATAGTTTAAGAAAACTAGAAAAAAATAAACGCTTTTATAGCAAACCTAACTAAAAAGCTAAGTGTGGTGAACAATTTGCAGCTTTTAATTTCTAGCAAAGTAGTGATCGTGATTTGTTTGCATTTTTAACACAGTTTATCCAAAAACTATTTTTTTTTTTTTTTTTTTTTTGACATAACTCAGTGTACAAATAGGCAAATTTTTACTTTAAAAATCCTATCTTGCACAAAATGTACTGATCTAAAACTTTTAAAATATAACATTTTTTTTATATTTTATTTCTGCGTTATAGACTCTTAAACTAGACCAAAACTAACTTTTTAAATTAGCGAAATTCTTCGATGTTTGACAATCGGTTGTGCCTAAACGCCTGAATCTAATACAGCTTAAGGGATGTCTTCCGACGCTAAGTCGTTATTGTAAACCTAAGTCGTTTTAGTCTTGAAAGTTGATTCCAAGTAAAACTTTTGTCTTCGGTGGTGTATCTGTTGATGATTACTGGAATATTATTAACTTAAATATAACGGCTGTTAGAGAAAGTCGTAGCTTTATGAGATAAAGATGCTAGAGATAAATATAACTTAATTTAAATTCAAATCATATAGACAGGCTAAAAATTCATCGATAACTGTATGTATATTCGCAAAATAAACAGTTGTTTTAAGTATAAAAAATGTTTTAACATATTGGCATATACCAGGTATGCAAGTTTCAGAACAGTTGAATGTCACTAGGCAAGCCATTTCCGATCGCCTGAGAGCTATGGGAAAGATTCAAAAGGTTGGAAAATGGGTTCCACATGAATTGGACGAACGACAGATGGAAAAACGAAAAACTGTGTGCGAAATGCTGCTTTTACGCCACGAAAGAAAGGGTTTTTTCGCATCGAGTTGTAACTGGCGATGAAAAATGGATTTATTTTCAGAATCCCAAACGAAAAAAATCATGGGTAACGCCAGGACAACCATCCACATCGAGTGCAAGACCGGATCGTTTTGGGAAGAAGACAATGCTGTGTGTGTGGTGGGATCAGAAGGGAGTAGTCTACTACGAGCTTCTCAAACCCGGCGAAACAGTCAATACCGAGCGCTACCGACAACAAATGATCAATTTGAGTCACGCATTGATCGAAAAAACGCCCAGAATGGGCTCACAGGCACGCCAAAGTCATTCTTCAGCATGATAACGCTCCTGCACATCCTAGATTGACTAAGGAAACGATTTTTTTCGCTTTGGTTGGGAACTCCTACCCCACCCGCCGTATTCACCTGACCTGGCGCCTTCTGATTATCACCTCTTCTCATCGATGGGACACTCATTGGCGGAGCAACACTTCAACAATTTCGAAAACGTACGAAAATGGCTCGATGAATGGATTTCAAATAAAGATGAAGCATTCTTTTGGAATGGTATCCATATATTGCCCGAGAGATGGACAAAATGTGTAGAAAGCGAGGGTCAGTACTTTAATAAAATATATTATACTTTTTTTTAAATTACTGTGTATATATTTTAAGAAATAAACGACATTTTAAACTTGCATACCTGGTACATACATGCACAAAAATATAATATGATTCATACATTACTTTAGTGGTTCAACAAAATATACGGTAAGATAAAGAGAATCCAAGTAGATCTGAATCATTAATTCGTAAATAAGGGGGTTCTTAAAGGAAGTAAAGAAGTTAATTGAAACTAAACTCTTCTAAGACTCGGCTTGGTTTCTTTTCCATCGCTTTCTTTCCACCAGAGCGGGATAAATACAAACATTTCGCAGCTCAATACTATCAGTTTCACATTGATACTCATCATTGAAACATTATATAATTTTTCCTGGTCATTCTTGATAAAAATTGATCTCAACTCAAAATTTAAAATATATTCACTTAATAATTTAAAATTGATATAGAAACTCTAGCAAATTTAATAGGGCCATTTAAAGTCATCCAGAAACAAATATATAAAACAAAATAATAAGTTGGTTGTTTTTTATAACCATTTTTGAAAATTATTATACTCATCAGGTTGTTTTCCCTATGTATCAAGATTTCAAAACCAATTTTTTAAATTTTGTTTCGCTGCACAAGCCTAATTTTGCGATTATAAGTATTTACAAGAACATTCATAACTTTCGAAGAAATTGTCTTAGAAAGATGAATCAAAAACCGCCTTGTTTATAATTTTGCAAGATCAAATAAAAGTTTAGTAGATTATTTACCTATCTTCCTTTATTCTATATGAACATCACATGACAAATTAATGTAAAATCCATCGAAATTTCAAATTTTAAATTTTTTTCAAGCGGAAAAAGAGTCAATTCCAATCCGATATTTTTTTTTTATTTGTTAATACATGTTATTAGTATAACCAAAAATCATATAATTGTATCATGAATTTTCCAAAAATCATATTTATTGAAAAATCGTAAATGTTGTCTTTCAATAGATCTTATGGGACTGGAGATAAAAATCTGAAACTTACAAAAATTTTAGTTCTTATTTATGTTTTAAGGATAAAAAAAAAAAAAAAAAAAAAAAATTGTTTGTGTATTTGTGCAAGAAAAATTTTATAACACCTGAACAAAAAAGAGAAATACCAGATTAGAGAGATATTTTTTTCACACTAAAAATGCTGTAACAGGTCATATTTTAAAATGGCCAAACAAAAATATTTAATTAGGATTGATGAATTAAATGCCACTTCTATTGAGATTATTTTATTTGAAAACTAGTTTCGAATGCTAAACAATGCCATAGACATACATATAGACAACAATGCCAGGATACCACTAACACACAAACTCGCAGCATTTCATAGCATGATATACCGGCTTTTAAATATACCGCTAAATGAACGAAATTTTAACAAAGAAATACAAACGATTCACACTATAGCTAACAACAACGGATACAGTAAAACCACAATCGATAATATTTTAAGAAAACAAATACGTAAAAAAACTATGAATAATATATACAAAACACCCCCAGAGGATAAAGCTACCCCTAAAAAATATATTTTGATACCATACTACGGCCCAATATCCGTTAAAGTCGGAAAAAAATTAGGTCTAAACCCTGCATTTAAAATAGATAAACCATTGTCATCAAACTTCCCTTCACCGAAGGACAAAATAGACCCTTTCCAAAAAAGCGGCGTATACGAATTTAAATGTAATGACTGTGAAGCAAAATACACGGGAAAAACCGGACGATCATCAAATCAAAGAGTAAATGAACATATAAGAGCATACACTAATAAGACCCAAAATTCCAATTTCGCTATCCATCTAAATGAAAATAACCACAAATTTAATAAAGACTCGGGAGTAAAAATATTACATCAAGTAGAAAATAGCCTAAAATTAAATACTTTTGAATCACTAGAAATAATAAAATCGTTTAAAACCGATCCAGATTTTTGTTTAAATGATCAGATTAACATATCCAATAGCCCCATTTTAAATTTATTTCCCATAGGAACGAAAAAAACCCAATGAGTCATAAGGGAAACCCCGTTGTAAATCTAAAACTTAACCTACCTGCCCCCCCCTTTTACTTCTCACAAATTCAGTGTTTTAGTTACCTCGAAGGTGAGTGCCTATGCTTTGATTTCTTGTCTTATCTTTTTAAAAACCTTAGTATATTTAATCTATGTAACATAGTACTGATGTGTTGAAAATTTTATTGTATGTTTTAGAACTGAAGATGAATGTTTAGCATTCGAAACTAGTTTTCAAATAAAATAATCTCAATAGAAGTGGCATTTAATTCATCAATCCTAATTGTATTGATCCTTCTATATCATCATGCGTACCTCAAGTGAAAAATTATTTAGTCGCCCAAAAACAAATGCAGGTTAATGTTAATTGAACTGTACATATCTATACGCATCTAATCAAAGATATTGTTCAAAATACTTTGTGAATTGTCTGTAATTTACCATCACAATTAAATGTGTAATCAATAAAATTTCTATATTAGAAGGTACCTAACAATCTTCTATTTTGAAACCCCGGAGATTTATCAGGAATTGAGTGGGAAACGAGGTAGGAGAATAGTGGAATCTAGTTTGTTAAAACGCTATCATAGAAAAGAAGGTAATTGGCGTGGGCCAATTCTGCAACCTGGAAATTTAAATTATTATGATTAAGTACATTTGTCAGATAATAAGGAGTATTGAGCATTTTTTGAAAGAGTCTGGATTTTTTTTACTGGATTTGTTTATTATTTTTATGGATTTATTTATTATTACTTGGAGAAGGAATCTATTTTTTAAGGGGACTAGTGAAATATTTCCAGTATCTCAAGGAAATAGCATGGGTATTGGATGCCAGAAGAATTGGAAGGTTTTATTAGAAACATAAAGCTCAAATCCGTACTTCCCAATAGGTTTAATTTATTTTATGTAAGTGAGTCTTATGTAATTGATTGGAATCTTTGAACGTTTGTATTATTGTAATTTACAACAGTACAACATACATACATCAAGTAAATGTGTTGATAATGATTACAATAACATGTCTACACTTGAAAAGATCTACTCTTCAGTAGCACTTCAATAAAAATTCTACACAAGGTCTCTAGGCCATCATTTTTTCTGACGCCTCGGAGGATCATCGGGAACGGAGAGAAAAGCAAGTTGAGAAATTAGTTGATTTGAGTGGTTATGGAGCTTATTATCGAAGGATTGGTATCTGGTTTGGGCTAAATCAGCAATATATAGAACATTAATGTCTTTATGGATAAGTTTATTGGTCACAAAGTAAGGAGCATTGAGGATTTTTCAAAAGATTTTGGATTGTAAGAATTGAATACGAGATGAATTGAATGGTTTAGTGGAGCCCAAAAGCTCAACTCCGTATTTTCCAATAGGTTTAATTTATTTTATATAAGTGAGTCGTTTGTGATTGATTGGAAGCTTTGAACGTTTGTATAGTAAATGCTGAAGTAGTCTGCAATGAGTTTTCTAAATAAATATATAATTATGATTTTTGGTTATTTCGTTATTTAATGCGGTCTTGTAGAATCAAAATAAAACCAGTAAATACAATTTTTTAACCAAATAAGCTCTATTAGTCTCATTTACATGTCCAAGGTGCCGACGTAGCAATTCTATTCCCTCTTAAAATTTTGAATCCTTATTATTTAGATTCTAGAACTGTAATTTGTAACGAAATTAGATTTTTTTTTTTTTTTTAGTTCTATCTTTCAAACAGTTGTAAGCGGATCCAATACAAAAACAAATAAACAGTCTATTAAATTTAAATTAAGGAGACTGTCTCCGAATTTATAAAAGCGAAACCAACAGAGCTAAAGCGTTACATTTCTTTAGAAGGTGAGAAAAACTATAGATCGCCCTGCAAAAAGACCAAAAAAAAAAAAAAAAAAAAACGAAAAAAAAATTGGTTTCGGTGTAGGAGAGGTCTAGACAGAAGGGCGAGCGAGGTAATCTCATAACCATCTGTTAGAGCAAAGAAGTGCTGCCCATTCATCGTAACAATATATTTTTTTATTTTTATTTTTTTGTGGTCGTTAAATGCAAGAGGAACTTAAGTTTCGAGCTTTATCGAAATGGCTTGAGGCAGGCCAGCGCCGCGCAGTGGTTCGAACGGCATAACGAGAACCAGGACAAATTGCCTGACGACGATAAATTAAAAAAAAAAAAATAGTTCAATACTATTGCCCTACTAATACTAATACCCCTTGCACCATCTTCTAACCTCTTAGGAATAAGAAAATGTAGGAATGTCCCAGAAATACGTAGGGAAAATGCTGTGTTTGTGATAAAAAAAATGCATCAAATTGTATCTTATGATTTTGATTGTTCCTACAAGTTTTTAATTTTACTGATAATTATATCTCATAATTTTAAATAACCAATTACTTTTTAATTCGTATAGTCTATTCAAACTAACAAGGGGACGTTTGCAGTTGTAACTCACAGATTTGAATGCCGATTTTTGTTTAGGTAGTAAGGACCTATAATAGTGCAAAACTAGAGTTATAGCCACCAATGAGCATTAGGAGCCGAAAAAAAAAAAAAAATAATATAAAAAATTACCTTTTATTTCTTTTCTCAGCTCTCAGTCAAGATAGAGAAATTTTTCTTTCACGTTTAATTGCAGTTATGTATGCTATTAGATATAAAAATACTTCCGTTATGCTCAAACACTATCCGGGTTTAGGGTGCTCAAAAATGACAAAATTTCAAGGAAATCCGCTGTAAATCAGTGGAAACTTTATTTCATGAATAACTGACCTCAAATCTCGATTTAAAGCACCATAAAACCCTTATATGTGAAATTTTATCAAAATCAGAAAATGTTTAGCCCCTTGCCGTTCAAAATCCTATAAAATTTTAAAGGTAAAAAAAAATTATTTTTGATTTTGACAAAATTAAGTTTCTACATGTTTCTTGAGATGAGGAATCTGGAAATAATATCCGTTTTCAGTTTAAAAATTTTCCTCGCCTATATTATATAAATAAGACGTTTTAAAATGATCTATTTCTATTATTATTTTAGTTTTTACACAATAAATTTCAAATAAGACCATTTAAAAAAAATATACATACTTTTTAACCAAAACCTGATGTTAATTTTAGATTATTCATCAATCTTTGGATTTCTATGCAATTTGAAATTAAAATATGTCATTTTAAAACTTCCTATTTATATAATATAGGTGAGGAAAATTTTTAAACTGAAAACGGATATTATTTCTAGATTCCTCATCTCAAGAAACATGTAGAAACTTAATTTTGTCGAAATCAAAAATAATTTTTTTTTACCTTTAAAATTTTATAGGATTTTGAAAGGCAAGGGGCTAAAATTTTCTGATTTTGATAAAATTTCACATATAAGGGTTTTATGGTGCTTTAAATCGAGATTTGAGGTCAGTTATTCATGAAATAAAGTTTCCACTGATTTACAGCGGATTTCCTTGAAATTTTGTCATTTTTGAGCACCCTAAACCCGGATAGTGTTTGAGCATAACGGAAGTATTTTTATATCTAATAGCATACATAACTGCAATTAAACGTGAAAGAAAAATTTCTCTATCTTGACTGAGAGCTGAGAAAAGAAATAAAAGGTAATTTTTTATATTTTTTTTTTTTTTTTTCGGCTCCTAATGCTCATTGGCGGCTATAACTCTAGTTTTGCACTATTATAGGTCCTTACTACCTAAACAAAAATTTTAACCTCCTTTTTATTTTGATAAAATTTCAAATATAAGGGTTTTTTGGTGCGGTAAATCGAGATTTGAGGTCAGTTGTTCATGAAAAAAAGTTTCTACAGATTTACAACGGATTTCCTTGAAATTTTGTCATGTTTTTGTCATTTTTGAGCACCTTAAAGTGTTTTGAGCATAACGGAAGTATTTTTATTTAAACTAACATAAATAACTGCTATTAAACGTGAAAGAATCATTTTTCTATCTTGACTGAGAGCTGAGAAAAAAAATAAAACGTGATTTCCATATTTTATTTTTTTCCTCGGCTCCTAATGCCCATTGGTGGCTATAACTCTAGTTTTGCACTATTATAGGTACGTACTACCCACACAAAAATCGACTTTCAAATCTGTGAGTTACAAATGCAAACGTCCCCTTGTAAGTATAAAACTAAACATATCATATTACAAACTGTATCAACGAAATTCCTTTTTAAATCGACAAGTCTCTTTGACTATGACCATAACTAGTGATTTACCCTATTTATGGCGCAATGTCGCTTAGGGGTAACTGCGATTTTATTGGTCAGCTTGGAGGTCGAGCTATGTAAAAGGTTATTAAAAGGTAAGGTTATTAGCCGAACACAAGGATCGGATATCAAAGCCTATAAGGGGGGGGGGGGCATATTCTATAACCGGCTGTCGTCGCTTTTTTTTATTTTCCTTAAAATGCCTTCCTGGAAATGGTTTCTTTTTCGACTCGGAAGAATTTATGAGACAAGCCATAAAAAAACATTTCGCCCGTCAGTTGAGTTTTATTGGCTCAGATTCGAGAATATCTTGATTAATTAATTTCCTTCGTTACCATTTTAATTATATTTTTAATAATTAAAAAAAATAATGTAATAAATAACCTTATTCCACCTTCCCTGCTTCCGTAATAAATCCTCTTGAACCATGGTTGATTTCATTTCATTTATTGTAATTTACAACTGTACAAGGATACAATAAGTAAATTAGCAAAATTGCCAATTAATGCAAAGCCACTTCCTATTAGTAGCCGTTCTATAACAGGAGCTCCATACTGAGTGTTATAGGGTTATAGGGGATCGGTTTGGAAACAAGTTGAGAGGCTAGAGGATTCAAGTGAGTATGGAACTTAGTTGTTATTAGTAATTATATTAAAAAGGCATAGCTCCCCATTTGCTTTATTCATTTAACTACATGTTTCAGAGCTTGTCATGTTGCTCCATCTTCAGGTTCTACAATCATTATGTTATGTTATTTTACAATTCTTTACTATATTATTACATCAACTTAACTATTTTTGGTTTTTATTACCTAACACTGTGATATTCTCACTTGGTCATCTCCTCTACACTGACTCCACTGGGCAATGTTCAATTATTGTTTTGTTTATTTATTGTCAGCATTCTGGCCTATTTAATATGGTTCCTATTTTACCATTCCATTTCTATTCTATTAGTTCTATTGTCACTACTATTTACATTTTTATTACTTTTATTTATTAATGATTTTATTCTTTTTATGGACTATTTATATTTTCAGTCTATCAATTAATTTAGCATAGCTTGTACCAATTTTATGTGTATCAGTTTTGTAGTTTACTGCCTGGCCTATTGTTTTATTTATATAAATTGCTTCCATTATTTTTCTATTTTTGGTTTTATACTCATTATTTAATATGGTTGTATTTTCAAAGCCAAATTCATGTTTGAATTTGTTTGTGTGTTCACACAGTGCAGTCTTATTATTTTTCTCTTTGTTATTTATTCTTTTGCAGTCATATTTATGCTGGTTCACTCTTTTAATTAAATTCTGTTTGGTTTCACCTATGTAATGCATTTCACAATCTTTGCAGTTTATTTTATAATGAAACATTTAAAGTTAGTTGTTATTGTTTTTTTGCGACATGGCTACATGCACTCCTACTAAGGCAGGGAGTACGGGTTATCCTACAGGTTAGCTGGAGTAGGTAGTTCGACATGTATTCCGTGGATTTAGTTATAAATAAATTTGAGCCCTCCTGTGCTGGAATCGAATCGGCATCCTTGAGGGTACGAGAATCAACGCATCAGTTATCTCAACATTGCTAAAATTATTTTGTATTTATGGCTTTTGGTTTCGGTCGGCAAGCTAGCCACCAACATCCACGCCCCTCCCCCCCCCCAGAATACCTTTTATCGATTCTAACCTTGTTCCGATTTATTTCGGTGTTTTAATCGCTACTTTTAGAGGGAAAGGTTATTCTCCTTCATTTATGGAGAGGCTCTAAATCCATGTTCAAAGTAATATCAACTTCTGTTTACCTTCTGATATTAAAATGAGAAATAAGAAAATATGAAACACTAAATCAAATTTGAATTAATATATTGCTAAACCACCAGTAATGTTAATTCCTGATAAACTTTCTGATAAAAGACAGAATCCTTGTTGGATATTATGATGTTAATTTCTGCTATATTTTCTCAAGGGAAGTGGAAATAAGAAAATATGAAACCTATGATATACTTTCTCACATTTATTTTTAGATCGATATGTTTTATTTAATATAATAATAAAATCTGTCTCCCTTTAGGGCAATAAGTAATATGGATGACAAAGAATCCAATCACAAAATATGTAAACTAAAATTTTATCACTGAAATTGATAGAACAAATATAAATATATAAAACACCAAATCCATGTACAAATTAATGTTCTTAAGTTTTGTAACACTTTTACACATGAGATTAGATGAAATAAGAAAACATGAATATATAAAACACTTAAACCTTAATGAGACTCATGTTGTTAAATTCTATTTCACCTTTTTACATTTAAGAAGACTAAATATCAATATAACAAACTAAACAACACAATCCAAGTTGAAACTGTAGAAGTGATTGTTTACATGTGAGGTTATAGGAAAGAGCTATCGATAAATGTAAACTCGAAGTGAAGCGTAAGGATCCAACTGGTCGGTGTAGCGCGGGTCAGGCCAGTTTGGTGGTGGCTTGCCGACCAGTACCATGTTTTTTTATTGGGCTAATCCTCAGTTTAATTAAATGTTGTATTCTTTAAGATAGTATTTTGATACGGATATTTCTTTCTGTAACGTTTTTAACTCTCAAAATGTGTAACTTTTTTTTATCACTAAAAAATTTAACACTTTGACACGCTTTTGCTCTGTTGGTGTTGCTCAGATCAAAAATTTGAGGACAGTTTCCTAAACAGAAATTTCATGGAGAATATTTTTTTATTACAATAACATTTGTCGCTACAGTTTGTTAAACTCAACACTATTCGTTAGGAGGAACTATTCACTATTCATTGCTGATTTAGTTGAAAAAATCCAATTAGGTGTTAAAGCACACATTTAGCTCTATAACATTTGTCTCTAGGGCCTACGGTTTAGAAGCTAAATTGGTTTGAATGAAAATAGTTACGTTTTGCCTACATTTTTACAAGTGCTGGCCGAAACTTTCTTTATCATCATTAGATATAAATACATTTCATAGGTAGGCATATCTACGTTCTATTTTATTTACAAGGATAGTTTTAATTGAACTATAAGTTCATCCACACCGGCCAAAAATGTATGACAAGGGCAATGTATGCCATAGTAAGAATACGTTAAGTGACATGCATGTAACTCTGCATTGGAATCTTGAAGAGTGCGGTGAAGCAATGACGTGAAGGTAAAAGCTACGAAGTCACATAAATTATTTTACCACAAAGCCTGAAAGAAGTGGTAGGAAGTGTTAAGAACATAAAAAAAGGACCTTAAGTCTTAGCTAGCTCTTTAAACTATTGAAGAGATTTTAATTTTTTGATAACAAGAGAATAAACACTCATACCTCGAAAATAATGGGATGCGATATAAAATTGAATATAATTGGCACGGAGGAGGCACCTACACCTAGCTCAAAGTACTGGTTCACCTTTGGATATTTCTTCGTCAGGCCATTTTTGAGATTTTTTTTTTTTATTGACTCGATTTTTATTGACAACCGTCGTATTGTTCCGTGGAGATTTGACATGGATATTGTTTCCTTGGAGGTAAATTTCACTAAATAACAAAATCATTTTTTTCAGTAAAGCAAAAAAAAAAAAAAAAAAACGACAATATTCTAATTAAAATTTTCTCAGATAGTTACATAGTGAATTTTCTCATTCTCTAATGTCCATATATAGCAGTTATATTCACTTGCTGACTCTTTATAGTTATGGGAAATGATAATATCAACACGCAATGACTTTTCTTGAATTTGGAAAAAACTGCACTGACTTTTACCTCCACGGAGACGATATGTCTTTTGGCTTAATTTATTAATAAATTAAATAAATTCAAACAAAATATTTCAACCAAAATATTTGTTGATACAAAACATCTGTGTCTAGGACCTATTGTTTAGGAGCTATATAGGCTTGAATGAAAAAAGTAAAGCTCAAAACTGCTATTTTTTCTCAAATTTGTTTATTCGAATTATAATTTATTGTTATTGTAATTTATTTATTATTTAAAGTACTTTGATCCGGTTAATCCAAAACTGAAAAGCAGTCGATCGTACGTTTTTCCCAAACTGAGAGAATTTGAGTTTTATTGTTAATTTTTCAGGTATAAAGTGTAGGTATGTACCTATTCAGTGGGTATGTGTAAGTCTAGAAGCAATATTTTGTTACTGATGTACCAGGGTAAGTGTGTTAGGATTCCTGTTGGAAACATTTGCTTTTTATTTTACAATAAATTATTTATCTCATTGTCCAACTCAACACAACTACCTGATGTATCTTATGTCAGTGTTCTGGAAAATGTTTTTTAAATATTTCTGCATAGATATTCTCAACTCTCCGACATCAGCCCAATACAATGTTTTGGACGAATTTAATTACCCAGAAAATATTACTTATACTAAAAGTATAAGAATAACATTACGGCACAACTTCTAGGGCAGGAAGAGTGGGTTATAGTACAGGGGTATTATGTCGTGTAGGGTGGGAAGGTCGAGATTTCATGAAATAAATTTCAACCCACTCAGCACGACTCGGGAATTAGGCCCCATATTGTTGATGGCATGTTACTTATTTTTCATGTCGAGATATTATAATGAAGTGATAAGAAGTAATAAATTAATATTATCTATGGGAACTGTGTCTTTAAGTGTACCGTAAAACGGCCTGACTTTGCACCAGTGAGTTAACTTTGCACCAAGTTCACTAAACAGTTTCAGTTGAAGGAGAAGTGTTTTCTGTGAGTCTAAATGGGGGATATTTTGTATTTCTTATTTACTTAAGACAACACTGATTGGGTCTAAGGAGTTTTCAAGCTGATTACATCTCATGTTTTATAACAGTTAGTTGATTGTAGTATTTCATCAGGTGTGATTCCTTTGTGGGATAAAGTCCTGCTTTCAACAACTAAATATTTCTCAAATCGATTAGGTTTTGCATTAATTTTATTCTATAATTATTGTAATTTAAATAAATCATATTCATTTTGCTCAAAATATTTGCCAAACGTTATGGTATTTGAAAATAAAATAGAATCCCTTTTTTGTTATCAGTTAGGAATGACTTTGTACCTGGCATTACTCCTCCTAAACCAATCAATAAACGAGGATATTTTTCAAGTTAAGGAGTTAATAGGCTGGTAAAAATCTAAATTATTTAAGATAACATTTTGCCTTTTGTTAATAAGGTTTTTGTTATCTATGTACATGTATATTAACGAATGCTGTTATAATTTTATAGCTTTAAATTGTTTCAAGTCCTAGTGTTTGTTTTTATTTTTTAATAAGTTTCGTGTAACTATTGTAGATTTCATTTTTTCTAACTGTGTTTCTCTAAGAATATGTGTGCAATTCTTTAGGTATGTTTTAAGTCGTTTATATATTTGGTTTGTATATTTGGTTGGTATGTTCTTGTATTTTTTATCGTTTCTCAATGTACCTTTAAAAAATGTACAATTTTGTTTCCCATTTCAATAAAAACATTGTAATTTACAATCGTTTCCTTTAACAAAATCCTTACTAACAGAGAAACAAAATCACTAGGCTAAGCTCCAAACACTATCAAAACATATGGTGGTGCAAAGTCGCGGATATCCGGTTGATTTTGCACCAAAGTTTAAAAACAATAAAATTATTATAAGTTTTGTAAATCTTTCAATTTTAAGATTAAGTGATGAATCAACAGCATTTTAAGCAAAGTATTCAAAGCAAATACCAGGTCCTCCAACTAGTCCTGTCGTTTTTTTCTACAATATTTTATATTTTTGTTTTAATACCATCTAAATTCCTTTCTGCCTAATTCCATTTGTTGTTATGTAAACAATATGTGGCAAGTCTTGGGCAAAGATAGTCTTAGTGAGCGGAAGGCACAATTTTGGTTTTCAAAATTTCGGGAGTGCAATGAATCGCTTGAAGACGGATATCGGTCTGGAAGATCAAAAGTGATTGAACAAGCACAAGTGCGGGATATAATCGCAGCAGATCCCCGCCAAACATGTTCAGAAATTATTGAATAGCTCAACATTTCCGAATCTACAGCTTGGAACTACCTAAAAGAAATGGGAAAAGTAAAAAAGTTGGATAAATGGTTTATCCATTTATGAGGTACCTCACCAACTATCGGATGCCAATAAAATGGTTCGGGTAACGACTTCTTCTCTATTGTCTCGATTAAAAATTGATCTCTGATTCGCCTCATCATATTCTCCTGATCTTTCGCCAATAGATTACCATCTTTTCCGGGCTTTAGATAATAGTCTAAGAAAAATATGTTTTAACAATCGCCAGAGCTTAGAAATGGAGTTGGACAACTTTTTCCGTAATAAAACAAAAGATTTTTTTTAAAAAAGGACTTTGGGTCCTGGCATCGAATTGGGAGAAAACAACTGAAAGTAATGGTGCATATTTCAATGAATAAAATGTTTGCATACTTCACAGCTGACTTTTTATAACCCACTTGAAAAAAACAAGACTTTTTGGAGGACCTGGTATTTTATTACATGCATTATAAAGATTACTGATAGGTAGTTAAAAATCAATGTTCAACTAAAGTGGTGCAAATTCAGTCCGTTTTACGGTAATAAAAAAAAAAACCAAGCAACCCTTTGGGGTACCTTTTGCGTTAGGTATTTTTTAAAAAAAAAATCTTTTTTTTTTACATAATATTATTTTATTGATTTTTTTTTAGTTTTTTTGTGGAAGGATTTTTTATATTTCGAAACGTGAGAAGAGCTATTGGACGTTTTTCCGCCCTAACCGGAGACATAAATTTAAAGGCTTGCTATACGGATCGATTAAACATCAGCTCCCTGTTGAAGTGTATTTTTTTTATATATGAGAGAGGTAGAGTGGAGGGCGGCCATGGCGGATACATTGCGGGGGTGGCGATGAATAGGGAATGAGGGCGGGCGGGTAGCTACCTGTAATTAGAGCAGTAGTCAAGCGCGCAGGCGCGGGGCTGAGTGGGCGTGGCTACGTAGCGGCCAATGGCGTGGCGTGCTCAGCCCCACCCCCGCCCCTGGCCCCGCCCCCTCGAACCTTGACCGCCGCTACAGAGAGACATAAAAAACGCTACAGAGCTCTCATAGCCGAGGACAAAGATAAATGGACAGAGCCGCTCGCTAATAAATGCCTCCTCTATCCCCCACCCCACCTCTTCCAGGAATTTCATATTTTCTTTTTTTTTTATTCCATCTTTTCACAAAGCTCAAATTGAAAGCCTTCTTTTAGAGCTAACCCAACTTTTTTTTTAAAATTTTTATTTATAGTTTTATTATTTGCCCGAGCCGGTATATAAAGCTATGTTTAATTCATGACTATTCCATCACGAGTTTTTTTTTTAATCTATCCTTTCTTTATCGAATTGTTGAATGCTTTTTTTCCCAAATGAAATTAATTTTTTTGTTCAATTATACTTATATTTATAGAATACATAAATCAAGTCAATGCGTGTAAAAACTATTACAGTAACTTAAAAAAAACTACCATACATTTGTATATCATTAATAAACTCTACAAAGAATGTGTTTAAGGTCATTTCATTTTCAGAAGAATCAGAAAGTTAGCGAGAAGAATTGGGATACTAGTAGTTTCGAAAGGGCAAGTCCCGGTAATGGTTTGGATCGGCGACACCAACCCCTAACCCGCCCAGAATACCTTTTATCGATTCTAACCTTGTTCCGATTTATTTCGATGTTCTAGTCGCTGCTTTTAGAAGGGAAAGGTTATTCTCCTACATTTACTGTGAAACTCTAAATCCTTGTTCAAAGTAATATTAACCTCTGTTTACCTTCTAATATTAAAATGAGAAATAAGGAAATATTAAAGTGGAAATAAGGAAATATCGAAATATAAGACACTAAATCAATTTTGAATTAATATTAATTTAATCAACAATTAATATACTACTGAACCACCAGTAAAGTTAATTCCTGATGAACTTTCTCTCAGAGAAGTGAAAATAACAAATTATAAATACAAAAAGGACAGAATCCTTAAGTATTTATTTGGCATAACTCCTATTTATTTAAAATTTGTAGCTACATGTTTCAGAGATAATGTTCCATCATCAGGCTTCTAATTTTTTTTAAAAACACATTAATCTATAACATAATACCAATAGTTCTACAATTATACAGTAATGTGTCATTTACCTCTTAATCTGTGATTATTTTCACATTGTCAATTCTCCATGTTACAAGCCATTGTATAATATAAGACGGAATCCTAGTTGAAAGTGATGATGTTAATTTCTGCTATATTTTCTCATGGGAAGTGGAAATAAGAAAACATAAAAAACCTATGATATACTTTCTCACATTTATTTATAAACTGATATGTTTTATTGAATTAGTTATACAATCTGTCTCACTTTAGCACAAAAAGTAATATGGATGACAAAGAATCCATTCACAAAATATGTATACTGAAATTGAAACAACAAATACAAATATATCAAACACCAAATCCATGTACAAATAAATCTTGTTAAGTTTCATAACACTTTTACAAGTTGTAAATTTTATCACTTAAATTGATAGAACATATATAAATATGTAAAAGACCAAATCCATGTACAAATTAATCTTCTTATAACACTTTTACACATAAGCTTAGATGAAATAAGAAAACATGAATTCATAAAACACTAAATCCTCCTGTTGTTAACTTCTGTTTCACTTATTTACATTTAAGAAGACTAAATATCAATATAACAAACTAAACAACTCAATTCAAGTTGAAACTGTAGAAGTGATTGTTTACATGTGAGGTTATAGGAATGAACTATCGAAAAATGTAAACATGAAGTGAAGCGTAAGGATCGAACTGGTCGGTGTAGCGCGGGTCAACCTAGTTTGGTGGTGTCGCCGATCCGAACCGTTACCCAAGTCCCATATCATGAATGGACAGGTATCGGGTTTGGGCCAATTCATCCAAATATCATTTTAATATAACATTTTGATCGTTTTATGTATGTTTTTTTGTGAGACAATAAGGAGCTTTGAGAATTTTGGATTTTAAGGGTTCGATACTAAATGAATTGTAAGACTTATAGATCACAACTCCTGATCTTCAATTATGTTTCATTATAGTCGTGAATACTCATTGCCCTTGAGCGAGGCAGCTTGTAATTATTCTAATAAAAACTTAATAAATAGTCGTGTAAATGAGATTTTTTTTATTATGTGAGACTTCAGAGCTTTAACTTTAAATTTAATTTAGATCTAGCAATAATCTACTGCTTTTGATGAGGAAACATCAAATTTTCGATCCGAGCTACACCAACTGAGGTAGAGCCTGTCAAAAAAGCCACAACACAAAAAATGTAGGTACAACTTCAATTGTTTCATTCAAACCAATATTTGATGTTTATATATCCTCCTAAACGGTAAGTTATAGCAATAAATAATATATAACTAAAAATAAACTCCCCGTCAAAAGTATTGCAACACCGATAATTCTCGAGATTTTCCTGGTTTTTAACTTAATTCATGCTTGGTTTATTTTCATATTAATATTATTTATTATTATGTGAGGCATTGAGGATTAGACACATCAACGTTTTTCCCTATTAATAAGAAACGATGGAATTTTAGAATTTTTTTTTTTTTCCAATTTCCTTCAGTCCATGTTTATCATTCGTTTATTTATTTATAAGTATGCCAAGACTAACGGAAGCAGTGATTCATTTTCAGAGAATATGTCTTATCAAATATGAATTAAAAATTTAAAAGTTAAAATTGTAAAAAATATAATTTTAAAAAGTAAGTTTTTTAACTATTTTGTTTATTGAAAAAAAGATTGTAATTTATTTGATTAAAACTAGTTTAGTTTATGTCTAGCTTAGGAATGTTTATTATAGACTTCAGAACCTTTCTTTATTATGAAAAAAAGAAATATTTTTTTAAAAAATTCAAATATTTCAAAGTGTTACGATACTTTTGACGGGCAGTTTATTTTCTATTAAATTTCTATCAAGAATGTTTTCGTTAAATTTTACCAAGCTACATTAACAGATCAAGGGCGTGTCATAATGTTACATTTTTAAGGGAGAAAAAAACCGTTACATAATTGATGATGAAAAAACCGTTACAATGTGCCTTTTTCATTAGAATCAATATAGCTCTCAAATTTTATATATTAAAATATTTTCTCAAATAAATTTCTGACGCGGAAGCTATCGTCAATTTTCCGATCAGAGCAACACCAACAGGGCTAGAGCGAATCAAAAAAGCTTCTAAAAATAAAAATAATGAAGCCAAACGAGACTTTTTTCATTTTTCATTTCAACCAATATTGCTCTCAGAAGGTAGATCCTAGCGACAAATGTTATATGACAAAAACTATTTTTCTTATTGAATTTCCAACCGGGGAACTCTTGTCAAATTTTATATTACAGCTTATAGACCGTTTATTCGGTATATGCATGTCACAAAGGATGTTCCAAGTTGATACCGTGGTCGTTGTTGGACAAACGTATATTATTTTGATAAAATTATTAAATAGTTTTTTAGATTGATAAAATCTAAAGCAGAGCCAACATTAAATACAGGTTCTTCTGAAGACAAAAAAGAAATGGGGGCACGAGCGTTGGGCAGAAGAACGAAGCGCCCTGAATAGAGAAAGGATGAGGAAATTCAGGAGTAGAAAGAAGGAAAATATCAATAAATAGTCCTCGATAGGTATCTTTGAAAAAATTTAAAAAAAAGGTAAATTATTTCAAATTGAAGATAAAACTATTCCACAGAACTTCAAATATTTGACTAAGCCTGCCATGAATTAAACAGTACACTCACTTACAGACACGAAATATTGTCACTCGAGGTACAACATGATGTTATAGAAGGATCAATACAATTAGTATTGATGGATTAATTGCCGCTTCTATTGGGATTATGTTATTAGGAAACTAGTTTCCAATGCTAAACATTCATCTTCAGTTCTCAGGGGGTCCAAGAGATGATTCAGTCTCAGTTTTCTGATCAAAGGATTTTCGAGGGAGTGATGAAGTTCGGATTCAGCACCCTAAAAAAAAATAAATAAATAAAAATTGAAATTAAGATGTAATTTTATCCTTTACATTTTTCCTAGTTCAACTACCAACTTTATTTAATTAACTCAAATGATAAAAAACAAAAATATATATGTATATTATGTTTATTCTATACATTATAAAGTATGTTTTTTGTAATATGCTTATTTGAATCCCACATTAAATTTACTATTTAATTATTCATTAAACTTTCTTTCTTTTTTTTTTTGGATCGTAGATTTGCGACGCCAATTTTTTTCTTAAGAATCGGTGGAATCGAAAATCGACGCTCGAAATTTACAAATCCTTATTATAACTTCATTAGAATGTCATTTATACTCATAAACTTACATTTATTTGTCGTATTTTTATAAAATAATTTTAAAAATATTTCCTTGTCTTTATTAAAACCCAAGCCTCAATATAAGTCAAGGTAGATTTAATATGATTTAATGACAGGAGCCCTGGGGCTAACAACCTGTGAAGGAGATGATAAAATACTAGACAAAGAAGATAAGAAAGATGGGAGAAGATAGTCAATGGAACAACTGACTCAATGCTCTCGCAAAAACTGAACGTGCTAAAAACCTTTGCCCTTATTCTCCGTTCTCGATTCTCAGTTCTCAGGGCGAGTGTCGTATCTCTTCCCATCTTCCTCTTCTATATTCAACTATTTCAATTAATTATTTCAAATATATGTATTATTAGAACATTTAATTATTAAATTATAAACAGTTTGGAGGAGGACATTTCCCTGACTGACTTGTAGAAGTGGACAAGTCAAAACTGTACAATTGGGTATTTTTGATCGTTTTCCAAAATCTTGTAATTCCTTTTAAGATGCCATTTTCACCATTAGATACATTAAAGGCCGGTTTACAAGTTCAAGCCAGTTAGTGTAATTAAGTCGATGCTGTTCACATGTCAACTACTGTTTGCACAGTTTTAAAGTGAAAACCTTTCTGTTTTGTTGAAAATAAAAAAAATTATGAAGAACTATTAATTCTTCCTACGGACAACAATGGTACAATATCCTTCCGCCATCTTAAAATCTTTCAATCTTGAAAGATTTCAAAACAGTATCCTTAAGGATAAAATCCAATATGACAACATTGGAGGAATATCCTTCGGCTAACTTAAAAATCGTTAAATCCTGGCGGATCTTAAAATAGTAACCTTAAGGACAAAGACTAAAATTTAAAATCGTTAAATTCTGAATGATTAAAAAAGAAATAAATAAATAAATAGTATCTTTAAAGACGAAATCTAATTTGTTGGATAGAAGAGAATGGCTAAGAATGTCCTTCCGTTATCTTAATAATCGTTAAATCCTGGAATATTTAAAAAAAAAAAAATAGTATACTTAAGGAAGACAACTAGCATACAGTAGAAACTCGATAATTCGTTATGATTGGGGGAGGGGGGTGACGAATTAACGAAAATGGTGAATTACAGAATTTCGCTGTTAAAGTAACAAAAAAGCATTTTAAATGGCAAAACCGGCCAGATGAACATTATAAACTTTGGACTTAGTGATAATGACAAAAAACACAAAATCCTTGGAACATAAACATTTAAAAAAAAAATAAATTATATACAAAAACGTGTATAAAAAAAACAAAAAAAAAACACCTGACGAATTATGAGTGACGAAATAACGAGTTTCTACTGTATATATGTGGCCAGGATATCCTTTCGCCATCTTAAAATAGTACCCCTAAGGACGGAAAATAATAAAATCGTTAAATCCTGTAAGATTACAAAAAAAAAATAGTATTCTTAAGGACGAAGGCTTGAGCATCGTTTACACACGTCATACCAACACAGCAACCTTAGGTCGAATTTCAGTCCCGACAGAGTTTACTCAAGCTAAGATTTTTGGCTTGTGTGCAAACTTGAAACTTGCGTTTAGACGCTCCGATTTAACTGCACAAACTGGCTTGTGCAAGCCAATTTGCGCAAAAGGCATTTGCTTGTAAACCGGCATTAAGAATCATAACTTATATAATTTTTACAACGCAGGTATTAAGATCCAACTTTACAAGGTTAGTAGTTAACAATTTTTAAAGGTAATTTGACTTCTTAACGTCGACTATCGATTTCATAAGATGGGAGATCGATTAAGATAAATGTACTTCTAGTGGACAATGCTTCACTTCTAGGTTGTTAGAAAACTTCTTGTATACATATTTATTACAGTACAACTCATCACAAAAGGAATTAAAGGATTATTCAAATCAAACATTGACATAAATAGTAGGAACAATGAAATTCTATAATATTCATGTTAATGTAGTAATACTATTAACATAAGTATTTATTATTTATTTAAGTATCTAGATAATGCTCCTTACTTTGTTACAAACAAACTTATCCATAAAGATCTTGATGTTCCATATGTTGCTGATTTAGCCCACACCAGATACCTATCCTTTCATAGTAAGCTCCATAACCATTCAAATCCATTACTCTCTCAACTTGCTTCCCATTCTATTCCAGATAATCCTCCGAGGCGTCTGAAACGAAGATGGCCTAGAGACCTTCTAGTGTAGAATTTTTAATAAAGTGCTACTGATGAGTAGTTCTTTTCAAGTTTTAACATGTTATTATTATCTTTGTCAATACATTTACTTGTTGTATATGTGTCGTCTAGTTACAAAACCGGCCAACTCCTCAATTTTGAGAAATACGTTTTTTCTGTTTTCTGAGTCCTAAGATACATTTTCCAGCTATTGAAAACAAGAAACCTCGCAAAAACCCGTGAAATCCTTGTTAAACCTGCGTTTGAAAAACACAGTGTGCTGCAAAACCGGCCAAATCCTTCCGTGAGTGAGTTTCAAAACCGGCCATCTCCACATCCGCGCTGTTGTTTCAGTTCAAGAAGGCCTCTTATCAGGTAACTATCAGTCTGCTCCTGCTTTTCCTGTAGTTAACGTTTATGCCTTTATCGTTTCGTATACTTTTCATTCGATCTTTATGGAGAAGTTTGTAGAAGAAGTTCCAGCTAATTTAGCAAGAAAAAGACAAAGAGACCATGCAACAGGAGAAGAAACAAACCCCTCCAGATCGGATATTTACCCAAATTGAGAAGAAGTTAAAGAAAAATTGAGTCTCGTTCAGCCTTCAGAGTTTTTCGGTATTCTCTCGAAAAGTGGAACTGTATTCAAGCCAGGAAGAGACTACACAAATCTTGATTGGAAGAGTTCCAGTAATGCCCTCCTCAAACCCCCTCCACTATGGCACTTCAAAGTCACCCTAACGAAGAGATTTTTCAGAACCAAACCAAATAATAAGGTGCTAGTTCAAAGGGAGGTTTTCTACAGATCATTTGATTTTTTAGTGCAACGTCGTGCCATCAGCTGCTCAAGAAGGAGGAAGTAGAATAGTAGATAAGAGGGATGGAGAAGAATATCAGAAAGAAATGTGTGGGCCTGTTGAAGACGATAATACAGCAAGAGTATATGTTTCTGAATGTTTATATTTTTCTAAATTACTTTTTTCGGAAATTCTTCTTCTTCTTCTTCTTTTAGCACAACAGACAACATATAGTGGCCTCTGGCTTTCTCAACTTCTGCCTTCCATTTCTCTCCGTCTATTTTCGGAACTTATTACTTTGAAAATAATTCTCGCCAGTTTTCCGTCTAGATGTTTGAGTTACACCACAACATTTAGTTTAATTTTTTCAAATAATATTCACTTATTGAAGAAAGTTTTGTTCATTTGCATCCCAAAAAACCCAATATTTTCATTAAATTTAGTTATTTTTAAGTTCTAATTCATTGCAAAACCGGCCAACTCCAAACTGAGTTGCAAAACCGGCCAAATCCAAAATAAAAAAATTGAGTAACTCACCCCCTCCACTTGCCCCTTCCATTTCAAAAAGTGCTTTCAAACACACTACCCTTGTGCCACTAAAAACCGAAGAGATTTTCTTCCTACTTCGTTTTGGCGTGATGTAACAGAAAATCAGCTCTCCTGAAAAATTTTGGTTTTTGGAGATGGCCGGTTTTGCAACTAGACGACACAAAGGGAAATATTTTATCCTTTCTCGCTTTTATTAATAGAATAGAAAAATAGATTCGTTTAAAATTTAAAGTAATTGACATAATGTTTATGCTATACCTTACAAAGGTTGTTTTTTGTAATATGCTTATTTGAATCCCACATCAAATTTGTACAAAACATTTCTTGAGAATCATAAACAATTACAGATACACAATAATATCCATTAAGCTCACTCATCTCAATCTATCCACAGTCTAACATTCAGTCACAAAGTAATTTTTCTAATCAATTCCTATATCTGAATACCCAAAAATAAAAAAAAATAGGAAACTACAATAAAAAACCCTAAAAATATGTAAATACAAATGGACCAAACACGTATTACTTGAAGACTAAAAAACAACTTTTAAACAAATTACACAATAGTTGGCATATTATTATAGTAAATATTTTCTTTCCCCCATAAAGTCAGTTATTAAAAGTTTATTTTTGTATTTTACCAAAAGATTTTTATTTCTACTTTTTTGTATTATTATATAAGTTGTATATTATTATTTGTATTTACTCTGGCTTGAATTACAACTAAATTATAGCTATTATTTATTATTAATCTCAATAGTAGGTTTTTTTTGTTTTTTTTTTTTTAGGATTGATGAATTAATTGCCACTTCTATTAGAATTATTTTATTAGAGTACTAGATTTGAAATGCTAAACATATATCTTCAGTTCTAAAACATATAAAATTTTCAACACATCAGCACTATGTTAGATAGGTTATATATACTAAAGTTTTCAAAAATGTAAGACAAGAAATCAAACATTGGTACTCACCTGAGGAAATAAAACAAATATCTGAAATATATCCTCCTTGGAAAGGGGACGGGGCAGGGGGGGGGGGGGGGGCAGGTAGGTTTACTATGGGATTTCTCTTATGACTCATTGGTTTTTTCCGTTCCTATTGGAAATGTTTATCTGGCCATTTAAACAAAACTCTGGATCGGTGTTATTATTTCTACAAAATAGCCTAAAATTAAATTTTTAAGAATCATTAGAAATAATAAAATCGTTTAAAACCGACTCAGAGTTTTGTTTAAATTACCTTATCAATTTGTATCCAATAGGAACGGAAAAATCCAATGAGTCATTAGGGAAATCCTATAGTAATCCCAAAAGCTTTAACCTACCTGCCCCCTTCCTCTTGCCACGATAGATATATTTCATATAAATATATTTTAGATCTCCTGAGGTAAGTACCAATATTTGATTTCTTGTCTTACATTTCTGATAATTTTAATATATATAATCCATGTAACATAGTGCTGATGCGTTGAAAATTTTTTCGAACAGAAGATGAATGCTTAGCATAGATGTTTAACAAAGATCGGTTTTAAACAATTCTATTATTCCTAATGATTTTAGTTTTTCCAAATGTTTTTTCTCGTTTGTATTTTTACATTTGTTTATAGATTCATCATTATTTACTTATTGTTTCATGTGAGATGAATCTGTATCCAGGCTTGTGCCTATTTTAATGTTAGCCTGGTTCGGCTTTGTGTAATTTATTTAAAATGAAGATATATAAAAAATTAAAAAATGAGCGAAGCCACTGTGCTTAAGAAGCAGCATCCCATTTTCAATCCCAGAAAACTTGGATTCTTCTTCTCCACAGGAACACCTCTCTGGAACCAAGAGCTGGAAACATTTCATTTAAAAAATCAGTAGAGGGTTATAATATTTATGAAACATTGCACCAGATGTTGAACCTAATTCAAATTATAATTAACTAGCTGAAAGTACCCCGCTCCGCTACGGTTTAATATCATTAGGATGAAGACAACTTAAATTAGTAAAAGTTAAGCTTAGCGTTGATAATTATTATTACTTAAATAAACCTGAACAATTCTATTCTTAGAATAATTTCAATAAGTAAATTTGACAATTTGCAATAGTTAATTTTATATTATTTTGATAGCCCTCCAGTGAAGCTTCGAGGCAGCACTACCATCTTACCCAGCTCTGATACCAGACCATCAGCTTTTCTTGTGGCATACTTTAAGTGAATATAGTCTTAACTTCTCAACTTTTTTGAAGAAAGTTTAGTCTTTCTGTTTCTATTTTTGCGTACATATCAAGCATAAATTGATTGAGGAGATTACGAAATTAAAGTAAATAAGGTTCTTCACCTCCTCGCTCCACTAACATTTAGGCGTAAAAATCAGCTGCAACACAGTTTTCTTAAGTGATGTATTGGAGTTTGGGTCACGCTGAGGGATGTTAATACTGTACCTTTCTTCTCCATGGTAGAACATGATACGATACTAAAGAAAATCATACACTTGGTAGAATTATTGATTCTTATCTGTTTTTTGTCCCTACATCGAACTGGCCTTACATGTCATCACCAGAGAACATAAGTCTTTTAACCTCCTCTTTAACATAAGTCTTTTAATAGCTTCTCTTCACGAAACAACTCAAACTTGTAAGTTGTAAGTAACCTCTGCAGCTACCATGAGTTCACAGAAAGTACCAATATTATAAGGTTTCGACATCGATCGTATTTTTGTTTGTTTACAATTATAAGAAACTTAAACGGTGGTCAAAGTTTGCGGCTTAAAGATCTAACCTATTTTTTAACTTAGCTTATCTCCAAATACCATATGACAATTAATCTATTATTATTCACCCAATAAAAATTTAAATCGCATTTTTCGCAAATTAGCCGCGATCCAGGCCGATTTTTTAAAATTCCTTTCTTAGCGAGCACCTACGGCCCTAGAGGAATCTACATATCGAATTTCATTCCAATCCGTTCGGTGGTTTCTGAGCTTTCGTGTTAAGTGAGTGAGTTGTATTTGACAAATATATAATAGATAATTCGCTACTAGATGATGTGTCTGCAATACTTGGTTCCTTAAAATACAACGATTCTTATCTTTATATTTGACTTTCAGAACTAGTCTATTATTTCTAACTGACTAGAAAAAAACAACAAAAAAAAAAACAAAACAGATATGCCTAACTTTAATCTACTGATTCTGATAATGATACTGTCGATCAATTTTCGATCAATTTTCGAACTGAGGTAGAGCCTGTCAAAAAATCCCCAATACTTCAAAAATTCTGACAAAAATTCAAAGCAATATAGCTCTTAAACGGTAGATCCTAGCGGGGAATGTTATATAACTAAAATTCTTGAAAAATTGAACCCAGCCAAAACATTTATAAATGTAAAAAAAAAAAAAAAAAAAATCCAATTGAATGTCAAATAATACATTAATCCTAATTTAAAATAGTGTATTTTGTATTTTTACAATTCCTAATTTGTAAATTTGCTTCCTGGAACCCTCGCTCCAAACCCCACCACTATCCCAGACCATAGCCAGCCGAATCTTCTTCCATGATTTCCATCCAGTTTTGGCCATCTCCTTTTCCTTCCACTAATTGGCCTCCAATTGGAGCGGATGCTAGGCTCCATCATCCAATCTATCATCCCACATTCCAAACAAGTCCTTATTTTTTCGCTAATTGTCCCAACTATTTTTAGTTTTTTTTTTATCTGCCTCTATCTAGTGCACTGCCTTTTTAATTTTTTTTTCTTTTTCGAACCTTAATTTCCTTTAGTTCTCCAAAAGTCCATTCCAGTAGGCTTCTACTTTTTTTTTCGCTCGAAACTCTGGAGTCATATAAGGCCAACATGCCTTGGTTTCATGTTCTCATATTGTGGTCCACCCCAGATTGTCCATACATTCAAAATATATATTTAATGTTATATATGAACTAAAATATGTAATATGGATTAATAATTGTTGGGAAAAGAATAAATAAAATAATTCCAGTATCTCAAGGAAACATCAAATTGACGTCAAACTCCAAATACAACCAAAAAAACTCACGGAATCAATTCCAAAGCGGCTTCATGAAGTAAATGTAACGAGAGGATACACAATGAAATATAATATTTTATTTTTACGTGTTAAAATAATCAAACGAGGTTATTATTTTTGTTAAAATAACAACAAAGGAGGCTTATTTTTTATTTATTTTTTTTGGTCTTGGATTGGAGTTTTTTGGTGTAAAGTTTTTTTTACACTCAAAAATGTAACATGTAACGATTTAACTCTGTCGGTTGACGATATTTCCCTAATCAGAAATTTAATGGAAAATATTTCTTGTTTTATAACATTTGACCAACCGTTTAGAAGCTATATTCGTTTGAATGGAAAAAGTCACGTTTAAACAGCTGTTTTATCTCGACATTTTTTATTTAGAATAATTATTGATTGCTAATTTAATTTAATTATTAATTTAAGTAATTTGATCCTTTTAATTATAAAATGTAAATTGAGAAAATGAGCAGATTATAGGTTGACACATCCACGATCTTTTGTTTTTCTCAAACAGGCAGAAATTGAGTTTTTTTTTTAGTTGCTTTAGATTTGCTGAGCCAAAATATTGCCGTCTTACGATTTACTATATTTTTAACTTCCACTCAACTTAATTCCTTGACTACTGCCATAACATATATTCCTTTGTGTCCTTAGCGTATCATCAGATTTTGTCTAATCTTAAAATCCTAGTAATCTCCAGGATTTAACAATTTTAAACGACCCTAGAATAGCCCGCCATTGTCCTTTTTGAAAATTGAATTGATTACTTTGATGATATTTACAGGACACTTCCTCTTCCCGTTAAATCCTTTTGGTCCTTCTCTAACGCATTATTATAAAATATACGGAATATTTTATCTTTTCGTTGTTATTATTTTTAAATAATTATTTGGAATATGTTCATTTGGTATTAATTTATTCAATGTTTTTAATTATTGTAAAAGAAAAGTTGTAACATTGATAAATTCAAAACCTTGTAATGTCTATGATTATAATGAAATCAAAAGATATACTTTTGAAATATAATAGGTTAGAATTATCTGTTATTGTATTTACTACCATTAAGATAATAATATCTTTATCGAATAATAATATTAATATATTAACACCAACTTTCTATAATACAACTGGCGCTATCTATTAGCCAGTCAATTACATGGTATCAGCTGTTAACGTATCCTACATTGTGAAATCGATTGTAATTCTAATTTTATTGATTTTTTTTTACTGAAGCATAAGAAAATAATAAAAAAGAATACGCTTGTGTTTTACCCAATTAGTTTGTTGAGGGTGGCATACGCTGAACCCGTCGTGCTGTTTTGTCTCAACCGGATCAACAAACTTAAAATTCTATAGTTTCAGCTTAGATTTCATTTTTTAGTGTATTGTATTGATGTTTTGTAATTTTCTCTTCTCTTATGTGATTAAGTGTAACAATAGTTAACAGAATTGTGTTTGTAACTTGGATTTAGTGTCTCATATATTGATAATTTCTATTTACACTTCTCTAATATGAGGTGTGAAAGAAATTAAAATAAGTTTCAATATGGATTTAGTTTTTAGATAGTCGATGAAACCTAACGAAACAGTCAAATTAACTTTACTAACTGTTCATAAGCAAAAAGACTTTCCGATGGTGTGTTTTGTAAAGTACAAAATGATATGCACCTCGTAACGGGTTCAGTTGCTGTTTTTATATATTTTGATAAAAAGTCCTAAACACGAAAAAACAGCGTTTCAATCGCTCCTAATTGATTGTTGGTTTAGTATAATGATGCTTTGGTTCTATGTAACTAGGGCGGAAGTGATGAACGGGGGTAGAGGATTTAAAAAATAAGGTAAAAAGGTTAATGAACTGGGTTAGGGTTGTATCTTTTAGGGGTGGAAGGGTTAAGGTTAAGGTTAGTTAGGTAGTGTTAGTGTTAGGTCGGCAGGTGTGCGCTCACCTGGTCCAGATTACAACCTACAACCTATTGGTACATCCCTCTGTTTGTTTTACCTTTCAGGTAGTCCATCATCTCTAATAGTCAATTATCCTTTCTTTTTTTTTTTTTAGCCTCTTCTAAGAACAGTACGATTTTCTTGGAATGAAATTCCATCCAACAAAAGGTGTCATTTAGAGATCTGTTGATTTCGAATATCGATTATGGATCTATCCGATTCTCGAGGAAAGAATCAAATCGAGAATTTATGATACAGTAAAGTGTCGAACTAATCTGTCAGAAGTGGTTCGGATAATCGAAATTCTTTAAAAAAATTATTATGTGTAAATAGCATCTTCGAACAGTTCACTTTTCGCTTGTTTCAAAGTTTTACGAATCAAACTGCCCGTCTCAATGTCAATATTTAGAATTATTTTTGATTCCGTTATTCTTGATTTACCAACCTTGAATTGACAGCTAATGCCAGCCAGGATTCACTTTTCTTCAGCCGATCTCCATTTTGTCTTTTAATGAAAAGAGATCCCCTTTCCTTCTTGTTAGCATGGATGGTGGCATGTAGCTTTTAAAACAGAAAGCGATCACAAAGGACGATTCAAGACTTAAAGTGAGATCTATTACCAACCAAATGATTAGAAAGATATTGATTGAAACAAATGAAATGGTATGATTACAAATAAAGTTCTGAGTAAAAAAAAATTATAGGTATGTAAAGACGTTTATTTTTAGTTTCTGTGAAATAAATTGAGCATTCCTCATAGACATTCATGGAAAAAATTATTGTGTTTTTCATTTAATTTAATTTTTAAATAAAAATAATTTTAACAATACATATAAGTAAGTAGATGATCAATTTAATTAAAATTATATTTAAGAAAAAAGTTCTGTTAATTGAACGTTCCGATAATTAACGTTGGGATAATCGACGCTTCACTGTATATGATTCTTAGGAACCGATCAATACTTCTTAAGTTGTTGTTTTTTTTTTCTTCTTAAAGATAAAAAAAAAAAAAAAAATTAGGGTAGGGTGGGATGGCCGAGAATTCGCTCTCGTTGTTTTTTTTTAAATCGTTTGATTCTCTTTTGGACCGTTGAACGATTTATATTAGTCATGGAACTAATCTGGACGCAAGAATATCGATACTATCTAAGAAAGTTTCGACTTGTAACTCACAGTTTACACTTTATCTTGTTTACATGAATACATAAATATTATTCATATTTTGGGGTTTTAATTATTGTGAGAATGAATATTTATTTATTTTTTGAATATTTATTTATTATTTATTATTTATTTTTTGGTGCCGTGAACTACCACATTTTGTTAGAGACATCATACTCAGGTTGGAAACTATAAGTACTTAGGTAAGTAAAGATTTGTTTGTTTCAAAAAGTGAATTATCTGCTTGTGGAGATACGAGTTATTTTCAAGTAGTGTTGAACAGTCCTGATTCATCAGACGATTATGTTTTTTTTTTGCTTCTGCAACAAGAATATGCTATATAAACAGATTTACCTGACATTCGTCACATTTAGGGAATGGTTTATCTTCCAATAAGTAACTGTGGGTTTATTTTGAATGTCTAATTCGTATTTTTGTAAAGATGACTTGTTATTTTCGCGGTCCCCTGGAGTAGGACCTATTTTTTTTAGTTTAATAGTTTACATATATTTTAATTTACATATATAGCAACTGATAGCGAATTTAATCAGCTTTGAGATAGAAAAAAGAAATTTGGGATCGAACAAATATTTGAGGAGTTAGAGCGACAAATGTGCCAAAAAACACTTGGATTTTACAACAGTACGTTTTTATAAGCAAGCTGGCATGTACATTTTACTGGGTTTGCTTAAAACTTCATTTATAGATTCTTATAGTAAATTTAATCTGCTTTAAGATGAAAAAAAGTAATGTTGTATTGGACAAATAGTTTCAGAGTTATAGCCAAAAGAGTATGACAAACGTGTTTTCATTATTATTATTTCTTTTTTTTTTTTCATTATGTAGGTACTAGTTCCAGTTACAATTAATAATTGAAGACTTTCTTCGAAGAAAGCTTCGTTATGGTGTTACAGATAAGAAAACAAAAATAACGGGGTTTTTTGCGATTTTGAATATGAAGCCGATGGTTGCCGTGGTAGCAAATTTCAGATTCGGATTCAGCACCCAAAAAAACATAAAGATCCGTTGAGAATAAAAGTTCCGCAGTTTTTTCTTCGGCAAACCCTCATTTTACTGGACCAAGGTGTTGTCGGTTTTTAGCCATCTTCAATGCCAAACTATATTGATTTGGTGCTTCAAAAATGATTTTAGATCTGGTTAAGGGACTGGGATTGAGGGTAATGGGAAGAGGGAACACACTTCTTTGGCTGCTAAATCCACTTGTTCATTACCTTCTATTCCTCAATGTCCCAGAAATCCAAATAAAGCCGATAATTTTGAGTTTGGAAATTGAATCAATTAATGTGGCTATTTCAGATATGTAGTTTTTACGTCATGTTTTTGTTGCTAATGCTTGTGAGAGCCTAGTGAGTCAGAGCAAATTAAGTATTCTTTTTGGTCCATGTCCAATGGTTTTCTGTGTTCTAGAGCTAGCTTAATGGCATGCATAAGAATACATAGATAAGACAGATGATAATGAGTAGTGTATGACTCCTGACCCAATAATCACGAGCAGCCCACACCTTCATGAGATTTTAATATCACATCAAATTTATACGTAAAATTTGTATGATAATCATAAACAACTACCCCAGGTACACAAAAATATAAACTATCCTCACTGAGTTTGGAAATTGAATCAATTAATGTGGCTATTTCAGATATTATGTAATTTTTTAAGTCATGATTTTTATCGTTAATACTTGTGATATTGTTTTATAATTAACTTACATATTGTATGTCTCAGATCATTAATGCTACTCAATTGATTAATTAACATTTCAAATTCAATTTGATAAGCTCTCGCTCTATTTCTGTTATTCGGATCGAAAATTTTGCTAGAGTTCCCTTATCAGATATTTAATGGATAATATGTTTCGTTTTATAATCAGGGTATGAAATCAAAAATTATTTTTTCCAAAAAATCATATAATAACTATTATATTTGATTTTTAATTTAAAAATCATTCCTGATTTTTAAATAAAAATTTCAATTGATTTTTGATGTTTATTAATTTGATTGAATATTATGATTACTCACTGAGTGATACGGTATTGCATAAATAATAATGATTAAATTGCGATCAAAGAAATGTTGGTCAGAAAATAAAAATCACCTTTTATACACAAATGGATTAATATGTTTGTATAAAATATTATTTTTTGAATTATTTCCATGATATCATGGAGAAAATTCAACTTTCTGATTTAGAAAGGAATTACTCAAAAATTATAATTATTGTTAATTGTAAAACTTTTGTTCAAAAATATTGATCAGAATTTGATTTTTATCACTTATGATCAAAAATAAAAATCGATCTTAATAAAAATCATCAAATGATTTTAAAATTCCAGATAAAAATCTTGATCGGATTTGACTTTTTATTATTATTTTGTTTTAATTATAGATTTCAAAACCTGTTTATAACGTTGCCGCTAGATTAGGAGCTATATTGGTTAAAATGAAAATAGTCAAGTTTGTAGTAACTATTTTCTTTCAACTTTGTATATTTCGAATAATCATTGATTGTTAACTTAATTTAGTAATTTGTTCCTTCTAATTCTGAAATTTAAATAAGGAAAATGCAGTAGCTTATATATACACATATCTATACACATATCCAGGGCCGGATTTAGGATGTATCGGGCCTAGGTGCACTCTTTGGTGAAGTATTCCGAGTGTCCGAGCTTAACGTTGGCTAAAGGTAAAGCTATACACCTGAGAAAAACGAGGGAAAATCACCGGGGGGGTCTGGGGGGATGGAATTTCAAAATTTATGTGTCAAATGACGTATTTTTTTAGGCCGTCCTGTCAAAAAAAATGCTTGGTAAATTTTAAACCACGATTATAATTGTTTTGCTTTTCAGAATATGATTGCATGTGGCGCGGACCCCTAGGCACGAGCCTATGTAACCTATACTTAAATCCGGCCCTGAACATATCTAGGATCTAATGTATTTCCCAGTTTTTGTTAAATAGAAATTCTTTTTGAATCCGAGTCATCGGTATCCAGAATTGATTTTGTAGTGTTGGTATCGGCATTGGGAACCGAAGAATTATGATAGCAACACATCACTTTACGCTTATTAAATTTTTACTCCTATAAATCATATCAACCAACTTGTATATGTTACTAGATGTTAAGTAATGTAGTAGTTATACGGCATCACTAAAAATGCTTCTTTACCCTGGAGGCTGGCGTCATTACTACAAAATCAAACGAATCACTGCGAGTCAGAACATATTACTGCAAGGCTTCAACATGTCCAGAAAAATCCACAGCGTCTTATATTCTGTTCTAAATGTTCATATTGTTTTTCAAATGTGAAATGCCTTAACCTTATTTAAAACTTTTTTTCATTATATCTATTTATAATATTATTGAAGTATTCAATTTAAGATTTTTGGACTGTTATGTCTTTTGTATTATTCATTTATTCTTAGAACTTAACTGCATTTTGTTTCTAATATAATTTATGTAATGAACTTCATTATACTTAAAAATCTAAAAAAAAAAGAGTAAGTGAAACCTCTCATTGATGCCATATTTAGAAGGTCAATATTACGCTGAAATCAAATGATTTTTTTTTTTAAATTTCGAAAAAAAAAATAGTTCTGGGCGGTAATGGGTTGGTACCAGTTTTAATGATGGAACTTTGTAAAATCTAATTCTATCTAGGAAAATCCAGTTGTAACTAATTTCAGGTTTTGTAGATGGAGATGAGGCAAGGCGTATCACCCCGGGCTCACCCAGCCTCGATGTACTGACACAGAAGAGGCTCCCTATCGATCCCAAGACTGCCTAGATATCAATCAGTAGGTCAGTACCCTAATATCCTCGAGTAATGACGCCCTAAGCCCCCTCCGTTCGTGGGGCCGGGGGGGGGGGGGGTGCAAAAAAAGTGGACCGGGGCAGCAAAAAAACTCACCCCCCCAACTTCTCTTCCCTCCTCGCTTCCCGCTCCTCGTGGCTCCGGCATCTCCCCGCCCTGCCAAAACATCCCCGAGATGATAACAACAAACAGTTGTACACGATATCCTCTGCCCCGATAATGTCCCCTGACCCCCCGCCCGGGGGTAATCCACTTGTCATTATCCTCCTTCATCAATCTTGTCGCCACAAAGGGCGGTGGAATCCAAAAGGCGGGTAAAATATCTATAGGGAAGACATTGCCACAAAATAACTAAAAAAAAAAAAAAAAAAAAAAAAGAAAGGAATTCTAAAATAACCGTAGGGAAGTTCAGAGGTGTGATTTCGTTCACACCTGGTGCTTGGAATCAGATTTACTTTTAGCCAATGACAAGCGATTTGATGGATGTCGGAATAAAATATGAATTAAGAATGCATTTATTCTTCAACAGAAAGTTTTTAGAGAAACTACACCTAAGAAAAAAATAAGTATTTTTTAAGTCGGAACCAAACACTTTGATTAAATTGAGAGTAAAGATATACCAAGATACTATTTGTCATGAATTATTTGTCATTTCTATAACATCCAGTTTGTACATGACCAGTTTCTAGTGTTGTATTTTCATCTTTAGTTTTAGAAACATATAAAAATTCTAAGCTAATCGATGTTGGGACTATGAAACTTGATGCAGCTGATTAGTTGGGATATTCTGGTGATGTTTTAGCTTTTGTACGTATTTAGAACTAAAGATATTTGAAAACAGCCATGCTAACAGCAAATAAAAAAAAAAAAAAAAGAAGGTACGGTTTCAATGATTAAGTAGGTTATATAACGGTATAGGTTATATTATTTATTGAAATTTACAACTGTACAAAATATATACAGTAAATGTGTTGATTGTGATCACGATAACATCTCAATACACGAAAAGAAATACTCATCAGTAACACTTAAATAAACGTTTACACTGGAAGGTCTCTCAGCTTCTTTTCACCTAAGTGGAATTGGAGTGGTTATGGAGTTAAATATGTAAGCATAGGTATCAGGTTTGGGCTAAATCACATATGGAACATTACGATCTTTATGGATAAGTTTATTGGTGACAAAGTAAGGTGCATTGTGGATTATTCAAATAATTTTGGATTCTAAGGATTGGATACGAGGTGAAATTGATGGTTTAGTAGAGCCCTAAAGCTCAACTCTGTACTTCCAAATAGGTATAATCACAGACATGTATGAGTCTAATTAAAAATTTAAAACATTTATATTAAGCAGTTTTGAAGAGGTTAGCGTGCGTAGCAGTAACATATATCACAGTTGGGCAAAATTCAATCATAGCTATTTGACAACTAATTTCCTAAAGCGAATCAACTAATTTAATAATGATTAAATCATTCAGTCAAATTATCACTAGTTTATTAAAAAATTACTGAAAGATTTAAACATCATTAAATTAGATTGATTGTAGGAAATTAGTTGTCAAATAGTAATGATTAAATTTTGATTATATTTTAGCTATGATTGAATTCTGCCCAACTCTGACATATATGGCTAGCAAAATGGCTATCAATGAATTTTATGAGGATTACTTTCGTTCAAAAAATGAATTCGAACTGTGAGGACGAAACGATAGTTTCAGATTTTCTGACGAAGATAAAAACATTTTTAAGACCCAAGTGTTCTGCTATCTGGCTAGTAAATACCGAATTAGTCGGTAGGTTTCGCTTGCCAGGAGCTTCTGGGTGCCAAGTTCGTATATTTTCTTGAAAGTCCGTTATCAGGGGCCAAACGCAAAAAAAAAAAAAAAAAAAAAAAAAAAGGCTGTAAGCTTAAAAAAGGAGGGAATGTCAAAAGAAAAAAAAAACCAAATGGAGATTTCATTACCAGGCTGTCCCATGTACTATCACTTAAGGTGGTTTCACGGACACTAGGAAGAGGATTTTCACACGATTTTGGAGTTCAAGAACCAGTTGTCAATGAGCAAGAATATAGAATTAAATGTGGAATTATATAGAATCTGTCGCCGAATTTTCGATCCGAGTACCAACAAATAGATTTACTGCGTACCAAAATGTTACATTTTTGAAAGTTAAAAATAAAAAAAAAAATAGCTATAAGTTACAAAAGCTAGCTATAGGCCTCAGCCAAAAGACCTATCCAAGTCAAAATAATGAAAACATTCAAATTTTGTTTGATAAAAAGGCCTGATATCGGACTTGATTTCTTCGTAAACTCTCATTCTTCCACTAAATATATTTTCCAGTATTGACTCAATGTGTTAATGTGGATATATTTCTTGACTGTTGCTATCAGATGTTTAATAAGGTTCTTGAGGTTCAGTCATCATCATATCACAGTGATGAAGGAACTTCAGAAATCAAACAGAAAGCTGGCGAGTGTGAAGAATTACTAGGACATTGGTACTAAGATGTAGGGCACGATTATGAGAACAATATAGTCTCGAAACGTCGCCAAAATAGTTGTTTTTATTTATTGACTGAACCTCAGGAACCTTACTAAACATATAATAGTAACAGTCAAGAAATAAACAAACATTATCTACATTGAGTCAATATTGAAAATTTATAAATATACTACAATTATTAGTATATCGGTTATTGTTTAGAGAGATATTACTAAATCTCCTATTAAGTTAAGAATATTTGTATAGCTTCACATTGCTTAGTAATAGGAACATTATCGCACGCTATATCCAGAGGAGCCCAGTCGAGTCTTTCGCATGTTCCTTCCCGGCAAATAGAACCAAAATGTCTGCCACAGGGGATGATGTATGGCACGGATCGCGTGTTTTTGGCGAACCTTTTCCACTGGCGTAGAGTTGGTTATTGTATCTCCACTGTATACTGTGTATTCTTCTTAATCGTTTTTAGTCACGATCCTCAGTTGTTTTTTTCTCGTGTTTAATATCTGTAGTTTAATATCACTTCTAATTACAGTTTCGGATAAATATTCTACACTGCTTGTATATCAAGTTATAAATACAACCGTTTATTAGATCCACCCAAAAATAGTTTATAACCTTTAGTTTTAAAACTATTCATTGACTGCCTACGAAACCCAGAATCCCAAGACCCGCAGACTTACATATCAGAAAAGAATTATTAAACTTAACTGACGAAAACGCAAAGGTTAAATTTACTTGGGCAAAGTATGAGTAACCGACTATCGATAGTCATTTCCAATCGATTATAACGATACAATCGATCAATTGATTAACCAAACATTTTTCAAATGTCAAAATACAATGTTGAGGTGTATCAAATTGGTATACCATATTAAAATTAAACAGAAAAGCCTTTTTTCTGTTTTCCAAATTAAAGAGGTGTTATAATGGTTGACAAGCGGTAAAATATACAAAAATTACCAAACGTAAATTAAAACAATAATTAGAAATATTTATTTCCAGGTGCTGCCTGACGAGAACGAGACACCTGCTTAGCCACCATAACTTCATTGAAGTTGGTTACATTAACATTGGCATATTGGTATCAATATATTTTAAGTGGAATCTTATGTATCAGTTAGTCCGTTGTATACATACCTCTACTAATAATTAGTTTACTAACTATAATGATGTTTATTCACTGAGGTGTGGACTTTTGAATCTGTAACACTCTTCATTCATTATTTTAGGAAATAACAGTTCCATCGGAATGCATATATCGATATTTATTTATTAAAAAAAGAAAAAAGATTATTTTATGTCAAATATTTGCGGTTAAAAATTAAATTAAATTAAAATTGTTCCTCCGCAGCTCATGAACGATCTTAATATTTATGTAAGGTTGTGCAAGAAGGAAATTGGACTTGGAATCACAAGGTTTTCTTCCTATGAAGGGTAAACGATTTTTAAAGGCTGGACTGCTCCAGGAGGGTCTATTTAACTTGAAGTTGAACCTCGGCTCTAATAACAGACAAGTTTTCTGCTGGCAGCCGGATTTGAACCCGAGCCCTATAGCTAGGTGTATAGTGCCTAAGCCATTGAGCTACCAAACCTCCCTATTTGGATACTATTTATTATTGCTATAATGAATATTCCCCTTGAGTTCCCGTATCCAATCCTTTCATTCCAAAATTCTTCTTAAAATCCTCAATGTTCCTTTTACAGTCACAAATAAACTTATTCATAATAATCTAATAGTTCCATGTGCTGCTGATTTGGCCTAAAACAGCCACCTATCCTTCCATGATCCGTACCCACTTAAACCCATTTGTCTCTCATCTCTTAATTCTATTCCCAAAAACCCTCCGAGGTGCCTGAAAAGAAGAAAATACGTTCTAACATAGAACTTTTAAGAATGTGCCATGAATGAATGAGAGTAAAACCAATGAGATGCCATTAATTCACAGCTCTTCAAATTTACATATCGTTTTATTGTACAGTTGTACAATAATATATATAGCAATACAAATACTATTTAACTGGTTCATTCGTTCTGTTTTCGGGATCCCGAGAAGCGCCCACGTTTTACAGTTTTATGCAGAGTTAAAGTGGCTCATTCCTTCCTACCTTCGCCAGTATTTTCTGGTATTCTTTAATTTTCAAACCGTCCAATCCCATCATCCACGTTACATTTTCGAACTCCTTCAACTCAAATCTTCAGTTCTTACCCGCCAAACCAGATCCCATCAGATTCGCATACTCCTGCTCATTGCTCAGCCACTTTCGAGATCTCTACAGATCTTCCGTGATCCGATCCTCTTCTCTATGGAACTCCATTCCTCTCAACATTCGTCATTTTATTACCTCTTCTATCCAGATCCACGAAAATTGTCAATAGCTTGTTTTTAGTTGTATAAAATATTAACACTTTTCTTGAGTTTTATGAGTTTTAAAATATGAGTTTTTATTCTTTTTACACAGACTATACTTAAATTTTCTCTTATTTCACTCTAAAAAATATTATTTCATTTTAAGCCTGTCAAAGCCCTTGACTGTAAATTATTTTTTATTCTTAAATAAAAGGTTTTTTCTACATTTAAAATATCAATATTTATTTATTTTTTGTAAAAGAAGACATCGTACATGATTTTAATGGGATATAAGAATTAATAATTAATATCTAAATATTTGAATCGATGTCGACATATATTAGAAAGAATCGATAGACTTGAAGTTTTCATTCGGTTACATGAATCGATTTTTTTATTGGGACAGCACGCAGACTGGCGTCCATAGACAGTAAGGTAACCATCGAGAAAAGAAGTGGCAGCTTGTATTATTAGCAGTAGCCATCTCCAGCCTAATAGCCTTCCAGGATTCCAGCAATTTGAAAAAAGAAATAAAATATTCGATTCATTGTGAGGCTCATTGTATTCCATGCTAATTAACAAGGTCTCTCCAGCGGGTTTTTACTTCCCCTTCCCACCCCCCTCGCTGGAGGAATGGACTCTTCCAGCCGCTCCAGGAGCAAAAACTCCAGAGCCTGGATTCCATAGAAACTGAGAATCGCTGGCTGGATCTTGGGTCTATCTCGCCCCTCTCCATGGTACCCTGTCCTTCGTCCTTTTTTATATCCTTCATATTTCGGACCTGTTGCTCCAAGAATCGATCCCTGGTTCTAAGAATCGTTATTTCTGCACTCGCAATATAAATCGATTATGTGACTCTGCAATGCTTGAATTAAAACATCTCAATTTTAAAGTGTAACGTTGTCATACAAAAAAAAAATATGTAGGATTGTTGAGAAAAAAAGAAACTCAATTCCATGCATGACTATGTAAAACAATAGATCTTGGATATGTTTTTCTGTAAACTACTCCTTTTCCTAATTTATATTTTAGAATTAAAAGGATCAAATTATTATAATTAATTATTTTATGTAATTAAAAATCAACGATAATCCGATATAAACAAAGTTGAGAGAAAATAGACGTTTATTTCAATCTCAACTTTTTTCATTCAAAGCAATATAGCTCCTTACCGGTATGATGTTAGCGGGGAATGTTATATAGCAAAAAATATTCTACATTAAATTTCTAATAATTTAGTATTTAATAAATTTTCGATCCGAGCAACACCAACACAGCTAGAGCGTGCCAAAGTGTTACATTTTGGAATGTGATAAAAAAGTTACACTAAAAAAGTATAGACCCCAAGCCAAAAGACACCTATGTCAAAACTTTCGCAAGTTTTAGTTCATTTACAGATGATAATATAGAAGGATTAATACAATTAGAAATTAATTGAATATTTGCCATTTCCATGATCTATTATCTATTAGGAGACTTGTCTAAAATGTTAGAAAATTCATATTTTTTTTTATTTTCGAATAGGCCAACAGAGGACCACGTGCCAATTTCGATTCTTTCTTCCTTGTTCTTTTCTTTTCTTCCAGTATGCTTTCATCTGTTCACCATGTTTCCTCTTTCTGTCCTCAGACCATTTTGCACCAATACTTTTCGCCGAAAGTGTTCTCTATTCTTTATTTCCTCTATTTTTATATTGTTTTTTCTAAATCCCTTTTCACTTCATTGACCTAGCTTGTTGTCGATTTCTTACCCCACAGATATCTGAAAATCTTACCTGTCAATCTACTATCAGGCATTCGATTTATTTTATAAAACATTCAAACATTCTAAAAATCATCAATTTGGAATTCTTACATTTGAGAAGCATCGACCTTTCGACTCATGAATTCAAGACGGTGGAATCCTTCAAATACTTAGGCGTAGCGGTAAGCTACATTCTGAAATTAAAAC
This sequence comes from Euschistus heros, assembly GCA_003667255.2. Lineage (NCBI taxonomy): Eukaryota > Metazoa > Arthropoda > Insecta > Hemiptera > Pentatomidae > Euschistus > Euschistus heros. Next base: position 433,980 of record RCWM02000616.1, on the reverse strand, counting down.
AAGAATAGCAGTTGGAAGCAGAGTCCCTACAAAAACTGTTAAAATTTCGGAATCTGTCAAGAAAAGCCTGAATAATTATCTATAAGGCTGTGATCCGACCCATTGTGATGTACGCTTCTGAGATATGGACCCTCACCTAGAAAACGGAGAGTGCTTTTGGTATGGAAGAGAAAAATATTAAGAAAGATTTTTGTTCAGATTTTTAAAAAAAAGAATTCGAAAGATCCGCTATAATTAGAGAGTACACTCTACGAAGCCATCGACATAGTCACATATGCCGAAAAAGCAAGATTGAAGTGGCAAACAGTTCCCTGGAGAATGTTATACGGCAAGCTTGGACAGCGACTAAGAGGGAGGCCAACAGAGTTGAAGCCTGGCAAGAAAGCCCCAACATATGACGTGACTTTTTTCATTCAAAGCAATATAGCTCCTAAAGGGTAGGTCATAGCATAGAACAAGAAATATTCTACATTAGATTTCTTATCAGAAAACTGTTGTCAAAGTTTTGATCTGAGCATCACCAACAGAGATAGAGCGTGCAAAATGTTGCATTTTTTAGTGTGAAAGTTTACACTGAAAAATTCAATCTACTTTTATACTATTGAAATGGAATTTTATAGGTGGGGTTATAGGAAACAGCTATTGTATTCGATCTGCGAAAGCTACACGGGTTTGACAAATTTGGTAGAGCAGTAGTTAGATATCGTTACCAATTTTAAAAAATATATTTAATTCTTTTCGGTTTTTAATTTCTAATTGCCTTTTATTCTTGGCTTTCGAACAACTTTATTCAAAAAGTCAAAGAAGATTTTTAAATAGGTAAGTAGAAGACTATTGTAATGGGGTATACAAAAAAAAAAAAAAAAAAAAAAAAAAAAAAAAATGACCGTTTTTTTAAACAAATATTGGTATTATTAATTATTTGCTATAAAATACAATTAATGCTCAAAGTATAGTCCATTGTTATCTACCGTAATTACCCATCTGCTAGCCAATTGCTCGATGCCACGCTGATACCATTCATTGGGATTGGCTGTCAAAGAACTCTTGGACTGCTTTTTCAACTTCTGCATAATTATCAAAATTTTCCCCTTGAAGGAAATGGGCCATGGATCGAAACAAGTAGTAATCCGAAGGTGCGAGGTCTAGACTATAAAGGTGGATGAGGCAGGAGTTCAAGCCCATGGAGTTCTGTAAACTTTTCTGCTGATTGTTGAGGAGTAAGTTACTGAGGGACCAGTCTACAGGTCTTTTTCACCTTCCCCATGGAGAGAAGATGGCGACTAACAGTATCTTTCGACACACCACACTCCCTGACAAGTTCGCGAGTACTTGTGGACGGATCTTATTCAACAGCTTCCTTCAGGACCTCATCAAAATCCATTAATGGCCTCCTGGAGCCCTTCTTCGTTTCCAACGTCGTATTTCCACTTCTAAATTTTTCAAACCAACGCCGCGCAGTGCGCTCTTCAAGGACACCTTCCCCTTCATATTTAATATTTTCACGAGGTGCTTCAGTCTTTTTTTTTTTGTTGATAGGCCCTATTACATATTTTTTTTGCATTACGATAGTTTTACAGCTCACGATTCATGCTAACGCATTTTTAATTATGTCGATGGCTTAGTTTCTTATTGCTATTTTAGAGACCGGAATATAGATATATTCCAAGGGAATGAATATTTAACATTCATTGTGAATAAGAGAAGGGAAGACATAGCACTAGAGGAAGATATGAACAGAGATTGATCTGGGCGGCGGAGTTCAAACACTGGCTACAACAATAATGGGAACCTCAACGGTTGGATAAGTTTGGTTTATTTCCTATTGTCGTATTTAGATCTTGGATATCTTCACTTTAATTAGAGTCCATATTGCCTCAGTGTAATAACCTGAATTTATGTTTTTTAATTTTAAAAATCAAACACAGCTATGAATGTCAAAGCACGACTCCACCCCAGTATCAGCCAGAAATATCTTTTTCTCAATTGTTACTTTCTCTCGATTTATTTAAATGTTTTCGTCTCTTCTTATGGAGGGATAAGAGGTTACTCTCTTCTATTGTCCATTCTTTGAGGGGATTTTTTTTTTTTTCTTCAAATTCATATCAATTTACCTTCCTTATTCACTACAATCTTGGTTTTTATTTGGAATATATTGGTACCAAATGTCGATTATCGATTTTAAAATTTCATTTTATTTTTTTTGATTCTTTATTGAAAATAAATTACATAATGCCGAACTAGGCTAATAATAACATAGGCACATCCATCTCACACGACAAAATAAAAAATAAGGAGGAATGAATAAACAATTAAAGGATGCTAACGAGATAAAAATAAAAAACTTCCTACACAACAAAATAAGCAATACTAAGGCAATTGTATGTATATCGTATTGTATTTTTTTTATTTTTTTTTTATTGTTATAAATTATATTCCAAGCCAGAGTAATAAAGATAATAGTACACAACTTATAATCACAAAATAGAAACAAAATGATAATTAAACTACTTTTGTGATGTAATACAAAATCAAGCTTAGATTAAATAACTTTATGGTGTAAAAAGATATTTACACTATTCTAATTTGAGTACTATTTTGTAATTTATAGAAGTTAGTTTGTTTTTTTTTTGTCCGTTTGTGTTTGAAATGTAAAATTTTCTTGTTGTAATTTCCTATTTCTTGAATATTTGGGTATTCAGATATAGAAAGCAGTTGATAAGAAAACTGACTTTGCGACTGAATGTTTGATTTGATTGTGGATAGATTGAGACATAATATTAATAATGATACATAGTTTTTTTTTGTTTTTTTTTTTATATTAGATCTTTTATTATTATTATTTTTTTATTTATTATTTTTTGTTTACTGTAAATAATGTGTGAATGTAATTATTAAGCCATCTATATTACTTATTGCCCACATTTGTGGCAGATTGTAATAATTACTCAATAAAAAAAAATAAAAAAAATAATGATAAGCTCTTATATTAGGGATTACGTTTTTCAACAGCAATTTAATTTTAAAACGAAGTATCGACAATCGAGAATTCAGTTTCTGTTATCTTTACCGGTATCGAAAATTGCAAATATTTAGTACCATTACACCACTGATTACTAATGATTAACATTAATAGTGTTAATTATATATATATATATATATATATATATATATATATATATATATATATATATATATATATATATATATATATATATATATATGTATATAATTTATATGTATAATGTATAATTTTATAGACGGTTATTACGTCTTTTGTTTGTTATTTTTTTTTCAAACATATTGATACATTTTTTCAATCTATTTTATTAATTTTCATTTAACTTTTCGATCCCGAATGACATGGGATCTTCTTTAGAAAATATATAAATTTGAAAAGGCCAATAAGCCCACCGGCTCTTGCAGCAAGTACAGCTCAAATACATTAATTTTTTTTTTTTTTTTTTTTTTTTTTTTTTTTTTTTTTTTTTTTTTTTTTTTTTTTTTTTTTTTTTTTTTTTTTTTTTTTTTATTTTTTTATTGCTTTAAAGTATATGCTTTATGGCAATGGAGTTAGCCAATAATATTTACATTTTACTATCATAAAAAAAATAATAAATAAAAATAAACATATATATATAATAATAGATAAACAATGAATACATAAAGAAGAATATTTTTACATTTTATGTAATTAACATAAACTAAGGAACACTTCTACATATCATAATAATAATTTATATAAACAAAAGAATTTTTTTTTTCTTCCAAAAAAAAAAAAATAATAAGTAAATACATTCCCGTATTGTATTTACACTCATGTTTAAATAGATTCATTCTGGAGATGGATAAGGAATTCCAGAACTAGGTGGTTAATAAAAGATTTAAAGAAATGGATGAAACAGCTCAGATCGATATTTTCTAAGTTCAAATATAAATCGACTAATAAGCGTAACTCTATAAGTTGTTCAATAGACTAGATCATTACATTAGCCAATGAGAAGAAGGGTTCGTTAGCGACTATTAGAAAATTAATTAAAGAGCGGATCTGATTGGCGGTTGCTATGGTGATGGACTATGCTAATCCCCGGCAATCCATCTTGCCTCTCCTCTCATCCTTGCCCATTGTTCCTTCAGGTTAATGCCGTCCATTATTGTCTTCAGTTGTCCTCCTGTTCAAGTCTTCACGTTGACAATCTCATTTAGTTGGACCAATCAGTGAGGTCTCCTTACCATAACCTCTGTCTTTATTTACCTTCAATGTCTTCTAGTACGTCCCGTCTAGTCTGCGTCGGGTTACGATATGTCTAGTTCGTATGTGGGATTCAAATTGGTCTAGAGGTAATTTACTTCTTCACTAAAGACTGAAGCTGTCCAAATATTAAAGTTAAATGAGGATGTATAAGCCCTGTGAAATGAATTTCGTTTATTTGTGGGTTTGTCTATGAAGACATCTAGGCAAGAGTCACGTCTGAGTGTGAAGATGATGTGTCTTTATTTTGTCTAACAGCAACAGTATTATAAGGGTCATTCTCACAGAAAGGGGCATTTTTGGTTTCACGATTTTAAAAATTTAGAAGTATTCCGATCAAGGTAAAAAAAATTAGGATGCTCTCTTAACAGCTTTAATTAAAATTCAATGCCCTTCTAAACAACACCGCTTTAATTTAATTTATCAAGACACCCGACCCTGGACAACATCTTGTACAAAATCAAGAATAGAGGAAATAATCTTGACGAGACTAAGAATAGGACATTCAGCTTTCAACCACGGTTACCTGATGAGAAGCCTAGAACCACCGATTTGTACAACATGCATGACAACACTGACACTGAAACACATTGTAACATGTACACTATACTCTGACGCCAGAACGAAGTACAATATACCTTCAGATATAGATAAAGCACTGGAAGATACAGAGGAAAAAATCATTTTGAATTTCTAAAATTTTGTAAACTGTTCGACAAAATCTAATATGTATATTGAGCCGCTAATGACTCATTTTAGTACATGCGGAATGTAATAAAAATAAAAATAAAATAAAAATTTATCAAGAAAAAAAAAATAAGAAGGCACACGACTGACTCTCGTTTCATGACGCTACCTATGCCATGCCGTTTTCTTCACGATCATCTTGGCTGTCTTCTGTAATATAATTATTTTAATCTCTCTGCAGGTGATAGGCTCAAAAAATAAAGAGTAATCGAGTTTTCAAAAAACGTTTTTAATATCTAAATCGTACAAAAAATATATAGGTACATCATTTATATGATGAAAAAAAAAAAAAAAATAATTATTAGTCTTTTATTTTGACCAGAATTGTTTAAAATTGACTTAAAATATTACCCAATATTCTAAAAATAAAAAAGAGTATCAGAACAAACGTGAAAGAAAATCAAAGCGTGTCACCTACAGACTACCGCTTTAAGTTTGTATGAATTTATATATATTTAATGAGCAGACTTATTGTGATTCCGGCACACATTAATTTATATGTATTTATTATAAAGTGTAAATGTACTAATACAACTTCAAATGTAGGTTTTTATTTAGTAAAAATGATAAAAACGTTTGGATACTGTCATGATCCTGTCCTCAATTTTACAGATGAAGACAGGGCCATGATGGACAGCGCCTTGACGAAACATAGGTATTTCTAAAATACTTTGTTTTGTTGCAACGTTTTTTCTAAAATATTTATAGAAATAGAAACTGTTCCAAACCGTGAACAAGTACTGATCCATAAGAAAAAACAGGTTTGAATACTTAAGTTTTTATTGAAGCCAGGAACTTGACGGTGGTTGTTTGGACACTCATGACTTTGCCGATGTTGTTCTTCTCTGAGTGTTCCCACTGTACTCCAAGGACTAGTTAATGGCTGATGCAACAAGATAATAATGGCGTGGAAATTAAGGCGGGATTACAAAGCTGGCTAACACACGCGTTTACGGGGAAATTTGAGAAATAAAATCGGACAGGGTTATGACGTCGATGGCATGGACACTCTTACTTTCATTATAATATTGAAATCTATTGGCTCTAGCCCATTTTGGACAATCACTTCTCAATCTCCAGCAATATTATGATCTAGGATTGAATAATCACATCTGTATTTGAAGAGATAGACCCCCTACCGAAGCTTGAAGTTGGGAATATCGCGCCCGTACAGGACAGTTGGTCAAATTTTACAATTTTTCTACACAAAAAAAATATTTGATCGTGAAAAGAAAAATTTCACTTTTAGATAAAGTGATAAACTACAATTTAAAAAAAATTTCCGATCCAAAATCATAAATGGGGAGCCACAAATGTACTGGACACCACTTCTGCCCCTTTCTATGAGAACGATCCATAAATATTTTAAGCCAGTGTGAAGACATTTAATAAAAAATAATATTTCATGTTAAACATTCATCAGTTCTAAAAACATGTAATCAATTTCAAAACATTAGCACTTTACTACAAAGATTATACATACAATTTTTGTTTTTAAATGTAAGCAAGAAATCAAACATGTTGATACTCAGCTAAGGAGGCAAAGTTAAAAGGACTTCTGAAAAATATCAGTATCTATAGTAGACTGAGTGTTAAGAGGCGAAAGGGTCAGGTCGCTTTTGTTCTGTTGCTATTGGAAACATTTATCTAATAATCGCGCGCAAGCTCTACTGTTACCGTTTAGGAACTAAAGGCTGATTCTCAAACTACAGGCAAATTTTTATCCTCCGCTCATTAAAATTCAATTAAGAAAACTTCGTTAAAAACATTGTTTACAAATCGATTTATGTTATGTGAATTAATGATATTAATTGAATTAATTTGGGATTTTTTTATTCTTGTCCCTGTGATTTTTTAATATTGGCGTGCCATTACTAAAAAAATTGATAAAAAGTATTCGGAAGGAATTTTTGGATTTTTTTAAGTTTTTATTTGCCGTGGGAGGCAGCAGTTTCTCTAGAACGTATGAATTCGTAACCGTGCAACCATTACACGATGGAATATCCTAGTGTAAATATCACCTCTGACTGTAAGTACATTCATTGTTTACATCGTCATGTCTACTATAAATCAGGTTAACAAAATATTTATTTGTAACGGGCCTCATGCGTTTTTATAGTAGGCTACGGCCCTCATAATATACTTCCGAGAAAATGCGAAAAAAATGAATAGGATTTCGGCTACAATATTTTTAACCTTATTTTCGCATTGTTGTGGCCATCAATAATTTAACATTGTCATTGTATGTTTATAATACATGCAAATGCTAAGATACCAAGACAATATTAAAAACTCATGACTACAATAATTATTTTGCAACTTGGCGTACCTGTATTCATGTTAATGCTTTTTCTTTTTGAACTATTAACTTAGTTTTTGGTTTTATGGATATTGTCTAAGAAGTACTTTGGTCAAACTTTTAGTAATTTTAATTTATTGTCATTGCGTCATGCAGGTTTTATTTATTTTTTAGAGTGATGATGGTGCGTCAAAAAATGTCTGATCGCAAAGCAAAAAAACGAGAGGCGGTTATGGGTTAAAATTATAAACTGAAATTTTAGAAACAGTAAAGTGATTCATGTGTTGCTGCACCAACTTCAATCCTCACAGGTAGCCTCCAGGAAATATCAAATGTTTCCAGCAAGATTTATCAACATTTAAATTTAGAGTTTTGAAAGCTAGAAATTTGCCTGTTGTGAGAGAATGACCCATATTGGTTTGAATTAGAGTTTTTTGACTAGCTGTTTCTCTGTTGGTGTTGCTCGGATCGGGAATTTGACGGCAGTTTCCTGATCAGAGGCAGTAAATGTACAAGCAGTAGATTTTAGGTAGACAATTACAAAGTAACTTAAGTTACAACTTAGATCAAGACAACTTTAATTACAAAGTAAAATATAATATTTTAATTGATTCGAAAAAAAGAGCTAATGATCAGTTATTTTTGGAGTCGGTACCAACCAAAGAAAACAGAAATCGAAAGCAAGCTAATTATTGTAAAGAAGTGCCGAAAGTTTGTTGCGAAGGCAGGATTAAACTACCCTTCTTGGCTAGCACCGACTCCAAAAATAACTGGTCATTAATTGTATAATGGTATAGAATTAGGATTGCTGAATTAATTGCCACTTCTATTGAAATTATTTCATTAGAAAAACTAGATTCGAATGCTAAACATTCATCTTCAGCTCTAAAACATACAAAACTTTCAACACATCAGCACTATGTTACATGGATTATATATAGTAATGTTTTCAAAAATGTAAGACAAGAAATCAACTATTGGTACTCACCTGAGGAGAGTTTACAGATATTTGAAATATATCCATCGTGGAAGGGGAAGGGCGGGTAGGTTAAACTTTTGGGATTTACCTAGTGATTTCCCTCCCTATTAGAAACAAATTGAGAATGGGGCTTATAGAGAATGTTTATCTGATGATTCAAACATGATTTTATTATATCTAATGATTCATAAATATTTAATTTTAGGCTATTTTCTACTTGATGTATTATTTTACTCCCGAGTATTTATTAAATTTATTGTTATTTTCATATAAATGGAGGGCGAAATTGAAATTTTGGGTCTTATTATTGTATGCTCTTATATGTTCTTGTACTCATTCATTTACCGATCGTCCAGTTTTTCCCGTGTAACCTATATGCCCCATTTCTCTTTCCACGATGGATATATTTCAGAAATCTGTTAGATCTTGTCAGGTGTGTACTCATATTTGATTTCTTGTCTTACATTTTTGAAAACTTTAGTATATATAATCCATGTGACATAGTACTGATGTGTTGAAAATTTTTGTTTTAGAACTGAAGATGAATGTTTAGCATTGGAAACTAGTTTTCTAATAAAATAATCCCAATAGAAGTGGCAATTAATTCATCAATCCTAATTATATTGATTCTTCTCATGGTGTACCTCAAGTGATAGAGTCTTTTTTTTTTTTTTTTTTTTTTTTTTTTTTTTTTTTTTTTTTTTTTTTTTTTTTGTTTGTTTTGACTCCAGGTGGTTCTTATATCGAAATCCTTCGTATTTCAAGCATAAAACTCTTTATCCAACTAATAAAAGTAAGAAGACTGTTTTGAAAATTCAAATAAAAAATATTTTTGCATATAGTTATTGATCGGTAAACAATTGAGTTTCCTCAATACAAAAAGAAAACATTGTTTTTTCCTTTGTTTCTTATTCATGTCTTCTTTCCAGCTGCTGGAGTGTCCATTACCAAATACAATGAGCCGCATAAAAACTGGAGCGCCTTCAATTTGTCTTTGTGTTTCTTCTTCAATGCAAATCATTTGCCAATTTTTTTTTTCTGTATAAGAAACAATTTGAAAAAAAGGAGCTATAAAAAATAAGAAGAAGAAACAATTGATAATTGATTGGAGTAATAAAAAAAAAAGGAATTGAAGTGATAAATCTGTTAATGAAAAAAAAATTGGATCTTTCTCCTTATGTTCCACAAAAAAAAAAAAAAAAAAAAAAAAAAAAAAAATATATATATATATATATATATATCAAAAATTAAGGTGTTAAAATTAGATACTTACTGATAAAGACAGTTTTGATGATGATGGGGACACATGGCCTTATCCAGAAGCGAAACTATATAAAAAATTCAAGAAACCTTTAGTGAAATTTGCTACATCAATTGGACCACACAAGTGAAGAAAGAAGACCACCCTTCATCAAAAACTAAGAAAAAAAAAAAAAAAAACAACTTGAAGACACATCAGAAAATCAACATGTCTACTCTTTATACTTTTTTTTTTTTTTTTTTTTTTTTTTTTTTTTTTTTTTTTTTTTTTTTCTTTTCTTATTTTTCCCGTTTGTTCTAATTTCTATATAGAACTTCTACAATTTGTAATATATCACAATTAAAAATAATATTGCACCTGTGAATTACAGGTAGTATGCAATCGCGCATGGAATCTGTAAAAATATCAAAATAAACGACTTTTCCATAGGGTTACTATAGAAGGGAAACAATTAAAAAAAAAAAAAAAAAAAAAAAGGTGTTACTAGTAAAATATCGTTATATATTATATGTTAGAATAAAATATCGTTTTATCAGTGAATAATGATACCTTCATTGCGTCCCAAACACTCCAATCTGATATCATAAACCTTCATGAATGGTGTCGAATTTGGAGAACTAAAATTTATCTAAGCAGTCTTTACCATACGTCGTAAACCTACTGTACCTTGTCCTAAAGTATTATTTTATGATATTCCATTTGCCCTCGTTGGACAGATCCGCTGCCTAGGGCTCCATCTGCACAAACGTTTATCTTGGAACGTTTAACAATCTACATGCAAGACTAAAACGATTAGAAACTGCTTGTAGTTTTCGACTTCAAAATTTACTTGACAGACATCCAAACCTTCTGATTATGTACAAAAAAATCATTTAAAAGACAGCAATTAGACCTATTTGGATATACCAAGTTGAGCTTTGAGGCTCCTCTTAACCATATAATTCATCTCGAATAAAAGATCTCAATGTTACGTTCATAGTGAACTCAATAACCACTCAAAGCCACAAGGCTCTTAACTGGTTTCCCATTCTATTCCCGATAACTCTCCGAGGCGTCTGAATAGAAGATGGCTTCGGGATCTTTTAATTTAGATCTGTTATTTATTGACATATTTTGAACTCTTATTTAAGAAGATAAATATTCCAAAGGCGTTTTATTAATTTATTAAGGTTTCCTTTATTACTTAGGAAGCGCCAATGTTACTAAAACCTTTCACTTAACACTACAGATTGGAAAATGCACTAAAATTCCTCTGGGTGTTGTTTAATAGTATGAGGGCTTGAATACCAGTATTAACATGAAACGACATGAAAAATAATCTGTATTTTGGTACAGCTAAAATCTTCTAAAAAAAAAAAAAACTAAATAAATAAAATGGTACTATTCTCTAGCTACATTTAGGCTTGTTTTATATTAAACGGCACGACACATAGCGGATCAGACACGGCACGGTCAGACAAATACAAGGTGTATTTATATTATCAGGCACAGCGGGTTCCAGCACGGGCCGGGAGCACAGCCGAAGCGGAGATTTTTTTTTTTTAATGACTTTTTGTTAATAGTATATTACTTCATACTAGTGTTTAGTCATTAGGTTTGGTCCAGGTGTGTTATTTGTCCAAGGCAAAAATATAAAAAAAAGTCAAGAAAGCATGCACTAAATGTAGAAAACCTACATGTCCTCAACATATAGTATAAATTTATACATATTGTTTTGATTAGATTTTTTTTTTTATAATTGCATATGTGAAATTTCTGTTTTATATTCTTATACTAATATAAAATGTTCAATGTGTTACTCTTTACGCACTCAATTAATTTTTCAACATCCAGTTTTGCAAAAAACAAAACAAAAATGGAATCAAATTTAAACACAGAAAAAGAACTGGAACGGGGCAAAGTCAGTGCAGTACTGCACTGTCGGAGTCGGAAAGTAAAGTATACTACGAAAAAGACACCTTAAGACACGGTCCGGCTCCGACCAAATATTCTTTTCGATTATATATATATATATATATATATATATATATATATATATATATATATATATATATATATATATATATATATATATACATCTATAAACATAAATGTATTAAGATCTGCACATTTACTGTATAACTAGTGTTGTAACCATGAAATGTATTACAAAACTCACACATCACTACATCCGCTGCCGAATGTACTGTTATTGTGTTATTGTTTGAGTAATGTTCCTGATTACACGTCCTCAAATAGAATCATATATATCAGGTATGGATTCTCTCTTGTCTGTAGAACTTTTTTTTCACTTCTAACTATACACAGATACGTTCATTAACTTTTCAACATTACTTAAATCATGCCTTATAATAATCGCAAGCAGTGTTTTCTATCACTTTATTTTGATAGCTTGAATGGGCCTCAAAAAATGAAAGCTGTGGTGATAATACACAATAGTGTTTGATGATAAAAACTTCAATTCAAGTTATATCTAACAAGATATTACTTCTAGTGTAAGGAAAAAACACAAGAAGAACTTTTTCAAATATTAATAGTCAAATACTAGTCCATTTCTTTGTTTTTGTTATTAACTTCTTTGAAGTACAAACTTTATGGCAATTTAGTTAGCTATTGGCAATTGAAGGGTTTTCTGCAAAAAGGAGGTAGCTCTATATATTAATAAATTGGAAAAAAAAATATAAACTTAGTTTGAAAATTGAACAAACAAAGATGAGAAGCAGTCTTATCTTATGGTTCACATGGTAACTAAAAATTGGAGATAAATCACCTAAAAAAAAAAATATACGAAGATACATTCGCCGGAAGAATGCAGCAACATTTTTTTGCAGTAAGCCGTTCAATTGATTACAGCTGCATATGACGTTCTATCTAGTAACCATATATTTAGTTTTGTAAAAATTAATGACTAGAAAAATTTCTTTGCCAGCATTTATGAGGGCAATTGTGTTCGCTTCAATGATTTCCACAGCTTCACCCGAAAGTACCAAACTATCAGTCTAACCAAGCTGGGGTGTTCTGCCATCCATAATTATGCCTTTTCTTATTCGCGTTACCTTCTGATGTAAAATCCTGAATGAAAAAATTCATAAAAAATGAAAAGTCTATAACTTCCAATATGAAATAATAACTTAACAGAAAATCTCTCTGTTTTAAACAAAAATTCACGTTAAACTTTTCGGAATAGTGTTATATAGTTTATCTTTATTGCCAGAATCAATACATATATTTTTTTTAGAAAAAAATAAACTTACTATTCATCGATGGAATGGCCACATCTCTAATGCCAGAGATTACCCGGAGGAGACTGAAAATAATCTGGATGAGAGACCTATTTACATAAAAATAAGTAAATCAAAGACAAGGAAGGTGTGCCACTGGGGACTCACTATCTGCCCTCAACTGTCTAGCATGTCATTTGTTTTATATTTGTATTTAAGAACATCTGCTGATTGCCAATTAGGTGTGGATTTAAAAAATATAAGTGAAAAAATAAACAACAAAAAAACTATCTATGATTGAATTAAAAGTACACATCAGAAACTAACTCTATCCTTCACAGACCACGGACAAAGTAAAACTTATTTATTTGGAACGATTTTACCACACTAATTCTACCAGATGCCACTGCGACAAATACGACAGACATATCATCACATTCTATATGTACTACTGCCTTTTATTTTATAGCAATATAGCCTGAAATTTACAATTCTAAAAGGACACAACTGAAAAGTATATCATTATAAAAAAACATTTGAAGATGAAAAGGTACATACCTGACTTAGAACTTCTTGAAGATCCAAAGGATATTAATGATGTGCGCTAAACACATCGATGCTTTAGTTTGTTTTTTGTTCCGTTAAAAAATTGTTTAATATTTCATCAATTTAATCTTTATCTTCTAATATTTTAGTATCTTATAGAATACCAAAGTTTTAATTAATACTTTTCGGTATAGAGTCTTTGTCAGATTTTAAAATATTGTGTTAGTTTATGAAGAACATAGAAGTCAGTTTATTCATAATGTCTGGATGTTCCTGTTTTACGTGCAGTCTCCAGGCCGAAACCTTTCGAATTTTTTTAATTTATTTAATTGAAATTTACAACTGTATATACAAATATATTATACATCAAGTAAATACGATGATAATGATAAAAATGACACGTTACTTGTTTTTAAAGCAACTACCCATTGGCAGCACTTATAAAGGATCGATATAATGAGGTACTATATTAGAAGGTCTCGAGGCCATCTTCTTCTTAGACGCCTCGGAGGGTTATCTGGAATGGAATGAGAAGCAAGTTGTGATCCAAATGGGTTTGAATGATTGTGGAGTTTGCTATGAAAGGATCGATATCTGGTTTGAGCTAAGTCAGAAAAGTAAGGTATATTAAGATCTTTGTGGATAAGTTTGTTTGTGACAAAGTAAGGAGCATTTATGATTTTTCTAAGGATTTTGGATTGTAAGGATTGGATACGAGATGAATTAGATGGTTTAGTGGAACCCCTTTTCGAATTTAAAATTTAGTTTGTAAATTGCACATCTTTAAGCTTAAAATGTTATTCCTTTCAAAGCTTTTCACGTTGTATTCACTTCTAGGCAATCTATAAAATATGGATTTATTTAATGTAATTCCTTAGGTCCTAAAGGAAACCTGAAAGCTTTAATATAATGTACTAGGAAAGAAATGAACTCAGATATTTTGAGATCCATTTTATGTTTGTTCCAGGTATTTGCATTCTTTTTTTTTTTTTACGAACATTTGGTTTTACTGCATGTAAAACTAAAAGCAGAAGGTCTTTGGCGTTGGTAAATGAATCTTTCCATAAAATGCAATCTTTAATATTATGTTAATTTAATTTTTTTTTTGTTTTATTAAGGCCTCAGCGTTAGCCATTAGCCATTTTGCTCATTTAGTTATTACTATTAGTCAGACTTATTAAAGAGAAAAGAAAAATATTTCGATTCAATTTAAATTGAATCAATCTAAATTTTAATATTTTTCTCACTCCAGAAGGCACCGAATTCATTGATTAGTGTAGCAGGGTTCTGCAAAATTGTCGTATATGTTATTGTATTCAAATTAAATTCATTTCTAATTTGCATTGTAAGTTTTAATCTTTGTAAGGCGTATTTTTTAAAATTCATAATAATGTGCTCTAGGTCCTCCCTGCCTCCACACAACTCACATACTTCTGATTTTCTCTCCTTTATTTTAAATAAATATAATCTTGATAAACCATGATTAGTCCGTAGTCTGGACATACTTTTAATCCATGATCGAGGAGCATTGACTGTTTACTGAAGTTACATTCTATTACTGGGTACGTATCCGAAGACATTTTTAATGATCTACGATAAATTACTTTTCGATATAAACGTGAATAGATTTTTTTTCAATATCAACAGAAATTTTTTTTGAAGAATGAAAGTAAATTTTTTTATAAGTAATTTCAGTTTCCATTGATAAGAGACTGTTTGTTTAAGGTTAAGAAGCGAGGCTTAGAGGGAGGAGCGGGAGTGGGCGTGGCCTGGAAGGAGGAGTGGGGGGTTGGATGGGCGGGGTGGGGGGCCGAAGTGGGCCGAGCCCAGCCGAACTGCCCCCCGCCCCCTCGCACCGCTACCACTCGGCCCCGGGTCCTCGCGTCATCACGACCGTTCGTCCGAGCCTTTTTGCCTCCAGTGCAGCAAAAACCCAGCCGCGGTGGGAGCAAAAAGCGCAAGAAGTGTGTCAGTTGAGTTGAGCTAGTAACTTGTTGTGACATGCCACTGTGACTATGTACCCTTGGTATCGTGAATCAGTAAGCCAGTTCTGCCCTCCGAGCAGCATGCCGGCTACAATCAAGACGGAGAACGGCTACAGCGACTGCATGCTGGCACTAGACTACGCAGCACAATCAAAGGTAGGTACCAGACCCTTCAGTTACTAGGTTAGTCAGGCAATCGGCACCCCTGAGGGGGTGGTTTGCAGACCCTAATCCTCCGTCTGGGGTCGATTCGACTCCCAACTAGGGCGTATTCCGAGCTCTACATTGTCTTTCATCAGAAATTGTCTTCCATGATCATTCGGACTGTTTTAATTATAAACTCTTAAAAAAATATATATTCAATATATAATATGCAATTATCACTCTTAATTATATTATTCTCGTATAATTAAATACAGCAATTGTTATTAAAGTTATATTTTTCCCTAATTGAATCCATGTACACAATATTGAGCAATAACAGAAACACCTTCTTCTTTATTGAACCTTACCATCGAGTTCTTCCCGGTTGGTAACGACTCCAGATAAACCGTTTCCTTTCGGCGTGATCTGTACCCCGGAGTTTTCCCATAGCGCACTCAGACTCCAGGCAGATAAGAGCTATCAGGCCTCACTTAACAGGACGCGGACGGGACGCACTATCGCATCACCTGTAGCAATAGCAACGCCTTTATCTCTCTGCCTCTTGGTCAGCCCCTCGGCACTTAGGTTCAGGACCCACTTTAGTCGAGTTTTTTTCCTTCGCCGGTCCGTCCGGTATATCGTTTAAGAAGACATCCAGAGCTTATCTTAATACCGGTCTATTTAATTCCCGGCGCTGTTTTCGATCCTCCTGCCAGCTTCTTATCTGTCTCTGATTAGTTAGGCTCCGTGTCTCTTTCGTCGTCTTCTTCAATCCCACAGATCACCTGTTGTCCCATTATATTTCAATATCCAACCGATCATTTTTTTTTTTTTTATTTTTTTTTTTTTTTGTTACTGGTTCATTTATATTCCTAATTTATTATATATACATACAAAAAAAAAAAAATAGTATTCCTTCCCTCTCTACCTTCTGAAAGAATTATTTGATTATTTTGATTCATTTCCTTCTTATTAATAGGGTCATCAGAATATAGTATTTAGAAGCACACTGCAAAATAAATCTAATGAAATGATACACCCCTAATAAAAAAAAAGAAAAAAAAAAAAAAGGATATAAACAAAATTTATTTATGTATATTTTTTTATAAATTAAGATTATATTATACAATGGCAAGAAAAATACTAGAGAAAAAAAAATTATAAATACCTTAGAAAAAAATTTTAATTTTAATTTTTTTATTTTTATTTTTCCATATTTCAATAAATATACCTATTGAACAAAAGAAAAAAAAATATACATATAAATTAAACATATTAGGTTACAATTACATTGAAGTGAAGATAAAAATATGTCAATTTATTATCAAATCAAAGTAAATAAATTAAATAAAACAATTTAAAATATAAAACATGTGTAATATTCTTAAAATAACATGAATAAATTAATTTTTATAAATACACTGATAATACATGAAAGTATTGTATAGATTAGTAATGAGTTCTGTGAATGAAGACCAGAAAAAGAATCCTGAAAAAAAAAAAAAAAATGCAACAAATACATCAGAAATAGATGTATATTTATTTATTTTTGTTTTATAATAATACAATAAATTAATCTATTGATTAAGAAAAAAAAAATAGATTAGGTTACAAGAACATAGAAAAAATAAATAAAAATATATATTAACACATAATAGACTATAAGTAAAAAAATAAATTTAATATAATTTTTAATATAATAAAATGTAATATTATCAAAATAATATTTTTAAAAAATACTTGTTTTTAAATTAATTAATTCAACAAATCAAGACTATGCGGCATTATATAAAATTTATAAAAAAATAAAATAAAAAAAAATTGTCTACAGAATAATGATGTCTGTAATTTAAGTTACAAGATCAACGGAACGAAAATAAAAATATGATACACATATAATAAGATATCAGTAAATAAATTAATTCAAAATTAAATACAATTTACAATAGAAGAAAATACCTTGCAATACTATTCAAAATAATAATTTTAAGAAAAATACGTTTTTATAAAATAAATTGTACCTACTGATCCTGAAGATTTTCTGACCTTTTTTAATTCAAATTAAGAAAAAAAAATGTACAATTTAGGTTACAAGGGCATAGAACTTAAGGAAAAAATATTGTAACAATTATTAAAATATAAATGAATAATCTAAGATAAAATAAAACAAAATAAAAATGAGTATGAATAAAATGAATATAGGAATTATGATTATAAATGAAATAAAATATTTATCAATTTATAATTAAAATTTAAAGTTTATCAATAAGGAAATTATTTATGATTATTTTTGTTGTTATAAAATAAAGTAAAATAATAATAAAACATACAATTAAATGAATAAATAAAGAATAAAATACTGGTATAATATGTTAGAAGCAAAGACCCTGTTAAATTATGTTGGAGATTTAGCCAACACCTGGTGGTATCTGATAGCGCTCTGTCTAAAGCCTACCCGCCTGTGAACGTCCCTAAAGACCGTGTTGTAGAAAATTAATTGTTATTACCACAGATAGCTCTGTATTTAATTATATATATATTTATATATCTAATAGTATATCCTGTTTAATTATGTATATAATTAATTCACTGGAGTAATAAAGTCATACCATTGAGGTCTAAGATAGTGTCAATCGTTTCATGTTAAAAAATATTTCATAATAGTTTAAAAAAATAATCTTTAATTAGGTAATTAATAACTTTTTTTTTTTATAAAACTGGTTCTTATAAATTAATTATTTTCTTGTTTACACGAATATGTCTTTTATATGGGGTCTGTAGTTTTTTGTTGTAACGTGTTTTTTTCACGTTCAAAAATATAACACTTTGATACGCTCTAGCTCTGTATTGCTCGGATCGAAAATTTTCTGAATATTTTCTAATCAAAAATTTAATGGAAAACATTTTTTGTTATATAATATTTTTCGCTTAGGAGCTATATTGCTTTGAATGAAAAAAATCATGTTTGAAGTCTCTAGATTCTCTCAACTTTATTTCGAATAATAATTAATTTTTAATTTAATTTAATAATTAATTGAAGTAATTTGATCCTTTAATTCTAAAATATAAATTGGTAAAAGCAGTAGGTAGTTGATACACATATCCATGATATATTCTTTTTCACTGTCAGAGAGAAATAGAATTATTTTAATAACCGATTCAATACTACATTAGAGCTATTATGTATTATATTTTATTTTGAAATCTTAATTCATTATTCTAATATTTTTTATAATAAATATATAATTACTTTTTATTATATTATATTATTGCTCATAAAAACATTCTCCGCATTTTTTAAATTATTTAATAAAGTCATAAAAAAAAAAAATCTTAAATATTACCTTTGTAAATTAGAATTAATAGCTTTTTGGATACACATTGAAGCATAACTCCTTAAAACATTTGTTTATTATCACTTTACAAAATGTTACATGTTTCGGGATATAATCCCACCCTCAGACTGAAATATTGAACCCTTATAAGAAGAGTAAGTTAAAATAAAGCAGTTTTAGTTATTGACATGGTGTGTTAACTCTGTAAAAATAATAATAGGTGAATTAAATTATTTTAATATAATTCAGTTTAATTTGATTTATTTAAAGTGTATTGTACGAGTGAAATGAAAAAAGTTTTAATAAGAAAATATGTATATTTCAGTCTGAAGATGGGATAATGTCTGGAAACATGTAACACTTTGTAGAGTGATGCTAAAAGAATGTTTTGAGGAGTTATTCTAAAAAAAAGTGTATTTAAAAATAAATTAAATAGTCCTTTACTAAAGAATTTGAATTAGCTATTTTTTTTATTAGTATTTATACTGGCCTGTTATTTTGAGTTTTCCAATCAGCCTTAATTGCCAAGTCCTTAAAAATGCTGACTAAAATTAACTGAAAATATTATTAAAAGTATTAAATACACATTACAAATTCTAGTGTAAATTATAAATATTATTAGAAGTAAATAAGAACATTATTGTTTTATTAAAAGTCCTTCAGCAATACCCTTTATAAGAAATAGTAAACATTTTATTTATTTTTTAATTACGTCTTTGTCTTTAAGTACAGTGGACACATCTAATAAACCGGCACCTCTCATAAAAGGACAGTTTTAATTTGTTTTAACTCCATTAACTTCTCATTGTTTTCATCTACTGTTTACCAGCTCTTCTAAATAGCGGACACGGATTCCTTATTTTAGAAAAAAATCTCTCTTAAACGGACAGTTAGTGAATAGGGCGCAGTTTGAACGGTAAATAGGTTTAACTTAGGCGGCCTCTTGAAAATAATTTATTTGAATTTTTAGGAAAAAATCGAATTGAGTATTTTCTTTTTGCTATATAAGCATCTCGTTACTGTTTCAAAGTCTTATAAGTAATGATATAATTGAAAATTGTTTATGTGTTTCCATTTTATTGTATAGGAATCCATTTTTATTCATTTTTTTAATACTATTTTAAAGTTTGGTTATGTCCTCATTCATAATAAAAAAATAAATAAATATTTTTTGTTTCTCATCAGGAAACGGACTACTTATATACACCCAGTGATTTCTTTATTCATTAAGATTAATAATTTAGATCTGTATACAAATTAAAATAAATGATTTTATAACTTTGTCTTAAAATTTAAATCTAGTATTTTGTTCTTTATATCGAATCGATGAAACGATTTTTCTGTGCTGCCGTACTAAGCACAAATAGATTAACTGACATTTTTGATTGAATCACCATTTGATTCCTTCAAATATGATATAACAGTATTAAAGCTTTAAAATTAAGAAAAGTACTTCAATGATCATTTTTTAGATAGTTTTTTTTTACGAAGGAAGTTTAGCTGTTTAAAACAAATATAACAACAGTAGGAACCCCCGTCGCGGCTTCGCCCGCTCTTGTAAGTTAAGAAATTAAATAATTTCAACTAATAATTAAGGTTTTGTTTGTTTATCAATAAGAATATTGTATTGTGGGACACAACTAATAAGCATTATTTCTTAAATCATATTTTCACGCATTGCAGTTATTTTTAACCTTGTTAAAATTACACTGATTAGGTGTTTGAAGATTACGTAGCAGCATAATTAAACATTAAATTTTAAATTTTAACCTATGAGTTGTAATTCGGATGGAGAGAGACTATTTAGAAAATCTTGCGGATAATGAAATGCATTATCACTGCCTACAATCAGGCCCATGAATCATATTGAACACACACAATAAAAAATCAAGCGATCGACGTTTTGATTTGATAATAATTTTTATTCGGCGTAAATAATTTTATTGTTTTTCATCTGGCTGGATTTTAATTTCTAACTATAAAATTATAAAACAGTGTGAGAAACCTTGTTTCTGCTTCTCAATATTGTACATTAAATTTTTATTATTGTTAAACCTTCCTAGAATTATGAATATAAATTAGTTAAAATTTAGTGCAGATGGATTTATTAGTATTACCATTGTAAACTCCATTGCGGAATGGTACTAACTACAAATTGGTTATATTCATAAATATTCAAACTTCACAGGGATCCACAAGTCGCACCCCAATCTTTTTTAATAATTTAATTAAAAATAAGTAAATTTTAGAAAATTTTAAGCTTTATTTCACTCCGTACCTTTGTAACCTCTCATGTTGAATGGATCACGCCACATAAAATTTTCAAACTTCACTGTCATCCACATATTATCACTTCTTTATTAACGAATTAATTGAAAACCAGTTGATTTAATTGCTAAACCTTCCTTCAACTATAAAAATGATGTAGTCTAAATTTGGTAGAAATTGGTTCAGTAGTTTTTGGCGTTTAGTGAACACAAACGAAAAATACTAAGAGCGGGAATAGAGAAGCATATGACGATTTTGTTTTTTTGAATTTTGTTTTTCGATAATAAATGCATATCATTATTTTTTAATTTCTTTTTTTTTTTTAAGGCTGATTTCTCTAGGAATATATTTCGCTATATTTTAGCAATCATCTAGTTTTGTCTTATAAAATATTTTGTAGTCCGTACATGTATACACACAACTGGTCAGAAATTATATAATAAAAATAAAAATAATCGTTTTATCTTTTGAATGATTCTCTACAATTTTCAAAAAAGTTAAATGATAAGTTAAAAATTTTCTGTCACCCGTCTTTAAAAGAAACACCAATTTTTTTTACCTGCTTTTCCTTTATCTTGTTATTAGTTATATAGGTTTTAAGTGAGAAACTGAAAATTAAAAAAACTTGTTTTGATCAACTATAGAAAATACTTAATAGATTCGAAATTTTTCGGCATGATGTTATGTTTTCGGACATTTCGGTTGAAGTTCTTGGAAACAACAATCATTAGTTTGCTTTTTGCATTCACTGCTTTTATTAAAAAATACATCAAAAGTGTTTTTTTAATATACACTCCTCTCTTTTCATTGTTTTTTTAAACCAAAAAATTGTTTTGGAAATAGGTTTACACGAAATGTCAGAAGGTTTAGTGTTAAAGCTATGTTTGACTTTTTTTATAAGTCAAAACTATATTTGAATTTTTTTCTGGGATGTTAAATTTTGAAATTTACGTCTTCAGGACGGGGAAACTGAGTGGTAGTGGTAGTTCAGTTCATATTAACATTACATTTTTTTTTTTTTTTTTTATGGTATATAATTTTTAATTTCTGAATTGATATTAGCAATTAATTAAGAGATTATTGTCAGTTTAATAACTGCGCTAAAACAATTAATACATTGAGGTATCTATTAAAAAACTGTTGTGAAACAAAAAATATTTGTAGACTTCTACTATCTAGATTATATTTTGTCTATAATATATGAAACAAACTTCAGTAGTTTTGCCTCTGGCATTCTGGATATGCGATATTGTTTATATCTGGCTTTGTTTTAATTCAATAAAACATCCGAGTAAAGATAAATCTTGAATTAAATTGTAAACAACAGCTGATCTGCTCGACAGTAAATAACATAAACGTTATTTATTTTAGGATGATAATTTTCATTATACATAACCTTTTTCTTCCGTGTTATAATTTTTAAAATTTAATTAAATTTCTACATTTATTTATCGCTAATGTTAGTTTATTATTCTCTAAATAATTAATAATCGGAATGTTAAAAAAACACTATTTCCAACAACACTCTGTAAATTAATAGGTTTCTGTATAAATCAGTAATTAAAAAAACAAAACTAAATTGGTATGCGTTTATAGGACATTTAAAGTTTTATCCAACTTTTGTTTGGTTCATCATTGAATCTGAAACTCAAAAATATGTATTCATATATTCTATTTTAATTATTTTTTGTTTATCTGTATAAAATGTAACCAACCATAAACTTCGATAAATGAAAAATAAGAAATATATTCTATTTAGTTTTAGTTTTTAGTTTTTATTCTGCACTGATGATGGGCACATCTAGTATGTGAATATATATATTTTTTTTCTAATTTATATATATTTCAATTAATGCTTTGTAGTTTTTGAAAAAAATATCGGAATTTAGGGAATCGTAAATATTGTCCATACTTAACAGAATAGGATTATCGAACATTGTTATTTGAATCGAGATTCATGTCTTAATAGCTTAGCTTTAATTTTATAATACTGAGGTCGTTACTTTAATGTACATTATTTTGATTGTTGTATGTATATATATATATATATATATATATATATATATATATATATATATATATATATATATATATATATATATTCTGTTAAAAAAAAAAAAAAAAACAGCTGTAAGTAATATTCTTAAAAATGCATCAGCCATGTGCATTGCACGGTAGTGCTATTTAAATAAAATATATTCGTATATCTAATTATTCTATTGGTTTCTATATTAAATCATTGACATATAAATTATTGTAACTTCAACTTAATAAAAAAGAATAAATTAACATTAAATATAGATGGATAAACAATTTTATTTAAACTTGATAAAATAATTGAGTTGATTTTAGTATATAATTGTTTAACTTATATGTCAATATAATGTATAGATTATTTTTCGGAAATTACTATACTTTCTTTTAAATATTTTAAGATTTGATTATAGAAGTTTATCTTACTCTTTTCTGAATGGAACTTAAAAGATTACATACTTATAGTGGATTACTTAGCTGAATTAAACCTGAAAATAAAATGGATTTACTAATATCTAAGCTTAGGTTTATAAAACCGGATGCAGTTATTTCCTGTTATCTATTATAAACTGCCTATCTATAATAAATAATATTAGAAATTTAAAACCTATTTAAATATTGTTGTTTTGAACATAATGTCTCCTATCAATATTAAAACTACCACTACGGGACAAATAACTCTTTTCGGACTTTTTGTCAGACCTTAAAAACAACATTCATTACTTTGGTTTTTGACTTTACAACTATTAAAAAATATATCAAAAGTATTTTTTTCAATATCCACTCCTCTCTTGTTGTTGTTTTTTTTTTTTTTTTTTTTTAACCTAGATATTGTGGTATAAATATGTATACATCAAATGTCGGTAGTTCAAGTGTTAATTTTCGTTGATCAATTACCTAGACAGGAAATTTGTAGATTTTTAAACTGTATTAATTTTATTTTATGTATGCTGTTTATGAATATATTTATTATTAGGAGGCAAGATGGCTTAACTAATAGAACGCCGGGGTTCAAATCGTAAAACGATGCGATTCAAGCTTGTTTGCGGTGTCAAGATAATGTTTTAGATTTTAACAAACTGATTATATACCTGTGATTAATATTTATGATTATAAATAAATATTATTACGTTAAACGCAATACATACAAATATATATGTTACAGAACATGGTAACACAAAACAATATCTTAAACGATTTAAAATCGTACGAGCAGACATATATAATAAAAACGCTGAGATTCAAAATTATAGACATTTATTTAATGAGACTAATATTTAATCTAATAAAAAGTAGAATTCTCAAATGTTCCATTGGCCAAAGACTGAACACAATTTTTTTTAATTTAAGACTAACGTATTCACAGTTACACAAAAGATATACTTTATATTTTTGTTGATGGTTTCGTCTAGTTTATATATTTATTTCTAGTGATTTAACTTTTTCTCTAACCTCTATTTAATTATGCTAAATTTTTTACATTTACAATCATGCCTTTAATGTAAAATAAATAAATAAACGGTTCCTATATCGGGGTAACAAATGAGGAAAATAATGAATCTTTACTATTATATAAAAGGACAAGCAATTTTTCGTTTGATCACTATCCGCGAAAACTACTGAACCAATCTTTACCAAATCTTAACTACATTATCTTCATAGTTGAAGGATATTGAAGGATAGTTGAAGCAATAAGAAAATTTACAAAGTTTCTATTGATTTGTTATTAAAAAACGATAAATATGTGTTGCGCAGTGAAGTTTGGAAAGTGTACATCCAACACACGGTGTTATATAGAGCTGGATATCGATAATAACATTTCCTTAATTCAATTATATTGTTAAAAAAAAAGCTATAAATATGTGGTGTGACGTGTGGATCCCAATGAAGTTTAAAAAGCGAACCATCTGAACTAAATGTTAACTAAATCACTCTATTAGATCTAGGAGGTTTTACGTAAAATTTTATAAATTAGTAATTTAAATACACAGTATTAAGTGACAGAAACTAGGTTTGTCACACTGTCATAAATTTTTTCAAAGGTTTGAAATTAAAATCCGACCAGATGTAACCGATCAAATTATTTCTACCAAATGTAAAATTATTACCAAATTAAAGCGTAAATCGTTTGCTTTTTATTGTGTATCAAAATATGATCCATGAGTCATTAGTTGCAAGCACTGATAGAGCAGTCCATTATCCGCAAGTTTCTTGATAGCCTCCGTCCATCTGGATGTTTACATATTAAAATAAAAAGTTGGATGTCCAATTATGCTTTCAGGTAATCTTCAAACAACTAATGATTACATTTTTAACCAGATCCACAATTACTGCTATGCGTGAATATATCATTGAAAAAATAATGCTCTATTGCATATTTCGAAACAAGAATTTTATCAATGAAATATTAAAACTCCAATTATTGGTAAAAATTATCTAACTTATGAGAGCGGGAGAAGCCACGGCAGGTGATGCTAGTATATATATATATATATATATATATATATATATATATATATATATATATATATATAAAACGCCTATTTAAGATTTTTTTGTTTTGCCTACTTTGCTACCATATTATTTTTATTTTAATAACTTATGTTTTTCGCTTTTGTGTTCCACTTGTAACACAATATTTAACGTTATTGAGCAATTGGTAATTAAAAAATATTTCTCGTTAGTTTCAACAATACTTATAATAATCCAGATGATCATAAAAAAAGCACTGGAATCCTTGGTCCTGTATTTTACCCTGATATTTCATAAAAATTATTTTTCTGTTCTACTATTTATGGGCTAGAAGCTTCAATGAATCGGGATGAAAATACGACGGTTCAGATTGATCTATATGTTAACTACAAAACCTACATATCTTTTCGTATACATATAATTTACTTTTAGTTTCATTTCCTGCAAGTTGTGAACCCAGACAGAGACCTTCCAACGCCTAGTGAACTTTCGAATCCGGCCTAAGTAGCTACATATTCAGCTACACAGTAAAACAAGCTCTGACACCCGAAGGACACGCTAATACCATTTATAGAGACTGACAAAAACGTAACTTGTACCAAAATTGGTCGCCGTATCCCGCTAATGTGATTCAAGACCTCTAAACGTACCGCTGGGGCTGCCTGCGTATTTGTTGTACAAGGTTAACACTTCCCGAATCGGGTACGTCTGTCGGATTATTTACCTGTTATATCTTCCGAAATAACTTTATTTTTTAAATATTTTATTTGTCGGTGAACTACATAAACAAAAACTATATTAAGTACATTTCAGCAGGACCGTCACGACGAGAGGAGGTTTGGCGGGGTCGTCGGAAACCCCCTAATAATTGTCAAAAGAGTCAAATTGAGAATTCGTGGGTAAAATAGATAATAGATTTGTTGCTTTTTTAGCTCTCTTAGGAAGTATTTCTTGTAAATTAAATTTATTTTTATAGCGAGGTATTGGTGTCGACTATCGATTTTTTGGAATCGGTATCGGGAACAGATATGCTAGCATCTTCCGTTGCGGATTCGCCCGCTTTCATAAGTAAAGAACTTAAATAATAATTTAGGAATTATTTGTTTCTCGATAAAAATCTTACATTGAAGTATCCAATTCAGCATTATTTCTTCAATAATATTTTCACGCATAGCAGTAATTTTTATCCTGGTTAAATTGATCTTATTTGGTGGTTGAGGATTATGTAAAAGCATAATTAGACATCCAATTTTTAATTTTATTTATGAGTTGGCCATCTAGATGGTCAGAAACTTTTACGGATAGTGGACTGCATTATCAGTGCTTACAACAAAAGGCCCATGAAATATATAAATTCCCCGTGAAAAGTATCTCAACACTTTAAAATATTTGAATTTTATAAAAACGTATTTTTTTTTCATAATAAAGAAAGGTTTTGAAATCTATAATAAACATTCCTAAACTAGACATAAACAATTTTTATTAAAATAAATTACAATATTTTAGTGAAAAACTAAAATTTTTAACTTATATTTAATAAGACATATTGCCCCTCTGACAATGAATGACTGCTTCCACTAGTCTTGGCGTACTTGTAAATAACGAAACCAATGATAAACATGGACTCAAGGAAATTTAAAAAAAAAAAAAATCTAAAATTCCATCGTTTGTTACAGGGAAAAGCATTGATGTCTCACTCAATCCTTAATGTCTCGCGTTTAATAAATAATATTAATATGAATATGAACCAAGTACGAATTAAGGTAAAAACCTTAAAAAATATCGAGAATTATGGGTGTTGTAATACTTTTGACGGAGAGTTTATTTGCGAACAATATCAAAAAGCAAAGGATCAGAATTTTGATTTGGTAATAATTTTTTGGATTTTAATTTCTATACCTAAAAGAATATAGCCAATGCGGCAAACCTCGTTTCTACTACTCAATATTCTACATTTAAATTTTTATTATAGTAAGCTTTAGTATATAGCTAAACCTCCCTTTAACTATAAAGATGAATTAGTAAAAATTTTGTGCCGATGGGTTCAGAATTCGTACCATTGTAAACTATATTGCGGAATGATGCTAACCTCATATCAGTCGATTTTAAAACTTCACTGTTCATGTCGCCCCACATATTAGAAAAAATTGTTAATAATTTAAATAAGTATAAGTATTTTTTTATTATCGATTTCAAGCTGTGTATAACAACGTACCTCTGTAACCTTCTCATGTAGAATAGAACTCGCCACCTATCGGTCAATTATCAAACTTCATTGTTATCTTAACAGTATCGCTTTTTTTAATTAAAAATTAATTGAAAATCGGTTGATTTTATTATTTATAAACCTTCCTGAAACTATAAATATGATGTGGTTAAAATTTTGTACAGATTGGTTCAGTAGTTTTCGTGGTTAGTAATCACAAACGAAAAATGTTTTGTTCTTTTATATAATAGTATAAATTTTGTAGATAATAAATTATTTGAATTATTTTCATAATAGATTTGGTTTGCTTTTTTAGCCCTCATATCGAGAATCAAATTTTTGGAATCGGTATCGGGAAGAAATATATTTTCTAATTTGGTGCCGATAAATCACAAATATATATATATATATATATATATATATATATATTTATAGTAGACGATATTCTTATTATATATGAATGAAATATTTGCAGTTGTCGTAGACTAATAATAGTAAGTTGTAAAATTAATTTATTATATATTGTAGTGTCAATAACAGTCGATAAATAACATAATTACTGTACAATTATGATCCAATGAACTTTATTGACATAAATTTGTAATAAATAAACAGAGAAATCACTATTGACATAACTGGCGCCAAGACTGTCCCTTTTATTTCCTCTCAAGCAATTAATCTATTTCTATCAATCATCTATAATTATTTTTTTATATTTTATTTAAGTTATATACATTAATTTATTTTAGAACTGTTTAATATATTTATTTTATTAAGATAAATATTTAAAATTGATGAGGTTGAGAATGGATCCAGTTAAATCGGCATAAAATCCGATTGAAATGCCATAAAAGAGACGCTCTTCTAACCGTGAAATAGATTGGCTTCCGCTCTAAATTATATCGAGTTATATGGAACATCGATTATTTAATTGATTTATACATTTCTGTTATTATTTCATATATTCGTAAAACTATTAAGAATCGATATATCGTTTTCCGCTTCTATGGTGGTTTGTTTATTAGAAGACTGTTACCAAACGTTACGCAACTATCTTCAGTTCTTCAAACATGAAACCATTTTTAATGTCAGCTGTTTTATAGAATATTATATATGCTTTATTAATGTAAAGGAAATAAATGAAAATAAAACAAAGGTAACATAAAAATCCGGGAATGCTTATTTTCCTGCCTCAATAAAACTCGTTTCGCACTTATCCAAAAGTTTAAACATTAGGATATCGTGGGATTACAAGTTAAAGGCACAAAGTAAAAAAATGTGGTTTTGAGCTAAACGGCGCACTGTTGGAGGAATAACGTAAAAAACATGTGATAGGTCAAAATTTGAAGCATTCCTTGTGGCTTTGCAATGCATTTTATTTTGTTGGAGATGACAATAGAAATTATTTATATATTTATTTTTTTTATCCATTTTTTGAAATTTACAACTGTACAATATATACATCTAGTAAATGTGTTGCTTATGATTACTATGATTAGGATTCAGCACCCCAAAAAACATACCCTAATAATAATAATAATAAAAATATCATTATTAATATCTTTACTAATATTATTACAATTGTTATTGAAATAGTAATGATTTTGTTATTAATTATTAATGACATAAAAAAGAGTATTCAGATATACGTTTTTGTTAAAACGTTTTCAAAAATTGTAGTTAATAAGCTTCATTTACAGTTGTAGTTTGCCACATTAATAAAAGAAATATTTTGCCGGATCAATTATAAGTTGATTTATAAACGGAAATATTGAGAATTTAGTCATCTGTGAAATGTGTTTAAATATAATTTATATTACTAAATTATTTTATTAAATTATATATCATAATAGTAACCAGCTACAATACCTAATAAAAATTAATATTAAGAGGAAACAAAGGCGGAAACATTTGCTATTTCTCGGCTATAAAACTACTCAATTCACGCTTAATGTCTAGAATTTTTTTTTTATATGTATACATTTATTGCAATTTACAACTGGAAAAATATATACATAAAGTAAATGTTTTGACGACAATAATAATAACATGTTAAAACTTGAAAAGAAC
The DNA here is from genome assembly GCA_003667255.2 of Euschistus heros. Lineage (NCBI taxonomy): Eukaryota > Metazoa > Arthropoda > Insecta > Hemiptera > Pentatomidae > Euschistus > Euschistus heros. The sequence goes on along the minus strand of RCWM02000616.1, from coordinate 404,161 downwards.
TACTCATCAGTAGCACTTCAATATAAATTCTACACTAGAAAATCACTAGGCCATCTTCTTTTCAGACGCATTATCGGGAATGGAGTGGGAAGCAAGTTGCGAAACTAACGGATTTGAGTGGTTATGGAGCTTACTATGAAAGGATAGGTATCTGGTTTGGGCTAAATCAGCAACATATGGAACATTAAGATCTTTATGGATAAGTTTATTGGTGACTTATCCATAAAGACAATGTTCTATATGTTGCTGATTTAGCCCAAACCAGATACCTATCCTTTCATTGTAAGCTCCATAACCACTTAAATCCATTAGTTTCTCAACTTGCTTCCCCTCTATTTCCGATAATCCTCCGAGGCGTCTGAAAATAAGATGGCCCAGAGACCTTCTAGAGTAGAATTTTTAATAAGGTGCTAGTGATGAGTAATTCTTTTCAAGTTTTGACATGTTATTGTAATCGTCGTCATCTCATTTACTTGATGTACATATTTGTACAGTTATAAATTTTAATAAATTGATATATATATATAAAAAAAAAATTAATATTTAATTCTCAGGACCCATCTGGTCCATGTACAAACGTAAAACCTACTACTTTTGCAAGGCAGACCCCCACTTTGGGGGTAATTTAACTAGGCTAAGTAATTACTGCATTGTCATTGGTCCTTGAAAAATTTGCAAATTTTTAAGTTAATCAGATTGTTGGAAATCGGTGAAAATTAATAATAAAAGCGTATTAGAAATACTAATTAACTTTGACAAATAGTTTAGCCAAAAAAAAATAACTTCAATTCCCCCCTGACTGGGAAAAACAACATATCACGAATATTTCTAACTATAATATACTGGTTTTCTCAATTTGTATTTTAGAATTAAAAGGATCAAATTAATTAAATTAAATGAACATTCAATGATTTTTCGATAATAACACATCTGAGAGAAAATAGGGGATTCAAATTATTCCTTTCTCATAGCTCCTAAATGGAAGGTCTTAGAGATAAACGTTATAAAACTAAAAATATTCTTCAATTTCTGCCGAGGAAACTATCATAAAATTTCCATTCCTAGCAACATCAACAGAACTACAACGTGTCAAACTTACATTTTTCACTGTGAAAAAAAGTTACACCAAAAAAGTGTAGACACCAAGCCAAAAGGCATATTCGTATAAAAAAAAAATCTTTTATTGTTATAGATAGCTATTACAATATTTATAATCTTACCTCAATAAAGCACAATAGGAAATAGAGATAATGATTTGTCCATTCATAGAATATGATCCTAAAAAAAAAGAATAGATTATTTTTAGTTTCCTAGAAAAAAGTATGGGATGTTCTTTTGTTTAAAAAAAGAACATATGTCATCGTTCAGCAGCCCCTTAATCTATAAATATCTTATATTAATCTAACTCAATTTTAAACCTGTCCGGATTTAGCGAATGCCCTAACAATAATTATCGAGACTGTATTGTTTCAAAATATAATTTGAACCGTTGACTCCCTACGTCAACTGCTGGTAAAAGCTGTCTTGACTCCCGAGCGCCAAGAAATGCTAAAATACCTCATCTCCTTTCAAGAAATAAAAAAAAGTTTTGAAAAAAAAACTCGACAACAAAAAAACAGACAATTCCGTGTCAAGGCGTTCCGTTTTGTCAAGATTTCCATTTTAAGGGCCAAATGTGGCGCAATAGAGATTATACAAAAGTAGTAAAAGCTAGTTGCAGCTCTTGCTATTGCAGAACTCTACCCTAAAGGAATAACACCTTTTAGAATAATATTATAGGCTAATTCATTGTTATTCACTCAGAAATATTTGAGTAGTATGTCAGGAGGAAAACTAAAAATACCCAACGAACATGGTAAAAACCTCTAAAATACAAAATTTAAAAAAAAAAAAAGAAAAAAGATTTATAGAAATTTACAACCGTATACAATATATACAACAAGTAAATGTGTTGACAGTGAATACAATGTCATGTAAATAACTTGTGAAGAACTACTCACTAGGAGAACTGCAATAAAATCTACACTAAAAGGTCTCTAGGCCATCTTCGTTTCAGACGCCTCGGAGGATTATCAGGAATAGAGTGGGAAACAAGTTGAGAAACTAACGGATTTAAGTGGTTATGGAGCTTACTATGAAAGGATAGGTATCTGGTTTTGGCTAAATCAGCAACATATGGAACATTAAGATCTTTATGAATAAGTTTATTGGTGACAAAGTAAGGAGCATTGAGGATTTTTCGAAGGATTTTGGATTGTAAGGATTGGATACGAGATGAATTGGATGGTTTAGTGGAGCCCCAAAGCTCAACTCCGTACGTCCAAATAGGTCTAATCACAGTCATGTAAATGAGTCTTTTGTAATTAATTGGGAGCTTTGAACGTTTGTCTAGTAAATGTTGAAGTAGTCCGTAACGACGGGCAGTTTCTTGTCGTTTTAGTATTTTCATACGGAGTTAAACTAACTAACCACAAATCATAAAATTCAGCTCGCATTTTAACTTTACAATTTGAAACCCTTACTAAAATCCTCAATATTCCTTATTATCCTTATAATACAAATATATTAATTCAAAGTGATCTTAACGCACTATATGCTACTGATTCGGCACAATCAGACAACTTTCTTCATTCTATATTAAACTACATATCCACTCGAATACACTTACATAAAATTCTATACCTCTTGATATAGTGAAAAATGGTGCATAACAATATGTAATAATGTATTTTTGGTTAATAGTGTTGTATACCTGCGAGGCACAGATTTGTAAATCAATGTTTTCGTATTATGTGCATATGATTATCAACTGTGCTTACTATCACACTACTCTTATGATAAATACATCAGGTTATCTTTTGATATAATAACTTAGAAAGTTCATTAACAGTTATTTTTATTCAATAACTGGTTTCTTTTTTTTATGTCTTAATCAGTTGCGTTACTATCAAGTTCCGATTTATGAATTATCTGTTGTTTTTTTTAGTATTTACGTTTCAACACTTGATCAATGTGTTCCATTGATAATTTAATCATGTTTTTTCAATTGATTTTATTATCTATTTGTAGTAATGATAACATAAACTTTCTCCACGAGAATGTTACAAGACAAAAGGCAACTTTATATCTCAAAATAAATTATCTGGAGACGTTTCTCGTCGTTACAGACAACTTCAACATTTACTAGACAAACGTTCAAAGCTCCCAATTAATTAAAAAGACTCATTTACATGACTGTGATTAGACCTATTTGGACGTACGGCTTGGAGCTTTGGGGCTCTACTAAACCATCCAATTCATCTCGTATTCAATCCATACAATCCAAAATCCTTCGAACAATCCTCGATGCTCCTTACTTTGTCACCAATAAACTTATCCAGAAAGATCTTAATGTTCCTTATGTTTCTGATTTAGCTCACACCAGATATCTATCCTTCCATAGTAAGCTCCATAACCACTCAAATCCGTTAGTTTCTCAACTTGCTTCCCACTTGATTCCTGACAATCCTCCGAGGCGTCTGAAACGAAGACGGTCTAGAGACCTTCTAGTGTACAATTTTTTATAAAGTGCTAATGATGAGTAGTTCTTTTTAAGTTTGACATGTTATTGTAATCGTTTTCAATACATTTAGTTGATGTATATATTTTGTACAGTTGTAAATTTCAATAAATGTATATATATAAAAAAAAAAAAATATGGACGGTAAGCGCGAATTGAGTAGTTTTATGGCCGAGAAATAGCAAATTATTCCGCCTTTATTTCCTCTTAATATTAATTTTTATTAGGTATTGTAGGTCGTTACTATTTTGATATATAGCTTAATAATATAAATCATTACAATATAAATTATACTTAAACACGTTTCACAGATGACTAAATTCTCAATATTTCCGTTTATGAATCAACTTATAATTGATCCGGCAGAATATTTCTTTTATTAATGTGGCAAACTAAACTGTAAATGAAGCTTATTAATTACAATTTTTGAAAACGTTTTAACAAAAACATATATCATACTCTTTTTTTTATGTCATTATTAATTACTAATACTATTATTATTAATATAATTTTAGTGCGACTCATTAATAAAAAAAAAATCCCTGTACAACACATAGCGGTTTTTGTACAGACTTGTCCATTAAAATAAAAATGTTTTTTGGGGTGCTGAATCCGAATCTGAAGTTTGCTATCACGGCAGACGTCGGCTTTATACCAATAATCGCAAAAAAACTGCTAAATATACCGTTTTTACCTACAACACGACAACGAAGAGTTTTTCGAAGGAAGTTTTCAAATATTAAATGCATCTGGAACCAGTGCCTACGTAATAAACGTAATAGAATGAGAATTAATAATGCTATCTCTGCTACATACTTATATAAAATTAAAAGAAAAGATACGGATTACTGTGAATTGTGCCAAGTTAAGGACGATCCGAAACATATAATAATGTCATCCATTAAATATTTTGCCGAACGATATCATTTTAAAAATTGTATTTTTTAAATTAAATTTATTGAAATTTACAACTGTGCAAAATATATACATCAAGTAAATGTATTGTCAACGATTACAATAACATGTCAAAACTTGAAAAGAACTGCTCATCAGGAGCACTTTATTAAAAATTCTACACTAGAAGGTCTCTAGGCCATCTTCGTTTCAGACGCCTCGGAGGATTGTCAGGAATGGAGCGGGAAGCAAGTTGAGAAACTAACGGATTTGAGTGGTTATGGAGCTTACTATGGAAGGATAGATATCTGGTGTGAGCTAAATCAGAAACATAAGGAACATTAAGATCTTTCTGGATAAGTTTATTGGTGACAAAATAAGGTGCGTTGAGGATTTTTCGAAGGATTTTGGATTGTTATGATTGGGTACGAGATGATTTGGATGGTTTAGTGGAGCCCCAAAGCTCAATTCTGTATGTCCATATAACTCTAATCACAGTCATGTATATGAGCCTTTTGTAATTAATTGGGAGCTTTGAACGTTTGTCTATTAAATGTTAAAGTAGTCTGTAACGACGGGCAGTATCTTGTCGTTTTAGTTTTTATCAATAAATAAATTATGAAAAATTATTCGATCATCTCTAATAATTTACCTAAATTTTGTTTTCATTAAATGAATGAGAAATTTTAAGAGCAAATAAACTGTTGAGAATTTAGCCCTGATCTTGTGGAATTTAATCCAGCCATATCCGATTTATGACTACCCCAACTATCCGTAGCACATATTTTTCTATTTTACAATATCATAATTCTACACGAGAAGAAACGGAAATATTGAGAATTTAGTCATCTGTAAACTATTTGAATATAATTTATACTATAATGATTTATATTATTAAATTATACATCATAATAATAACGACCTACAAATATAATAAAAATTAATATTAAGAGGAAATAAAGGCAAGATTAAAATGCGGAAACGTTTGCTATTTCTCGGTCGCAAAACTACACAGTTCGCGCTTACTGTTTGAATTTTGTTTTTTTTTTAATATCAATTAATGGAAATTTACAACTCTACGAAATATATACATCAAATAAATGTATATAAAACGATAATAATAACATGTTAAAACTTGAAAAGAACTTCTCATGAGTAGCACTTTATTTAAAATTCTACACTGAAAGGTCTCTGGACCATTTTCGTATCAGACGCCTCGGAGGATTATCGGGAATGGAGTGGGAAGCAAGTTGAAAAATTAGGGGATTTGAATGTTTATGGAGCTTACTATGAAAGGATAGGCATCTGGTTTGGGTTAACTCAGCAACATATGGAACATTAAGATCTTTATGGATAAGTTTATTGGTGACAAAGTAAGGTGCATTGAGGATTTTTAGAAGGATTTTGGGTTGTAAGGATTGGAAACGAGATCAATTGGATGGTTTAGTGGAGCCCCAAAGCTTAACTTCTTGCGTCCAAATAGGTCTAATCACAGTCATGGATATGAGTCTTTTGTAATTAATTGGGAGCTTTGATCGTTTGTCTAGTAAATGTTGAAGTATTTTATAAATAAAATTAAAAATATAATGAATAAAGACAACCCTTCTTATACAGAGATAATATCAAATCCTAATACTGTATTAGAAGCGTTAGGGGCATTTTATAAAATCCGCTGGAATTAAACTATAAAAAGCATACTTGGCTTTCATTGATTAAGATTAAAAAAAAATTATTTTGAATAAATGTTAATTTAAAGTTAGCCAAGGACCTCTAGCTAAAGCGTAAAAAATATAACAATAATAATAATAATAAAAAAATAAAAAAATCTGTTAGAAATCGACTTTGTAATTAGGTTATGTCTGATGGGCACTGGATAGAGGAGGGAATAATGAAGGCAGGGCGGGTTCACTCAGTCTCCGAAGTGCACTCCGGGACCTGATTTATTTATTTGCTGACCTTTCAGAGTGCGCTGTAAATAATACAGCCATTACTTCGTCCCTCGAGGCGATGTTATTCGCATCAACAATTATATTTTTCGCCGAGATAATTAAACATTTTCGGCTCCTAATGAACAGAGGCCGAGGGGCTCCCGGTCTTGATGAGATTATCATTTTATGTTTTATGGCGGGAGATTTATATTTATGAGGCCGTAAAAGATGGCGAGCAATAAAATGGCCCGGGGCTCGGTGGATCCTGGGATAATGCGCCTATAAAGCGAAGGTAGCGCTATCTATAGTTGGTCTTCTCAAATCTGGCTAATTATATATACTCATCCTTTGGCGTCGTAAATACATCCACCACCCACCATCCTCCATTCTCCATCATCCATCCACGATCTATAGCCGATCCTATCTCATCCTTCATCTAAACAAATAAATCATCGCGCCGAAAGGTCCGTTCGGAAGCTCTGCCCTCTCACTCTCGTTTTCTCTTCATTTATCTCCGATCCTTACTCCGTCTTCTTTTATGTTGCATTATATAATAATAATATTTGATTATAATATCATATTATTATTCCTGTATTCCCAGTGAATAAGTGGTAAAGCCGAATTTGGACCAAAATGAGTTAAGTGACTAAAAATAAGCGTGTAGGTGTTTTCTTCATAGTGACCAAGTGTTTAAGTAATATGTTCATTATAAATCATTGTCATTTAAAATGTACCTCTTACTTAAACTCATTCACCATGAAGAAAACGCCTGTACGATCCTTATTAGTCACTTAACTCATTTTGGTTAAAATTCGACTTGGCACCCTTATATAAGCATGGCTCCACCAGACCGGCCTGACCAGCAATGCACCGACCAGTTCGATCCTTACGCTTCACTTCGAGTTTACGTTTAAAAAAAATGACTATTACGATGTTCGTTTTTTGTGCTATATTTATTTTTTTGTTGAATATTGAATGTTAAATTGTGATTGATAAGTATAGTTTGTATGTAGCAACCCATTTAAAAATGGGCAGTACCACTTAATAAAGTGTTTCTCTCTCTTCTCGATAGTTCTTTCCTATAACCTCGCATATAAACATTCACTCCTATATAGTTTCAACTTAGATTGTTGTTTAGTGTGTTATATTGAAATTTATTCTTCTTAAATGTAAATAAGTGAAAAAGAAGTTAACAACATGAATTTCTAAAGGATTTGGTGGAATAGATTATTTGTCGTTCGTATTACTTATTGCCCTAAAGAAAGACAGGTTGTATTATTAATTCAATAAAACACAAGGATTTAAAGATGAATGTGAAAAATATCTTATGTTTCATTATTTCTTATTTCCACTTCCTTTGAGAAAATATAACATAAATTAATATCGTAACTTTCAACAAGGATTCTGTTTTTTATATATTTATAATTTGTTATTTACATTCCCTAACATCAGAAATTTTATAATTAAAGTTAAAATTACTTCCGATTTAGCATTGAATGAGTGTTTTATATTTTAATATTTTCTTATTTCTTTTTCATTTTTTTTCTCATTTTAATATCAGAAAGTAAAACAGAAGTTAATATTACTTTGAACAGGGTTTTAGAGTTTCTCTGTAAATGAAGGAGTATAACCTTTCACCTCGAAAAGTAGCGACTAAAATATCGAAATAAATCGAAACAAGGTCAGAATCGGTAAAAGGTATTCTACGATTGAACAATGTTTGATGAATTGAGTTATGTATTACGAAGCTTGTTGGCAAAGTGATCGCAGCCTTCAGGAAGTTCAACCAGTGGCGACTAAATGTCGACTTTGAACGAAATAGAATGGGATTAAGTAATTTAGGTTTCCTTGCTTCACGGATTTAATTGTCTGGTTAATCAATTTATCAAGCTGTTACATTGCTCGTCGGCTACCTGCCATTCTCATCCAATGGAAGTAGAAATTTAATAGTACGAGGGTAAGTCAATAATTATCCGCAATATAGCTATATTTTTGTTTATGTTGGCAGTACTGTTCTTTTGTGTTGATGGCGCATGCTTTGTTTATTCGTTGTTATGTTTATGTTCGTATCAAGCTGGTAGGTTAGTTTTGTTATCGCTGTCGTGCTATTAATAATGGCCGCTCCACTTTCTATTTGCACCAAAGAAGAGCAACGTTCAGTGATCCGTTTTTTGTGGTCGGAAGGTGTATCAGGGGCCGAAATTCATCGAAGACTTTTGGTACAGTACGGGAACAATTGTTTGCCACAACGGAGTGTCTATGAATGGATTGAAAAATTCAAAACACAGTGAACAATAAACAGTGAACGTTACAGTGAGATGCTTACTGCTAAGCTGAAGCCTGCAATTCGAAGCAAACGCCGAGGACTGCTGTCAAAAGGCGTTGTGTTGTTGCACGACAATGCCCTATATTGCGGATAATTATTGACATACCCTCGTATATATCTTCTTCTTCACAATAATCTTCTTCTTCTTTATTGGCGCGACAGACGCATGAAGCTGTCCTTGGCCTGCTCCACAGCCCTCCTCCAGTCGTCCCGATCAGCTGCTCGCCTTAAATATATTTTAGAAACTTTTAAGTCCTCGGAGACGCCATCGAACCATCTTCTCTTCGGTCTTCCACGAGGTCTCACTCCATCCGATCTATCCCATAACAATTTTCGGCATGTTCTGTTCTCACCCATCCGGTATACATGCCCCATCCATTTTAGCCGTTGAACTCTTATGTATATCGTCAATGGCAAGTCACCATACAAATCGTATAGCTCCCGGCTCTTCCTTCGCCGCCACATACCGTTATCCTTTATCGGACCAAATATACGCCTCAGTACTTTCCTTTCGAAACAGTCCAGTTTTGTCGCTACTGATTTATTAATAGTCCATGTTTCGCAGGCATACGAGGTTACCGGTTGCACTAGGGTCTTGTACAGTCTTATCTTGGTTGCGAGGCTGGTGAGTCTACTCTTGATAATGCTTTGTATGGAGAAGAAGGCTCTGTTGGCTGATATTATCCGACTTTTAATTTCCTCATTTTCATCGAGGTGTTCGTTAATCCAGGCGCCTAAATATTGGAAACTTGTGACGGTTTTGAGGGTGTAGCCTTCCATATAATAAAAATGCTGTGGACGAGCAAGTTTTTTTCTTCTAAATACCATTATTTTGGATTTATCCTCGTTCATATGCAATCCCATTCTTTTAGCTTCTCTGTTCAATTTGTGCAAAGCTTCCCTTAAGTATCGCATAGAGTGAGCTGCAATAACTACGTCATCCGCATACGCCAATATCTGAATGGGGCTGTTAAAAATTGTGCCTCTGGTGTCAAACCCCGCTCTTTTTACAGTTGCATGTAAAACTATATTGAAAAGGAGAGGTGCTAAGGAGTCTCCTTGTCTGAGTCCGACATCTACGGGAAAAGGCTCGCTCCGTGTCTGGTTCACTTTAATCCTGGCATTATTAGTTATTATTAACACAATAATACAAGTTAATAAAATTTTATTCGTAAATCTGCAACTAAAGAGGCTCCGCTCAAACTTACTAACTACGTTAGTAGTTCTTTTTATTTGAATAGTTGTCATAAACATCCCTCAAATATCCAACTAAAATAATCGATCTAACTAGATACCTAGCAACAACAGTTGAGACAGGAGAAATATCACTAGCATTCTAAATATCTAGATCATTAAGTGTTTATAATATTGATCTATACTTTTGATATAGATATGTATTTTGGGGGGGTATACACTTTTTTTTCCACCTTCAAAATGTAACATTTATACACACTCTACCTCTATTGGTGTTCCTCGGATCAAATATTTGTCGATAGTTACTAATTAGAAATTTAATAGAAAATATTTTCTAAATATATTTTTTATTTTTGAAGAGAAAAGATTTGACCCCGGTTGGGATTCGAACCCAAGTCTCCACTTCTCTAGCGTGGTGCCTTATCCACTAGGCCACCGAGCTCGTATCCGAACCAGGGAAATCTTTTCTCTTTAGCGATCCATATCCCCGGGCACTCGCAATTGCGATGTACAATTCGGGGATGAATGTTCAATTTGAACATTACTTTTAAATAGATCTATTGACGTACTGTCATATATATTAAATTATGAAATAATTCTTGATTAGTAAATATTTTTTAAATATATTTTTTATTTTTGAAGAGAAAAGATTTGACCCCGGTTGGGATTCGAACCCAAGTCTCCACTTCTCTAGCGTGGTGCCTTATCCACTAGGCTACCGAGCTCGTATCCGAACCAGGGAAATCTTTTCTCTTCAAAAATAAAAAATATATTTAAAAAATATTTACTAATCAAGAATTATTTCATAATTGAAAATATTTTCTGTTATATAACATTTGCCACTAGGACCTACCGTTTAGGAGCCAAATTGCTTTCAATGAAAAATGTCAGTATGAAACCCTTATTTTCTCTCAACTTTTTTTATTATTATAAATGTTATGTATGACAAAAATATCGCATACGTTATCGGTCTCTATAAATCAATTCTTTAGATCATCAATTTTAGATACCGATTTTTTTCTCATGTGGATTCGAGAATCGATTCATACCTAATTATTACAGTTGTAAAATTAAAATAACAATAGATAATGATATATAATATAACAGAATAGAAATAGTTCAATGTCATTATGATAATATTACTGAAGATATTATATAATACTGACTGGGAACTATTATACTAAGCGGTCCATATTTACAGTTTTGTAAACATTGACTATAAAGGAAATAATATACAGGAAGATGTAGGCAGTTGTTGACGTAAATTAGTTCTAAACCTGTTTTTTTGTTTGTTATTATTAAAGCCCGGATTTTCGTGCAACAAAAATTCTGAAATGTGCAATAAAAACTTGAAATTGTGCAAAATTGTGCAATAAATATTTAAATCATGCAAAATATTTTTTGTTGTTTTTATCTTAAAATTTATTGATCCAGTCCCTAGTAAGGCAGTAGTTAAATAATCATTGTCTAAAATACAATAAGAACAAATCTCACATCTTTATTGTGAGTGGTATACATAAGCTATATGTAGATATTACTTAGAGTATAAATATCTATGTTAGGAATGATTAAACTTTATTTAATTTCCCGTTAAGAAGGCAGAAGAATAAATTTGCTTTGCTTAAAGTGGAAATGTTTACTAACAGTAAAGTGTTTACTAACAGTACTTAATAATGACTATGTTGTACTTTTAAAAATATCCGTAAGTTAGGAGGGAGAGCAAAATTTCTTGAAAGTTGGGAACCCGAGTTCCCTAGCTAAATCAATCTAATGTTGTTCCAAAAACACGAAAGTGTTGTGCATTCAGGATTTGAATGCAGGAATTTTATGTATTCAAACTGCAGAATGGCAATTTTATGCATTCAAACTGTAGAATGTGCAATTTTATGCATTCAAACTGTAGAATGTGCAATTTTATTCATTCAAACTGCAGAATGTGCAATTTTATGCATTCAAACTGCAGAATGTGCAATTTTATGCATTCAAACTGTAGAATGTGCAATTTTATTCATTCAAACTGCAGAATGTGCAATTGTATGCAGTAACATCCTAAACGTGCAATATTAAAATGAGGTAAATTAACGTCCTAATTCGTGTAAATAATTTGTCTCTGGCTGATTACGAACTAGCAAGAAAAAGATGCAATTGCACGAGAATCCGGGCTCTAGTTATTATTATTTGTTATTATTTATTTGTTTATTGTTTATAATTCGAGGAAGTTGCGAAGGTATTTGAAGGGTGATGAGAGATGGAAGGCAGAGGGTTGTAAGTTCATTAACGCCAGACTGGACAAACTAGTCTTTGCCTCTCCCGGTTCGACTTCTCAGTACTCGAGCTGTCATTTCGACTCTAGTTCTTACTTATACGTATTTTATATAATTATTTATTTTAAAGCGAATTCTGTAATTACCAATATTTTTTATTAGAAAAAGTATAAGAAAAAAAACGCGTTCAAATCCGTTATATTCTTACATAGCATAAAAATCGATTACCTGACTTCGCGATCTTTTAATCGATCGGGAAACCTCAATTTGAAACTATAATTCTCAAAGTCGTTGGTAAATTCCTGAATGCTCCAAAATTGACCCAATTCGATACCGATTCCGATCATAAGCTTCATACCCACTCGAAACTACTCCTCTTTCAACTTGCTTCCAACTATATTTTTGATAATCCTCCGAGACCTTGGGATCTTTTAATATTGATTTTATTGAATATTCTTTACCAGCTCTGGATATGTTATTGTAATCATATTTCCAAAGTAGATGAATACAGGGTGGCTAGAAAATACATGCGGACCCGGTAGGGGGAGATAGTACAGGCTAATCTGAGTCGATTTTACTATAACAACTACTGTCCGAAAATTAACCGTTTTCGAGTTATACTAATTTTTAATATTTTATAAAATTAACGTCCTTCATACGTTAAACAAGTCACAAAACTTAAAAATTGGGTGTTTTATCTGGGTTTTACAATTAAAATATTCTAAAATACGAAAATTGATACTTAAATGTACATTATTGACGTTATCTCATCCAGTAATAATATTCTTTCATCTCAAAAATTTTACCAGAAAAAAATCACCTACAATTTTTTCGTACAAAATAGAAAACATCTACGTTTCATTACCTTTCAAATGAAAAAGTAAAAATCACAAATTGGTTAAGAATTGGCAAAAATATGAAAAAGCAATAAAAATACTGCAAATACAAAATGATAACTTTAATATAAGATAATTTGTTTAAACCTACATTATTTATTTTTATAATACATTTCAATGTTGCGCCCTCTATTTCTAATGCAAATACCTGCTCTTCTTATTACAGCTGATTTTATTGGGTTGTTTCACATGAAATGTCCGTTTTCAAGGTAAAGGGATTTTAGTAAAAATGCAATATGAAAACAATATAATTTTATTCGAAGTATTTACCTTCTTTTTCTACACATTTTTCCCAACGTGACAACTTTTTTATCCCGGATTTGAAAAACACTGAGCTTTGAAGTGAAACAAAATCTGAAAACGCACTTTTGATTTCAGCATCATTTGCAAAAAATTTTTCTCTGCAGAAGTGGTCTAAATTCCTGAAAAGGTGATAATCTGTTGAAGACAAGTTGGGAGAATATGGTGGGTGCGGAAGAACTTCGTACCCCAGCTCTTTCAATTTATGCATGGTAAGTTTTGAAACGTGGGGTCTAGCGTTGTCGTGTAGGAGTATAGGGCCCTTCCGATTTACCAATCCAGGTTGTTTTTTTCAATAATTTTTCGTGCATTTGGCCAATTTCATTGCAGTAGGTTGTAGAGGTAATGGTCTCACCTCTCTAATTACAGTTGGAGGTCTTCCTCGGGGCTGGTTTTCCAAGTTGGTATCCCCAGTCGAAAACTTAGCAAACCAACGGCGAATGGTTCGTTCATTTACACTCCCTTCCCCAAACGCCTTACAGATGTTTCTAGCAGCCTCAGCTGCCGAACGACCTAGTTTAAACTCATAAAAAAATATTACACGAAAATCGCGTGTTTCCATGTTCATATTTGAAGGTATACTAAACAGTGTGTAATTGATTGGGAAGCTAATGTTTATAAAAGAAAAGTAGAGGATTAGTAACTGCTTGATTATGATATGTGAACTTTGGAAGTAAACAACAGAGACTCGCAAAATCCTCTATGTATTTCAAATATTATAAAATCGGACATTTCATGTGAAACAACCCAATACTACCGCCGAATTGAATTTCTTGTGCTGCATGTTTTATCCTGTTTCTGAGGTCTTCTATTGTGGGTACAGGATTTTGATCAAATACTAAAGTTTTCATGCGATCCCACACAAAATATTTTTAAGGTTTTATGACCGAAGGACGTTAATTTTATAAATTCTTAAAAATTAGTATAACTGGAAAACGGCTAATTTTAAGACAGCAGTTGTTATAGTAAAATCGACTCAGATTAGCCTTTACTATCTCCCCCTACCGGCTACGCATCTATTTTATAGTCACCCTATGTATTGTATACGAGTGTTAATATCAATAATTTTTTTTTTTTATATACATTTATCGAAATTTACAACTTTACAAAGTACATACATCAAGTAAATATATTGACCACGATCACAAAACTTGAAAAGACTACTCATCAGTAGCACTTTATTAAAAATTCTACACTAGAAGATCTCTAGGCCATCTTCGTTTCAGACGCTTCGGAGGATTGTCAGGAAAGGAGTGGGAAGCAAGTTGAGAAACTAACGGATTTGAGTGGGTATGGAGCTTACTATGAAAGGATAGGTATCCGGTTTCGGCTAAATCAGCAACATATGGAACATTAAGATCTTTATGGATAAGTTTATTGTTGACAAAGTAAGGTGCGTTGAGGATTTTTCGAAGGATTTTGGATTGTTAGGATTGGATACGAGATGAATTGGATGGTTTAGTGGAGCCCCAAAGCTCAATTCTGTATGTCCATATAACTCTAATCACAGTCATGTATATGAGCCTTTTGTAATTAATTGGGAGCTTTGAACGTTTGTCTAGTAAATGTTAAAGTAGTCTGTAACGACGGGCAGTATCTTGTCGTTTTAGTTTTTATCAATAAATAAATTATGAAAAATTATTCGATCATCTCTAATAATTTACCTAAATTTTGTTTTCATTAAATAAATGAGAAATTTTAAGAGCAAATAAACTGTTGAGAATTTAGCCCTGATCTGGAATTTAATCCAGCCATATCTGATTTATGACTACCCCAACTATCCGTAGCACATATTTTTCTATTTTACAATATCATAATATTATATGAAAAGGCATGGGGGGAGGGTATGTATTATTAGAAAATGTTACAGTATATTTCAGTATAAATAACACCATGTTAATGTTAAACTTGGTTCCTTTGCGTTTGTAAGGAATAGTTTCCGAAAACTAGAACTAATTCGTTTTATTTCAAAATGTGTGGATATTTCTAAACTATGAGAGATAACAAGAAGGGATTAGATACAGCACACTACCACATCCACACACAGTACACACTTACAGACTCACACCGCACCACCGAGCTGTTCGTTGCGTCAGTACTGGAGAAAGTGTTTCTTAGCTATTCTTAACATTTCCTTCACACAATGCTAGGACTACTTTGGTTTGGACCACGTGTATGTTAGATTGTATGAATGGTTTGTTCATGTGAGATTTTCTTGCCTGTCTGAATTTTAGTGTTTTGGATACTTTAGTCGGTTCAATTCTGTACCATTTGAGAAAAATTAGATAAGTGTATTTTTGTCCACTATAAGATAAATATTTTGGGCAACCCACATTGGAGTCCAATTCATCTTGTATAAGGAAAGTTGTAATGGCAATGGTATCCTTTTATAGAATTGACATTACAACTTGTCTGCTTTTACAAGATGTGTTGGACACCAATATGGGTTGCTCAAAGTATTTATGTTATTGTGGATAAGAATGAACTTATCTACTTTTTCCCAAATGGTACAGATATAATCTCTGCGCTGAAATTAACTACTATAAATACGAGAAGATTTGGTTGGTTTAGTGGAGCCCCAAAACTCAACTCCGTTTGTCCAAATAGGTCTAATAATAGCTTTGAACGTTTGTATAGAGTCGAAAACGATGTGCAGTTTCTTGTCGTTGCAGCTTGGTATGTCGATTTTAAGTAAGACGTTCATCCAGATGGAGGCTCATCTGTATTATCTGTGTATTATTGAGCAGATCTATTCGACAGGGATCAGTGAAATATCATTAAATGCTATAGTAGGACAGTACCACTCATAATTTACGGCGTAGATTAAAGGTTATTTGATGAAATTTGTTTAAATTTATGTTGATCTTCCAGTTTCGACACCATTCTTGAAGGTCCGTAATATGAGCTTGAAGCTTTTAGGATGCTATGAAGGGATCATTATTTATTGGAAACAAACATGTGTCATCAGCGTAAGTGGTGAGTAAGGTGCTAGGATGGGTCGGGATGTTAGCTGTATTTCTATCATATGTTTTAAATAAAATAATTATAATTATGTATTTAATTATATAATTTGCTTATATATTAAAATTATTTAATTAGCTATTAAATACTCACTATAGTTGGCAATACTTTTAAAAGTTAAAAATTTATTCAACTAAAAGTTCAGAGGAAATATTCTAATTTTTTTTATTGAAAAAAAAATGATATATAAACCTTATAAATCACACACCTTCAATTATAGAATACACACCTTTAAGCATAGAAATGATTTTCAGAGTGTCTAATAGAGTAAAATTTAATTTTTTTTACAAATTAACGAAGTTTCACTTATAAATTTATCAAAAATATTCATCAGCTAAAAAAATTGTTTAAAGCCATGAGATTGAGAGAGTTTAGACTTGACACTTCCTTACATGGAATAAATATTCCCTTTCAATATTCTGACGTGCCATTATTCCAACCATTATTATTATTATTCTAATATCTCCTTTTGTAAGAGGTTTCCTTTCAACTTAAAGTGTCGCAAATGACGGGGTAATTCTCCGGGCACAAATTTAGGAAGCAGTTCCAGCTCCAGCCCCTAGCAGGCTTTGGTAAACATGGAGACTTTCTCCAGAAAACTACGCTCTTACATAATCTCTGCATATTCTGGAAAATGCAGGAAAACGTACAGGGACTCCAGGAAGTAGCTTTTCATTCCAGCGAACGTTCTATGAGCAGCATTTATCTATCGGGAATACCGAGCTGTAACTCAAATATCGATGATAATCAGTGTACTTTCGATTAGTTTAGAATATCGAGATTACTATTACTAGTATTGATTCAAAATCTATATCTATACTAATTTATCACTAACCGCGAAAACTACTTAACCAATATGTACCAAATTTTAATCATACGATCTTCATAGTTTCAGGAAGGTTTAGCAATAATAAAATCTACGAAAATAAATTATTTTTTCATTTAAAATGCAATGCTATGTGGATAACTGCGAAGTTTGAAATTTTTACATGAGAGGTTACAAAGGTACGGTGCTATATAGAGCAAAGAATGAATAATAAAATGTATTCATATTCCATTTATTTATAATTTATTCATATTAAAAAATATATAAATATGTGGTGGGGCATTTGGATCCAAGTGAAGTTTTAAGATCGACCGATCTTAAAACCATTCCCATATCGATGGGGTTAGAGCTATTCCGCAATAGAATATGGTAAATCTCCTACACCTTTCTGTACCAAGCTTTAAATTCATTTTCATAGATCTAGAAAGGTTTAGCAATTATAAAATTTATATATTAACAAAATTGCAATAATACATATTTACATTAAAATTACACGTATAATGTTTCAGAAAGTTTCAGAAACGAGGTTTGTCACACTGTTATGTATTTTTGCGTTTGATTCTTGGTATCGATACGGATTCTTTCCTCAAGAATGGATGGAACCGAGTATCGATTTTAGGAATCGACACATTTTTAATAAAAATGAATATGACACTACCGATAATATAGACCGAGACGTATATGGGAGATTTCTTAAGTTCGAGCGAAGGTTCTCGTTTTGGCAGATCCTATGTGTTTTAGGCAAATAATATTGTAATTCTTATAGGACGAAGACTAAACTAAACAACTGTCTGATGGGACTACAGTTAGCGGACTGCTACCGTTGGCTGCTGGGACTGCTAGAACTGCTAATGGGCTGTACAAAATGACTAGGAACAGAAGGCAATTTGTACGTCAGGAGTCCATCTCACTAACCTGTGGTTAGGACTCTAGCCTGTCTTCATCTTCTGTCTTAATCATCTATACGTTGAAATGTCTTCTCCTCCTTTTACGAGTTTATTTATCGATGAAATAAACATAAATAATTTAGATCAAAATTGTTAGAGAAAAAAAAGGATATTTCAAAATAATTTACATCCAAAATGAATGAAACATAATTAAAACCTTCTTCGCTGGAGATTTTCTTTTATTGGTCCAATGGGGAATTCAGTGTAGTTAGTTTTTGGTAATAGGAGTTGGTTTTATTATATCTATTGAACTGTATGTTCACGCCCGCATATTTAACTTCAATATACAATACTTTTAGAAGATAACTAACTAGAAGTCATTTTTTCTTATTTTTCTGAAACTTAAAAAAAAAAAAATTCAAGAAACGATTATTTTATTAATGTTTTTTTTTTCGCAATTGAAAATTTGTAAATCGGATTCAGCCTCCCACCATTAAGAAGTCAAAATCTATTTTTTTTTTCTAGAATTCTAGAATTTCTAGAATTTCCTCCTGTTCCATTTTACTGCATTATAACTCTCTGGTGCCTCAAAAAAAATTTATTATTTATTATTATTGTCTTAGGCTGTCTATATATATCATCATCATCTTATGGCACCTTTTGGTCCTTGTAGAACCCTGGCCTCCTTAACAATTCTCTGTCATTCAAACCTTTCTTCGGCAGCCCTTCTCCATCCTCTCACACCCAGTCCGAAGATCGTCCTCTACATTCTCAAGCCAACGAAGTCGAGGCCTTCCTCTCCTTCCCTTTCCACCCGGATGCCCCTTCAACATCATCTTAGGGAGCCTACTAGCTTTCATTCTTTGCAAATGCCCTAGCCATCTAATTCTGCCTCTTTTTATGTTGGCTACAGTACCTGGAGCAGCATATAGAGTTCTCAGATCCTCATTTGTTCTCATTCGCAAGAGATTCAGCCCATACTTGGTTGGACCATATATTTTGCGAAGGATTTTCCTTCCCCACATGTTCAATAATTTTTCGTCGTGTGATGTCAGAGTCCATGTCTCACTCCCGTACATAACAACCGGCTGAAGGATCTTTCGATATACTCTTATTTTGAGATTGCAGGATATGTTTCTACTTTGAAACTTTTTCACTAAAGACCTATATATATATATATATATATATATATATATATATATATATATATATATATATATATATAAAAATATTTTGTTGAATATTAAAAGTTTTTTTATATTTTCGGAATGGATCAAAGTTAGGATTGGATCCTAGCACCCCAAAAAACGTTTTACTAGTGAATTGGACTTGAAAACAAATATAAACATATCGAACATGTATTCCTAAAGTGACATATGTAACTGAAAAATCTGCATTAAAAATATGTAAAATCACACAGTCTGGTATGAAATATCAAAAGTGCACCTGAAGTATCTTTTAATACCAACCGCAACTGCGATATATCAGCTAGACTTTTAAACTTAACCATGATAACTTGTTTTGGAATTGTGTCATTTTTGAAATGTATGTGCGATATGATAAAATTAAAATTAATCATAATTCTAGTATGTTTATTTCCTACGAATAACATAGAACTATATTAATAACTTGAGGTACACCACGATGGTATAGAAGGATCAATACAATTTGGATTGATGAATTAATTGCCACTACTATTGGAATTATTTTATTAGAAAACTAGTTGAGATTGCTAAACATTCATCTTCATATTTTAAACCATATTACGGCCCAATATCTACCAAAGTCGGAAATGAATTTAAAAAAAGCGGTCTATACTAACTAAAATGTAATGACTGTGAAGCAAAGTATACGGGAAAAACTGGACGATCGGTAGATAAAATAGTAAAAGAACATATACCAGCATACAATAATAAGACCCAAAACTCCAATTTCGCTATCCATCTAAAAGAAAAAAACCTAAAATTAAATATTTCTGAATCATTAGATATAATAATATCGTTAAAAACCGATCCATATTTTTGTTTAAATGATCAGATAAACATTTCCAATAGCCTCATTTTAAATTTCTTTCCAATAGGAACGGAAATATCCAATGAGTCATAAGGGAAAACCCATAGCAAATCCCCAAAATTTAACCTACCTACCCTCTTCTCTTTCTCACGATGGGTATATTTCAGTTATCTCTTAAATCTCCTCAGATGAGTACTGATGTTTGATTTCTTATCTTATATTTTTGAAAACTTTAGTTTATATAATCCATATAACATAGTACTGATGTTTTGAAAATTTTGTATGTTTTAGAACTGAAGATGAATGTTTAGCATTCGAAACTAGTTTTCTAATGAAATAATCTCAATAGAAGTGGCAATTAATCCATCAATCCTAATACTAATAAGTGCCGATGTCTCACCTATTTATTCTTTCTGTGAATAATAATCGAAAATATAATCGATGCGTGATTAATATATAGATATTAGATAGAATGAGTAGAGGTGTGTGAGAGAGAGAGAGAGTGAGAGAGAGAGAGAGAGAGTGAGAGAGAGAGAGAGAGAGAGAGAGAGAGAGAGAGAGAGAGAGAGAGAGAGAGAGAGAGAGAGAGAGAGAGAGAGAGAGAGAGAGAGAGAGAGAGAGAGAGAGAGAGAGAGAGAGAGAGAGAGAGAGAGAGAGAGAGAGAGATAGAGAGAGAGAGAGAGAGAGAGAGAGAGAGAGAGAGAGAGAGAGAGAGAGAGAGAGAGAGAGAGAGAGAGAGAGAGAGAGAGAGAGAGATACGGTAGGTATATACCAGTAGCTGGTATAGGTAGTTCCTTTATGGGACCGGTCGTGATGTTGAAGCGCAATAAGCCCCATCTTTCTTCTCTTCTTCCTTTTTCATCTCCTTCTTCTTCTCCTTATCCTCAGCCAGCTGTAAAGGCTTTCTGTTTGGAGATAAACTTCTTATATAATTTTCATGATCGCTTCTTCAAAAAGTAATTAATTGATTTCACAGCACCTTAAAACTATTCAAGAATTTTAGAAACATTTTTGTTTAAAAAATAAAATAAATATATTTTTTATTTTAGAAAATTGGCGATGTATCATCATTATCTACATAGGAATACATATCAGGTAGTGACTTTTTTTTTTATCCTCAAATTGTGTAACAATGCGTGAAAAAAAACACGCTAAAAAAAATTGAGATACTCTAACCCTGTTGGTGTTGCTCGGATCGAAAATTTTTATTAAATTAACTGATCAGAAATTTAATGTAGAATATTTTTAGTTCTATAACATTTCCCGCTAGGATCTACCATTCAGGAGCTATATTGCTTTGAATGAAAAAAAGGCAAGTGAAACCCTTATTTTCTCTCTACTCTTTTTATTTCGAATAATCATTAATTGTTAATTTAATTTAATTATTAATTCAAGTAATTTGATACTTTTAATTCTAAAATGTAAATTAGGAGAAGCATATTATCTATATACATATCAATCATCTATTGGTTTTCCGATTTAGAGAAAAATCGAGTTTATGATTGATTATTTTTTTTTTTTACCACTTGAGTTACGCATGATGGTATAGAAGGATCAATATAATTAGGATTGATGAATTAATTGCCACTTCTATTGAGATTATTTTATTAGAAAACTAGTTTCGAATGCTAAACATTCATCTTCAGTTCTAAAACATACAAAAATTTTTCAACATATTAGTACTATGTTACATAGATTATATATGCTAAAGTTTTTAAAAAGGTAAGATAAGAAATCAAGCATGGGCACTCACCTTCGAGGTATATAAAACAAACATGGACTTCTCACTAAATTCGTGAGAAGTATAAGGGGGAAGGTAGGTTAAGTTTTTGATTTACAATGGGGTTTCCCTTATGACTCATTGGATTATTCTGTTCTTATAAAAAACAAATTTAAAATGGGACTATTGGATATGTTAATCTGATCATTTAAACAAAAATCTGGATCGGTTTTAAACGATTTTATTATTTCTAGTAATTCAAAAGTATTTAATTTTAGCCTATTTTCTACTTGATGTAATATTTTTCTCCCGAGTCTTTATTAAATTTGTGGTTATTTTCATTTAGATAGCGAAATTGGAATTTTGGGTCTTATTGAGAGCATACACTAATAAGACCCAAAATTCCATATAATCTATGTAACATAGTACTGATGTGTTAAAAAAATTTTGTATGTTTTAGAACTGAAGATGAATGTTTAGCATTCGAAACTAGTTTTCTAATAAAATAATCTCAATAGAAGTGGCAATTAATTCATCAATCCTAATTTTTTTTTTTACGTTTGCGAAACGTGTCCGCTTACGTCCAGCGAAAAAAAGTAAAATTTTAGAAAATAAAGCATTGCGTAGAGTACATGGTTAAAACTGAATTAACTGATTTAACAATAACCTGATTTTAAAAAATGTACATATGTTGCTGATTTTAGCCCACACCAGATACCTATCCTTTCATAGTAAGCTCCATAACGACTCAAATCCACTTGTCTCTCAATTTCCTTTGCGTTCTATTCCTGGTTATCCTCCGAGGTGTCTGAAAAGAAGATGGCCTAGGGATCTTCTACTGTAGAACTTTTATTAAAGTGCCACCAATGGGTAGTTGTACAAGTTATTTTCTTGTTATTGTATTATTTCCCTCACACATTTACTAGATGTGTATGCTCTATACAGTTGTAAATATCAATAAAAAAGATTTTTAAAAAATGGTAACAAATTTTGAGCCATGGTAAACACCTGATGAATAGACTTGGACGTTGATCGTTGGATTGTGTTAGTGATGGTGATTTGAGTTTTGAAGTGGATCTAAGGAGTGGGATTAATTTGGTGATGTCGGCATTGTACCTTCGGGTTCGCCCTTTCATTTATTTATTGATTATTTCAATTTCGAATATAAATAATAAAAATGTAATTTGAAAAGGATTATGAATGAAAGGATAGGTTTTTAATTCATTTGCTAGGTTTATTATTATATATTTTTATTGTAAAGGTTTCTTATTTAATTTAAATGGCTGATAATGGAAGAGCCTGAGGATGAAGGAAGGCAGAGGTGCAGGTAACAACCCCTAGCGGACACAACACCCCTCCTTCAGTTCGAGCACCCTCCGCTAGATCGCTCTCCAAGCGAACTCACCCCTCAACTTACCCGCTAACATTCAATTTGGTTCCAATATCTCAAATAGCACTTCAAGTTATTTATCTCTATATCTTAATAGAGATCTATTTAAATTTATTATTTATTTAATAACTGTATATTTATTATTTTACAACTTAAAGCTAAGACTATAATCTCCGATTCCTCTTTTATATTGTTGTATTAGATCCTTTGAGAAACGTTATCAATAGGTATTGTACACCCTGGACCAAAATATGTTAATTTAGAAGTTTAATAATTTTGTTAAATACAAGTTCATGGCTTAAGACTTTTCAAATTTATCGAAGTGTTTATTTTTATTTATCTCATCGTTATTAACAGTACAGTAAAATAAGGCTCCAAGAGTCCGTTTTCAAGAAAAAACTGCCGAACTGTTCTTCTCAACGGATCTTGGGGTGCTGAATCCGGCAGTTTGCAGACGTCGGCTTCATACAAAATTGCAAAAAACTGCACAAAATACCGGTTATTTTTTTAACTAACACAAAAACAAAGCTTTTTTCGAAGAATGTCTTTAAATAATAATTTTAGCTAGAATAGCTACTCCGAAATCGGACCATTTACCGCGAAAACATGGTGTCTTGGAAGAAAGTGTAGAAACATGTTTGTCGTACTTTTTTGTCTACATCTGCAAAACTATTCATCCGATTCAAAATTACTTTTATTCATCTTAAAGCTGATTAAATTTACTATTAAACTCTATATTAAGTTTTAATCGGGTCTCTTGAAATGCACATGCCAGAACGCTTAACATCCCTTACTTTTATGAAATCCAAGCTTTTTTGTCACACGCTATAACTCCGAAACTATTTGTCCGATTCAAAATTTAATTTTTTCTTCTCAAAGTCGGTTAAATTTACTATTAGATCGTATATAAGGTTTTTAATAATGTCTCTTATAAGAACGCTTTAAAACCCTTCTGTTGTGAAATCCACGTTTTTTTTTTTTGCACATTTTTCACTATAACTCCGAAATTATTCGTCCGACACAAGATTTATTTTCTTTATCAAAAAGCTGGTAAAATTTACTATAAGACCATATAAATTTAATTTATATTAAATCTCGTGAAACACCCACGCTCTAGCATGCTAAGTGTATATATTTTGGAAAAATATGACAATTATGACATGTTGCGTGGGCTGTGAATATAACCGGTATTTTGGGCGTTTTTTGTGATTTCTTATGCTTAATCTTGCTGACAGTCTATGCACTTGTGTTCTTTATTTTTTCTCCTTACCTGTATGATTTTTAAATTAACTTCAACATTTACTAAACAAACGTTCAAAGCTCCCAATTAATTACAAAAGGCTCATATACATAACTGTGATTAGACCTATATGGACATATGGAGTTGAGCTTTGGGGCTCCACTAAACCATCCAATCTCGTATCCAATACAAGCAATCTAAAATCCTTCGAAAATTCCTCAATGCTTCTTAATTTGTCACCAATAAACTTATCCATAAAGATCTTAATATTCCATATGTTGCTGATTTAGCCAAAACCAGATACCTGTCCTTTCATGCTAAGCTCCATAACCACTTAAATCTACTAGTTTCTCAACTTGCTTCCCACTCCATCCCTGATTAACCTCCGA
The DNA here is from genome assembly GCA_003667255.2 of Euschistus heros. Taxonomy (NCBI): domain Eukaryota; kingdom Metazoa; phylum Arthropoda; class Insecta; order Hemiptera; family Pentatomidae; genus Euschistus; species Euschistus heros. The sequence goes on along the minus strand of RCWM02000616.1, from coordinate 379,314 downwards.
AGCATCTAAAAAGAAGATGACCTAGAAATCTTCTAGTGTAGAATTTTTATAGAAGTGCTACAGATGAGTAGTTCTTTTCAATTTTTACATGTTATTGTAATCTAAATAAACAAAGTTGAGATAAAATAGGGATTTCAAACGTGATTTTTTTTCATTGAAAGCAATATGGCTCCTAAACGGTATGCTGTTAACAGGAAATGATATATAACTAAAAATATTTTCTATTATATTTTTGACTGTAAATTATCTTCAAATTTTTATCCGTGTAACACTAACATAGCTAGAGCGTGTCAAAATATGCGTAATTTCCTTGCGTTCCCCAAAAACGAAACGCATTTAACCAACTATGCCACAGGTAAAACATGTTCCAAGTTAAAAAATTGACAAAGGTTATGGGATATACTACGTGCACCCAGTGCCATATTGATCGTAGCTTATTAATATACAAGAAGCAATGGCGGCTAAAGAAGTGTAATTATGAGTGGATTGGAAAATAAAAAAGCAAAAATTGCCGGGTTTTGTTCCTAATTAACAAATAGCAGAACGGTTTTTACTTCCCACCACCGCCTCCTGTTGGGGCATTAATTCGATTCAGGTAGCAGTGGTATTTGTCAGCGGCCACTTCCCCTCCTTCCCCTCTCCTATCTCTGTCTTTCTTCTTCTGTCTAATCTCTTCTTGTTTATAATCGTCTTATTATATCTCCTCTCTGTCTTGTCGAATAATTAGCTATAACCCTAGAATTATGGCGTCTTGTTTATAACTTTATATATATTAAATCAACTTTGTGTTGATTGAACCTAAGAAGTGTTTAAAAAGAAGATGAGCTTAGGACATGCTAATAAAGAAATTTTTTTTTTTTATATTCATATATATATATAGAGTGATTTGAGCATTTTTGAACTGAGAAATTGACAGTTGTATTATAGTTTGGTGTAAAGGTTAGCTGTCATTGATAAAGATACTAAAGAAATTTTTTTTAGCTATTTCTTGTACTTCAACATTTACTAGACAAACGATCAAACCTCACAATTCATTACAAAAGACTTGACATAACAAGACTGTTATTAGTCCTATTTATCTAACGTTTGTCTAGTAAATGTTGAAGTAGTCTGTAACGATGAGCAGTTTCTTGTCGTTTTAGTTTGGTATTAGGATTCCAAGTAACATGTTTGTCCAAGTGGAGTCTCAGGTAGCGTTGAACAAGTCAGCAGGGATTAGAGGAACATCATTAAAGGATACTGTAGGACAGGACGTCTTAGGTTTACGACGAAAGGTAAAGGTTATTTGGTGGGGTTCAACAAAAATTAAAGATGAAAATATATTTTATAAATTTTATTTTAAATTACGTCAAATAATGAAAAAATTTTCGCAAGGGATTTATATATAATTAATTATTACTAATCTATTTTCTGTAACTTAAAGGGTTTAATATAAGTTCGGAACCTGCGGCGGCTGTTCTGCTCGATGGGCCGTAAAAACGGTCTCGCTGTTTTCTCAATCACTGTCGATTTTATTTAGTTGTTTAGGTCTAGGCTTCAACAAACGTTGAAATAATTTGATTATTTTTAAATATGTACGTATGCTAATATTTAAAAAAAATACTAAAGTTTCAACTTTTGGCCTAGAAACTCATTTCTTTTAAGTTGTACAGAAAAAAATAAATAAATTTTTAGTTTAACATTACATTTTATAGGATTTTTTTTTCGTCTATAATTATTTAATGTTGTCGGTGTATAGTGTTTCGGAGCAAAATACAAGATATTTGTCATTATGTGGAGAGAAAACATAAAGGTTTTTATTTTTCAATTGATCTTTTTTTTTAATATTACTTTAATAAAAAAACAATTTGCTACAAATAAAAATACATAATTTTTTTTTAAAATTATTTATTGATATTTACGATTGTATACAGTATATGGTATACCATACATCGAGTAAATCTGTGAAAGTGATAACAATTTCATGTTAACAACTTTAAAGAACTTCTCACTAGCAGCACTTCAATAAAGTTTTGCATTATAAGATCCTTAGGCCATCTCCTTTTAAGATGCCTCGCAGAAATATCGGAAATATAGTTAGAACCAAATTGAGGGACTAGTGGATTTGAATCGTTATGAAGTTTACTATGAAGGGTTAAGTATCTGGTTTCAACAAAACATATGTTTGTACTCCATTTCTCCATCCGTTTTTAACGCTCTTAAATAGTTGGTTTAAAACAAAAATAGCTTGTAGGAAATGTAATGAACTTTATATCTTGATAACGGTATTTTTTTTTTTTAACGTAAATTTTTTTTTTTGAAATTGTAAAAGGAAAAACTAAAGTTCTTCATGCTTCATTTTTTCTGTAATACATCACTATTCCCATGTGGTAAAGAAACTACAAAAGCAGCATCCAAAACAACTGAGAAAAAACAATTGAATCTCGAATATTTCGAAAGACGGCCAAGAAAATTTCCTTTTTCCTCGATGATACCTAAAATTATTAAAACTAAGGTTCGAGTGAAGAAAATTCGTCACTTTGTAAAAATGGATATTTCCTTATATTATGGCTACGTATGTATTTCAATGGCCGTGTCTGAGCTTTATAGGAAAACATATGATAGCTTTAGAAGATAATAATCACAATCACGATCCTCCATCTAAGTCTTGTTAGGTATTGCACGGCAGGTCAGCTCATTGGACAGCTCTTGCCCGAACGGAGCCTACTGCTGAATGATGCTCAAGGTGCGGTAGGATTGGGACAAAGACTCGAAAGGTGATTGGCTAAAATAGCCGGCTATTTGGAAATACAAAGAAGAAAGGAGCGGAATGTGGAATGAAGAAGAAGAAGACGTCCTCATCAAAGAGATCGGAGATCATGCATTATACATCCTTCTCCTGCGGTCTCTGTGGTCCTCGCTCTTCTGGTCTTTGGGGGAGGGGCAGGGCTAAGGACAGGTCCTGCAACAGGATGTTTGGTTTTGGCACGTGTACGAGCTGGTATGGCTCTGAGGATGGAACAGGGGATAAAGTATTTCCATGTATCCATCAGATTTTCTTTTTTATTATTCTTCATAGAAATTTGCAACAGTACAAGTAAATGTGTTAGTAATGATTACAATAACATGTCGAAAACTTTAAAAGAACTACTCTTCAGTAGCACTTCGATAAAAATTCTAGACTAGAAGGTCTCTAGGCCATCTTCTTTTCAGACATCTCGGAGGATTATCAGGAATGGAGTGGGAAGAAAGTTGAGGAACTAGTGAATTTCAGCGGTTATGAGTTTTACTATGAAACTATAGGTATCTTTAGGATAGGTTAAAAAATCCAGTAGACGAACCTATTATATAAATATAGAAACATATCCATGGTCAATTGTTTTCCCAGACAGGGAGAAATTTACTTTTTTTTCTTTTCTTTTTTTTTTAAATGTATTTTCACTTTGATACACATATTATATGTCTAGTAGAAGTGGCTAAAAATGCGTTTTTTTTTTTTTTGTTTTCGTTTTGTTTTCGTTTTGTTTTTTTATACATTTATTCAAATTTACAAATGTACAAAATATATAACATCAAGAAAATGTGTTGATAACGATCACAATGGCATATCACAACTTGAAAAAAACTATTCATCAGGAGCAATTCAATACACTAGAAGGTCTCTGGGCCATCTTCTTTTCAGATACCTCGGAGGATTATCAGGAATAGAATGAAGCATGTTGAGAAATTAGAGAATTTGGGTTGTTATGGAGCTTCATTTAAAAGGATAGGTATCTGGTTTGGGCTAAATCAGCAACATATGGAACATTAAGATCTTTATAGATAAGTTTATTGGTGACAAAGTAAAAAGCATTGAGAATTATCGAAGGGTTTTGAATTGGATACGAGATGAATTGGATGGTTTAGTGGAGCCCCAAAGCTTAACTTCTTGTGTCCAAATAGGTCTAATCACAGTCATGTATATGAGTCTTTTGTAATTAATTGGGAACTTTGAAGGTTTGTCTAGTAAATGTTGAAGTAGTCTGTAACGACGGGCAGTTTCTTGTCACTTTAGTCTTTAGTTTCATTTAAATAACTTTTTTTTTTTTTTCTCGTTTATTGATATTTACAACTGTACAAAAACATATACATCAAGTAAATGTGTTTATAGTGAATACAATGTTATGTAAATAACTTGTGAAGAACTACTCACTAGTAGCACTTCAATAAAAATCTACACTAAAAGGTCTCTAGGCCATCTTCTTTTCAGACGCCTCGGAGGATTATCAGGAATGGAGTGGGAAGCAAGTTGGGAGACTAGTGGATTGGAGTGGTTATGGAGCTTACTATGGAAGGATAGGTATCTCCTGCGGGTTATATCAGCAACATAAGGAACATTAAGATCTTTATGGATAAGTTTATTGGTCACAAAGTAAGGAGCATTGAGGATTTTTCGAAGGATTTTGGATTGTAAGGATTGGATACGAGATGAATTGGATGGTTTAGTAGAGCCCCAAAGCTCAACTCCGTACGTCCAAATAGGTCTAATCACAGTCATGTAAATGAGTCTTTTGTAATTAATTGGGAGCTTTGATCGTTTGTCTAGTAAATGTTGAAGTAGTTTGTAACGACGAGCAGTTTCTTGTCACTTTAGTCTTTAGTTTCATTTAAATAACTTAAAATCATAAAGGTAAATAAATAACACAAGGGCTTAGACGGTCAGCAAGATTAATCTACACAATATGAAAATTTATCGCCTACAGACAAATGAATCATGGGTAAGCGAAACAATAACAGAATATGCAAATTCTGCGTTTTCGGGGGGACTAAATACGTTTTAAACGCGTAACCGTCTTTTATCTCTCGTAACAATTATTATTGTGTAATATTTTTTAATTAATAGTAATATTTTTGATATTAAATTCCCGCTTCAAAATGGCACTAGGGTTACTCATTAATAACAAACAGTTAGTAGAACAGGTAATGGTTCTTGTATTGATTCGTTGTTTAAGGTAATATCAAGCTCACCAGTAAGAACTACGTTATCTGCTTTACTTATTAGCCCAATCAATGAAGGCCTGAAATGGGATGAAGAGTGTGTTTCCTGTAATCCAAGGTTTTTCTTCGGAAACATGCTCAGGGAAGTTAGGAAGTAAACATACTAAAAGTCCTGGAGTTTTCGGGACTGGGAACAGGAAGGGAGGCGCGAAAGGTCCCTTTTTTTTGGTTTTGCGCTCTTATCTCGAAAACAGTGCGTCGTTTGCAAAACATGACTATTTACTAAATAAGTGATAATTAAATTTTCTACAGAGAAACGATCAAAGCTCCCAATTAATTACAAAAGACTCATTTACAAGACTGTGATTATACCTATTTGGACGTACGGAGTTGAGCTTTGGGGGTCTACCAAACCATCCAATTCATCTCGTATCCAATCCTTACAATCCAAAATCCTTCGAAAAATCCTCAACGCTCCTTTCTTTGTGACCAATAAACTTATCCATAAAGATCTTAATGTTCCTTATGTAGCTGATATAGCCCAGAGGAGATACCTATCCTTCCATAGTAAGCTCCATAACCACTCCAATCCACTAGTCTCCCAACTTGCTTCCCACTCCATTCCCGATAATCCTCCGAGGCGTCTGAAAAGAAGATGGCCTAGAGACCTTTTAGTGTAGATTTTTATTGAAGTGCTACTAGTGAGTAGTTCTTCACAAGTTATTTACATAACATTGTATTCACTATCAACACATTTACTTGATGTATATGTTTTTGTACAGTTGTAAATATCAATAAATGAGAGGAAAAAAAAAAATTTCTACAACTTTTATTATATACATACTTTCATATTCTCTACCGTTTCCAAGATATACGCTTGGCAAATGTGAAGGAGTATGTTTGTTTTACCAAGAAAAGTTAAAATTTAATGTAACTTTTGACGTAGGATGAATTTTTTCGAAGATGTGGAGGGTAGTTTAACAGAAAACGTGAGGTGAAAAAATGTTCATATTTGCCAAGCATATATCTCGAAAACAGTTGAGAATATGGAAAATGAGTATATTATAAAAGTTGTAGAGAACTTAATTTAAATTAATTTAGTGAATATTCATGTTTTGCATACGACGCACTGTTTTCGAGATATGAGTGCAAAACCAATAAAAGGGAACTTTCGCACCCCCCTTCCTGTTCCCAGTCCCGAAAACTCCAGGACTTTTAGTATGTTTACTTTCTATCTGTCATGAACATGTTTCCGAAGACTGGACTAGGTATATCACAAACCTATATTAACTATAACCGAAATATGATTGTACATACTGATCATACCTCAATGTAAATAGATAACTTTCGGAAAAACACAAACCATGTTTCCTTGCTTTCCTTGATCTAAACTGATATATATATTTTTTTTTCTACGTGATGTATCGGTTTTACTTGTTGGATAACTTCGAGATTATGTTTTATTTATTGTTATTTTCTTCAAAATAATGGTATAAGGACATTCTGCGTTTTTTCTATGTTTAGTTTCATAGTAATTCCAGCTCAGTTCTCACACTCTGCTATTTCGAAAAGGGTCTTTTTTTTTTTATTTTTAGGTGAAATTTTTAAGTGACGAATAGATTAATAATGAAAACCATCAAATACTTCCGCAGAAACAAGATCAGTCACCAGAGTGCGAAAGGACAAACAGACCCGTAGCAGGTTTGAAATAAGATTCAAATGTGGACGAAGGTGGTGGCATTGAAAAAGAAGTATTTTGAAAGAAAAAGGGGAATGAGATCTGTTTCCATTTGTCGAATGAATTTTACATCGGCTTTGAATATGTTAGCGCTTCTTTGTGACGAATGATTTCATTGTTAGTGCCAGCGCCCTCTGGGGCAATTGTTGTCTCTCTTTTTCTTCTGTTATCAACTGTATACGTTTTGTCAAGGTTCCAGCTACTTGTCCCTTCGGCTTCTGCCTCCTGTCGTATAATTGAGTCTTAGGACAGTTTTATTCTGGAAGGATATGATAGTCAATTGTTTTTAATTCAAAAGATTTTAAATTAAAAAACCTCAATACAATCATAATTTCCAACACTAGTGGGGAAATGATAAATACAGGAAAAAAGTTCAAAGTTATCTCTGAATTGTTTTTTATGTGGGTTTTTTTTTTTTTTTTTTTTTTACTATATCCGAATTTAAACTTTTCATCTCAAAACACCGGAGCAAAAAAAAAAAAAAAAGAAAAGAAGCATTGTTGGGGTTATTAGGCCATTATATGGGATATAATTTTCCGGGTGGCTTTGTCCTCTGTGGGTGTTGACTATATATTATTCATAATTTATTTATTTTTATTTTTTTTTTGTTTACAGATTTATTTATTTATTACTAAAGCAACAAGAAACTGCTCGTCGTTACAAAATACTTCAACATTTACTAGGCAAACGATCAAAGCTCCCAATTCAATTTAAAAAAAACTTATTTATATGACTGTGATTAGACCTATTAGGACGTACGGAGTAGAGCTTTGAGGCTCTACTAAACCATCCAATTCATCTCGTATCCAATCCTTGCAATTTAAAATCCTTAGAAAAATCCTCAATGCCCCTTACTTTGTCACCAATAAACTTATCCATAAAGATCTTAATGTTCCATATGTTGCTGATTTAGCCCAAACCAGATATCAACTCTTTCATAGTAAGCTCCATAACCACTTAAATCCAACAGTTTCTCAACTTGCTTCCCACTCCATTCCCGATAATCCTCCGAGGCGTCTGAAAAGAAGATGGCCCAGAAATCTTCTAGTGTAGAATTTTTATTGAAGTGCTATTGATGAGTAGTTCTTTTCGAGTTTTGACATGTTGCTGTAATCGTTATCAGCTCATTTACTTAATATATATATTTGTGCAGTTGTAAATTTCATTAAATAGATATCTAGAATTTTCCAACGTAATTTTATATATTAAGTAAATATTATAATATGTAACAGCTTAGGTTCTAGTACACAATGCGGCTAAAAGAAGGCGCCAGGAGCAAGAGGCATGGCCGGTTTTTGCATCTACTTTCCCTAGAATGATTAAGATTATCTTCTAGGGGACATGAAAGAGTCCCTGCATTTTAGCGAACACTTTTTTTTTTTCTTATAATACTCTGGCTGCTTTGTCATAACATTTTCCTCTATAATAATCTCTTGTAGCTGTTCTTGGTATTATTATAACAAACATTTCTCGATTCGTTTCGACCTAAAAGTATCAAATTGTCATCATTAATCTTTGTTCTACTGTATATTTAAATCCCCTACTGTAACTCAATCTATTCATTAATATCGGAGAAGATTGTTGAGAGTGTGGTCAGTAGAAACAATGTTTATTATAGGATTATTGTGCCTAAGTCTTCATCAGGGTATTTGAACGGATGAATCTAAAAGGATCCGTCTGATTTTAGAGTCATCCTTTGTGTGCACTGAAGAACCAACGTAATAAATGGATAACGTTTACTTTCACAAATAAAAAAATTACATTCATTCACAGATATTTACACTTAAGGATACCCCAGGAAAAATCCTCCTCACCATTTGAGTGATTAAGTAAGCCTCTAGGAAATACGAGTAACTTATTGTTAGTAGTTAAAAGAGAGCAAATAAAAGGAAAATATATTTTTCGTTAATTGATCCTTATGTTTTTTCTAGTTTGTCTGACTCCCAATTTTAACTTTGTCACAGCGAAAAAATTAAAGCTTTCTAAGGACAATGAAAAAAAAAAAAAAAAAAGTCCAACAAATTATTATTTTTCACTTTCATTTTTTTTTTTTTTTTTTTTTACCAAATGTCAAAAATAGCCATATAAAAATTAAAAAAATAGAATACAAACCTTACGCTACCTAATACTGCAGTAAATGTATGACAAAGTAAGGTGCATTGAGGATTTTTCGAAGGATTTTAGATTGTAAGGATTGGATACAAGATAAATTGGATGGTTAAGTTTAGCCCCATAGCTCAACTCCGTATGTCCATATAGGTCTAATAACTGTCATGTAAATGAGTCTGTTGTAATTAATTGGAAGCTTTGAACGTTTGTCTAGTATAAAATTTTAGATAAATTTTCTACAAGTTTGTACAATTTTCTTTTGATTACTGGGAGGATGTTTTGTTGATGAATGTTTAACATTGGAGACTAGTTTTCAATCCTGATTGTATTGATCACTCTTTATCATAACTTGTAAGAAATAAAATGTGGTTTATTTTGTACAGTTTTCTTAATTATTTTAAAACTGTTATTTTTTTTACATCTAGAAACTATAAACTTAAAAATTATAATATTTTGTATTTTTACGGAGCTCTTAAGTGTTTCAAAGGGCAAAGTTCAAATTCGCATTGAGCAAAAGACAGTGAGAAATATCTCAGATGTTACACCGAAGTACTAATTGTATAATGAACCTGACTGTTGTGGACTGCGTGGAAGTCTATACCAATTAGCAGCCGATCTAGGGAACTATTGTAGATGATATCTCTGAGAGTGGTATCGAGATCACTATCTAGAGCACTCTCAGAGAGTATATTAGCATCCGTTTATAGTTTGCGATGAGAGAGGACTCATAAAGCAGGCGTAGGATCTTGATGCCGATATATCTCGAGAGAGTTATCTCATATGGGACACACCTCCGTCTTATTTTTTCCACCGCTGCTCAACAGATGTCGGTTTTTTTTTTTCTCTCTGTCCTTGGTCTCTCCTAGCAGCCGTGTATTTAGCAGCCTTCGTTAGGAGCCCAGGGTGTCGTTCTCTTTTGATATTTAGTATTCGGAACTGATCGTAAAACATCGAGAGATATTACCCTTTGTTTAGATTCCAGTGCGAAAATGGTATGTGGAATGAAACGCATGAGTATTTGTATACAAGAATTTTAAAACATCTGTGTGTTTCTCAATTCAGAGTCCATAAAGATATGTCAATGGATATTTTTCGTTTGTGATTACTATCCAAACCAACTGAAACAATCTGTGTCAGATTTTAATCACATTATCTTTATAGTTCAAAGATCGTTCAGCAATAATAAAATGTAATCAGGATTGATGAATTAATTGCCACTTCTGTTGAGATTATTTTATTAGAAAACTAGTTTCTATATACACTATAGCTAATAACGAATGCATTAAAACTACAATCGATAATATTTTTAAAAAAACTATGAATAATACATATATAACGCTCCCAGTGGATAAAGCTACCCTCAAAAAAATATATTTTGATACCATACTACGGCCCAATATCCACTAAAGTCGGGAAAGAATTTTAAAAAAATAGGTTTAAACCCTGCATTTAAAATAGATAAACCATTGTCATCATACTTCCCTTCACCGTAAGACAAAATAGACCCTCTCCAAAAAAGTGGCGTATACGAATTAAAAAGTAATGACTGTAAAGCAAAATACACGGGAAAAACTGGACGATCGGTAAATCAAAGAGTAAATGAACATATAAGAGCATACACTAATAAGACCCAAAATTCCAATTTCGCTATCCATCTAAATGAAAATAACCACAAATTTAATAAAGACTCGGGAGTAAAAATATTACATCAAGTAGAAAATAGCCCAAAATTAAATATTTCTGAATCATTAGATATAATAATATCGTTAAAAACCGATCCAGATTTTTGTTTAAATGATCAGATAAACATATCCAATAGCCCCATTTTAAATTTATTTTTTATAGGAACAGAAAAAACCAATGAGTCATAAGGGAAATCTCATAGTATAGCCCAAAAATTTAACTTACCTGCTCCGTTTTACTTCTCACGAATTCAGCGAGAAGTACATTTCTTTGTTTAGTTACCTCGAAGGTGAGTGCCTATGCTTGATTTCTTGTCTTATCTTTTTAAAAAACTTTAGTATATATAATCTATGTAACATAGTACTGATGTGTTGAAAAAATTTTGAATGTTTTAGAACTGAAGATGAATGTTTAAGATTCGAAACAAGTATTCTAATAATATAATCCCAATAGAAGTGGCAATTAATTCATCAATCCTAATTGTATTGATCCTTCTATACCATCATGCGAACCTTAAGTAATAAAATGTAATGATTTTTTTTGGATTTTTTTTAAAAATGCGTTGGATATCAGGATTCCAGTTTGAAAATCGATAGGTGAGGAGGGCAATTCTGCTGGATAGGTTACAATGGCACTTACTGTGTTATCTGGAGCTTGGAATTGATAATAAGATTTACTTATTTTTAAATAAATTTTTATTACAAATAGATAAATATATGGTAAGCCATGTTGATCCCTTTGAAGTTTATCTATCAAACAATATAGTACTTTGAACTACCAAATTATAAATTTTTTATATATATCCATTTATTGAAATTTACAACTGTACAAAATATATACATCAAGTAAATGTATTGACAACGATTATAATAACATGTCAAAACTTGAAAAAGAACTACTCATCAGTAGCACTTTATTAAAAATTCTACACCAGAAGGTCTCTATGCGATCTTCGTTTCAGACGCCTCGGAGGATTATCAGGAATGGAGTGGGAAGCAAGTTGAGAAACTAATGGATTTGAGTGGTTATGGAGCTTACTATGAAAGGATAGGTATCTGGTTTGGGCTAACTCAACAACATATGGAACATTAAGATCTTTATGGATAAGTGTTTTTTAATGAATTGGGAGGTTTGATCGTTTTTCTAGTTAATGTTGAAGTAGTCTGTAACGACGAGCAGTTTCTTGTCGCTTTAGTCTTGAAATTATACATTAAAATTAAAAATTGGATGTCCAATTATGTTTTTACGCGACCCTCTACCACCTAATCTGTGCAATGGTAGCAGGTTAAATATTATAGCTGTAAGTGGAAGAATTATTTTGGCTATAATTCTTAGTGGGGCAGCGATTGAAGAAATTGGATTTATTCCTAGAATCCGAATCCTACTCATCAAACATTTCAATTTAAATTGTTTATTTATAATTTGAAATTGGTAATAAAATTTACCTATTTTCAATAAAATTGTAACTGTTGTGGTTCCCAGTGGTTTTTGCAATCGATCGATGTATTTCTATTATTACTGGGGCTGTTTCTAGAATTCAAATAATTTCTACTGACCAACTACCATTTCAATTCAAATGAATGTTTCTTTTGCTTTTGATATTAACAAATCGTAAGGCCAGACTTACCAAACATTGTAGGGAATCTTCGGACTGTTTCTCTCACGCTCAATAATATGTAGGGCTTTCCTAAAATGTAAAGTCTAACAATCAAATATTTCTTATTACATTATTACATAACTTATAACATTATTTGAACATGGAACATGTTTTACCGGTGACCTAATTTGTTAATAGCGGTACGTTTCTGGGGAACGCGAGGGCGTTACGCGTAGTTTGATAGATTGACATTAGGAGATTAGGAATAGCTCAGCATAATACTGTTTCAGAATATTGAATATAAACAACACTAGCTCACAAATGGATTCGAGTTGGTATGAAGATAAATATTTGAATTTGAATGTATATATCAATAATTTAAAAAAAATATTGTCCGCTCAAAAGACGCCATATTGATATTACACGGTTAACAAGTTATCTTTTGTTTTGTTTTTTTTAAACACAGCTGTCGATTAAAGTTGCAAATTTTTACCTTAATAATCTCGTAGCGGACAGGTGTGTGAAATCAGATTAGCTCCTACGTTTTCTACAGTTTTTTTTTTTGTTTTCTTTTCTTTAAGAAAAGAAAACTAATATTATTGACTATAATTATTGTTGGAAAACCACCGCAAATTATGTGGACATTTTCTTCTCTATAATTTGCGACCGATCGGAAGGATTTCTTTCCAGTATTTATTCATTACTGGAATACCTTCCATATTATCCATTCATCCAACTTCTTCAAGTTCAGCGTACCCTCGAACCTCCGCCTTCCGTTACCCTCGACGATCATTAGGGGCTGTGGACAATTAGCCTAGAGGTAGAAGATAATGATGATGTCCTGATGAAAAAATACCATTGAGGATGTGAGGGAGTAGCATCAAAACTCCTGCTTCCTGTTGAAGAAGTGTTGTACAGTTTAGGACGGTCTCCCACTTCTTCCACTTCGAAGAACCTTTAGAATTAGCATTTTCATGGCTCTGATATTAAATTAAATATTAGTGATGCGTCGATTCCATTGATTCTTTAAAAAGAAAATCGGTATAGAGAAAAACTCAACCAGATCTATTTCTAATTCATGAATTAAAGAGTTCTCAAACAAAGAAGGATTTTTTTTTAAGGACAAAAAAAAAAAAATGAGATTCACTAAGCAACTGTAAAATGTAATATGCCAATAACTTATGGAGCAATTACTCGTTGGTAGTAGGGTTGGGGGATAGTCGATAGTTAGCACTATCGATAGGCTGATACTATCGGTTGAGAACTATCGATTGCTATAGATAGCTTTTCGATAGTTGCTTCCTTTTTTTCCAAAGCTATTCAATAAAAAATTGCAAATAATTTGATTAAATTCAATTATATACTTACTATTTGAAATTTGCAGGATTATAAACTATAATATTATATATGTCATAAAGATGAGAGAAAAAACTAATTTACTTGAATTTTAAAAAAGTATTATATATATATATACAGAAAAGAAAAATAACGAAATAGTTAATTTCATGAGTCAAGTGTGCTCCTTGAGCCACATATTTCTTGCAAGAAAAACTAGCATTTCTGCTTTCCTTTGGCTCAATCTTTGAGAGAACCCTTGAGCTCTAGGAATTCCGAATTCAATTTCAAAAGAACTAGACACTGGACAGAGGCAGGTCAGTAAAAAAAGATCTATCGATAGTCGACACTCGATAGGCATGACCTATCGATATAACGATAGTAACTATCGACTATCGCCCAACCCTAGTTGGTAGTATATTTTAAATAAAAGTTTTATATTAGAAGATCCTGTATAAAGTCTTTTTAGACTTTTCGGAGGGGAATGCAAGTGGAAAATTAGTGGGTTTAATTTGATTATGGAATTTATTATAAAGTACATGTAAGTTATCCAATTGTGTTAACTATAACTCAGTAACATATGCACAGCATCTTATTGTTTCTCTTCTGCTAAAAGTTAACTCCACTTTTTTTTATTAGAAAAAATATTGAAATAGTGCATCGTTAGTATGGAAAAAAAACTCCAATAATTTGGTCACTCATATGTGTGAATTTTAGCGACATAACGTGGGAAAGATTGGGGACAATAAGCAGCGAAAGAAAAAAAAAAACACATTGCCGCACTTTTTTGCAGACAGCAATAAATGCGACGCTATCAGGGAATGTGCTGGCTAAGGGCACATATGAAAACACAGAGCCGCAGATGGCGACATTTGCTCCCCCCCCCCCCCCCCCCCCCCCCTCAGATAGCAATACAAGTGGCAGTGGCTAAGTAAAGAAGACAGTGGAGGAGGAGAATCAAAACTAGATCAAGAAGGCAGGGAGCATTAGCTTCCTGATGTGCCTTCATTTGCGACCCTCGACTTCCAAAAAAGTGTCCAGTTCGGCGAAGAGGCATTAGCCGTTGATGTCCTCCTCCAGAGCTCTTCCTGTAATTACTATCGCCTCCCATTTGTCCTTTCTTTCAGTTCCATTCATGCTCGTCCTTCTTTTTTTCCCTTTCGGTCCTCCTGGAGTGAATGGGCTCGTGTAGAAAGCTGATACCTGCCCCTTCTTTCTCTATCCTCTAATTTCCCTCATTTAACCCCTCCCCCCCCGTACCCTCTCTCGCGGCTCCCCTTTTCTTCTTTCATTCTTCACGCTATAAATTTATTTTCCTCTCCGTACGTAGCTCGGACCATCGATTATATCTCTCATCAGCTGAAAAAGTCCTCGCCCGTACGATCAGCTGTCTATTGATTGCTTGAAGTCGGTAATTGATGGAAAGTGAAACTACTTTTAGAAAATGTCCTCTCCAAGTTCCAAGAAACTTTAAACTTCGGCAAGCCATTCATAAATTATATTTAACCAGCATACCCCGTTGCCGCTTCGTCCGCTCTCATTAATAAAGAACTTGCCATCTTCTTTTCAGACGCCGCGGAGGATTATCAGGGATGAAGGAGGAAGCAAGTTGGGAGTCTAGTGGATTGGAGCTGTTATGGAGCTTACTATGAAAGGATAGGTATCTGGTGTGGGCTAAATCAGCAACATATGGAACATTAAGATCTTTATGGATAAGTTTATTGGTCACAAAGTAAGGAGCATTGAGGATTTTTCGAAGGATTTTGGATTGTTAGGATTGGATACGAGATGAATTGGAGTTTCAAATATTAAAAATGATATGAGTATTGGTAGGAAAAAAGGGAAGATTGATGTCGAAATATTGGCCTTTGCGGATGATTTATCAATAGTCACAGAAAATAAAGAGACCACCAAAATTTGTAATGAAAAATTACAAGAAATTGCGTCTAAAACAGATCTACAGATTTCTTTCGAAAAGACAGTATATATGTCGACTTATGTGAAAACTAAGAACTAAAAAGTAAGTAACATTAAAAGGGTAGATAAGTTTAAATATTTAGGTGAAATAATTCAATGTAATGGTTTAGATAAAGCAGCGAATCTCACAAGGGCCAACAAAATGCGAATTCGTTTTCCAAAAAACTAAGGATATATATATAAAAAAAAAAATCTCTCTATTGAGACTAAATTGCGTCATTATAAAACAGTTGTTAGTCCTGAAAGCTTATATGCCTCTGAATGTTTGTTTCTCAAAAAAAAAATAATAATAAATAAAGGAGAAATTGAAAATATGGAAAAGGAGAAAAAATATTCAGGAAAATATTTGGACCAAGAAAGAATGAATAAGGTTTTAAATTAAAAAGTAATACGGAAATATATAAAAATATTGAAAAATTAAGTGATGCGATGAGGAAACGTAGATTGACATTTTATGGACATTTAATGAGAATGGATGAGAGAAGACTGGCAAAGAAAATTTTCCAACGCAGCCTCCAAAAACAAAAAATGAATACATGGATACGGATGGTAAAGATATATGATGGTGGCAAATATACAGTGCAATTGAATGTTGAACACAGACAAATTTCGTACAGTAATCAACATAACCAAATTTCCGAAAGGAGAAAACATCTGGCAGAGGTAATGAAGAGATATTGGAAAGAACGGAAGAGCAAGGAATGGATTGTTAAACATGGTCCACAGGTATTCCAACTCGATAGAAGAAGAATCAATTTCATTTGTCTATCGATAAAAATCTTGTATTGAAGTAGGGAATTCCGTATTATTTCTTGAATGATTATTTCACACATACCATTAATATTTAACCTGATTAAAATTGCATTAATAAGGTGTTAGAAGAGTACGTAAAAGCATAATTAGGCATCCACTTTGGCAGAAATAATTTTATCGATCCATCTGGTTGGATTTTAATTTCTAGCCATAAAAGTGTATGGCAGTCTAGCAAACTTCATCTCTGGCACTCAAGACTGTACATTTTAATTATTATTATTATTATTATAGCACTATTATTTTATTATTATAAACCTTCCTAGAACTATGAAGATTTAGTTAAAATATGGTACAGTTGAGTTTACTAGTTTTACCATTGCGAACTCTGTTGTAGAATGGCCATATATCGGACACCGAGATCCATATGTCGCTCCATATATTTATAGATCTTATTAATAAACATTGAATTGAGTACGTTACACTCGGATGTGAGTGAGATAGTTTTCTTTACATTTTTTAAAAATATATTTCATAGTTATATCGGGTTTTCTTTTTCATTTTTTCATTTTACATTTTTTTAAATAGCACTTATTGTATGAGTGGGTTTATAACCTTATTACTTATTTCCCTTGAGCTTGGCTTATTGTGTTATTTATTTGATAAAATAATTTACTAACTATATATATATAACCTATTTAAGTTTACTTACCTATATACAAAGTCTTACGTTTTTTTTTTTAATGAATTTTTTTTCGTAAAAAAAATGGCCAAATCCAAAAGTTTATGCCTTATAACTCCATTGTTTACTGATATATCAACGCCATTTTTTCCCCCTGTATTTAATAATACATAGTCCATGTAAAATAAAAAAGATATGGTGCAAAAAACAAATACCATAAAAACGGGAGATCGTTAAATCTTGATAAAGGCAAAAATAAAAATTATGACTTTAAGTTTAGGTTCAATAAAAAAAAAAGTAAGCGCAACTGCCAAATCCAAATTGTTTTATAATATCTTAAACTTATATATAATATATATATATATATATATATATATATATTGTATCGTTAAGAGTTTTGGGCGGTTCGATGATAATTCCGAATTATAATTTTTTTCTTCTGTAGGTACAGAAATTTTTTTATTTGTAAGAATTCAATATAAACATAGTTAGCTCCAACGCCCTAAATCGGACATTGAGGCAAGATAAGAAGGATAATACAGATGACATTGATATATCGACCCCAGACAATCGATGTGTCCAATCCAGGGCCATTATTTATTCTATAATATCGATATTTATACAAATCGCTTTTTTTCGATTCCCCTTGCTCCATGACCCCCTCCTGTACTCCCGCTATCCTTGATTTATTGCTGGGACGTTGTAATGTCACCAAAAGAAATAATTTATCAGCCTTCTCTCTCAGTAATAAATTGTTATTATCATTTTAAGGAAGATTATATATAAATACTATACAATTAAATAATAGTTTATATATATATATATATATATATATATATATATATATATATATATATATATATATATATATCTATGTGCGGTTTGATAAGAAGATTCTAATTTCATTTAGTGTTAATATTAATGACATATATGAGGGTTTCAGAGAAATCAGGGAATGTAAATAAAATAATTGATATTATAACAAGACTACACTATTTTGTCGACTTTTTGGCCACTATTGCCAGTAGTGTTCACCTGGATTGCAAAAACATATCTGAAAATAATGATAAAAGTATAGTTGATGAATGAAGACGAAGATAATGAGGGATGCAGTCAAAGAGGAACACAACGTCCTTAGTAGAAATACTTTTATTGTGTGCCAACGTTTTGATCTGCCTTGGAGGTCTGCCTTCAAGGCCACCGAACCACACGGGTGAGGAGACGTTCGTCTTCCACTTTTTATTTTTTTATAAACCCTACAATTTTGAACTTCCTTACTAATCGTTTAAAGTCAGGAAGGGATCGAAACACTTCTTTAAGGTAAGACGTTTGTCCAGATTCCTGATTACAAGGAACAGTGGATTGTTATTAAAGGCAATATAATCCATCAAATAATAAATACAGGTCAAAAATAAACGTACAACTATAAATATACAAAGCTTATCTTTGTATGTCCAAAATGTAGCTGATTTGTGCCTAATCAGAAACCCACCCTTTCATAATACTGTACACAACCACTCAAGCCCATTAGTTACTCAACTTGCTACTTTTATAAGTCTCCGAAATGGTAAATAATAAGTCTTGGCACCTATTTTAAAAATTATAAGGTGGTTTTAAATTGCCTGATGGACATGACCAAAAAATATTACTATAAGCAAACTACCTATTTGGACGTACGGAGTTGAGCTTTGGGGCTCCGCTAAACCATCCAATTCTTCTCGTATCCAATCCTTGCAATCTAAAATCCTTCGAAAAATCCTCAATGTTACTATGTGACCATTATACTTATCCATAAAGACCTTAATGTTTCTTATGTTACTGATTTAGCCCAAAGCAGATACCTATCCTTTCATAGTAAGCTCCATAACAACTCAAATCCACTAGTCTCCCAACTTGCTTCCTCCTCCATCCCTGATAATCCTCCGAGGCGTTTGAAAAGATGGCCTAGAGACCTTTTAGTGTATATTTTATTGAAGTGCTACTGATGAGTAGTTCTTCACAAGATATTTTCATGCCATTTTATTCACTATTAACACATTTACTTATGTTTACTAATGTTTTTGTACAGTTGTAAATATCAATAAATGAAAAAAAGAAAAGAAATAATGAACAAACTATTCATTATAATAGCAGGGTCTAATTATGTTCATTTAAATGAGGCTTGGATTATTAATTGAAAGCTAAGTATTGGGCATGGAAATTTTTTTTAGTACAAATTATATTTTTGTTGATTTTGTCAGGTTTTCCCCGCAATATAATGCTACGATTGGAAACTACCTTTTCACCATGAGTTTTATGATTTTCGATGTCAGTTTTAACTGTCCGAGGTTGGAAAGTTCGATGTAAATAACTTCTGGACGGCACGTGTCTCGAAGAAATCGTACGAAGGAAAATTCGAACGACCATAAGAAGTCTTCGAGAAAGTCCTCGACAACTGCAAGATATCCGATGAGCAGTTATTCAATCCAGCAAAGTTACAGAGAGTATCTCTGTGTGTGCCGGCAAAAAGAAGCTGGACGCCGAAGAAGGACGACAGAGAGGGAATGTGAGCCGACTCTGTGATTTACTCCGTCCTCAGGAAGAAGTGTCCTTGGTCCTTTGAAAATAAAACAAGAGAGGCCGCTAGAGAGGAGGATAGGGGTGAGTTTTTTCCTCGGCAGTGGGCGTGGCCTCGGTGCCTGCCACGCCTCTCGACCAATAGGAAGCCGCGGCGCGCACCCCCAGCACCTCACCTTTTCATCAAAGGTGACTCTCATTATAACTCTGCCTCAGTTGGACATGCCCCGATCGCTGTAAGCCTCGACACCATGTCCTGTCGCATGCACGAGTGCCTCTTGTAGGAACAGGCAGGGAAAAAATAATGCCGGAACACTTAAATTTGAATCTTTCATGGGTAAAAAAAATCTTAATAGCTTCGGATTTTTGTTTAATAAATACGTGATTAACACTAAACTTATAGTTATTTCAGATAAAAATAAACTCATGCTGTACAATTCAAATATTCGAACGATGATCACGGATGCCTTCACCTCTTTGCATAACCACTTACTGGATTAAGGAAACTTAATTAATAATAAGGAAAAAAAATAACTACTCCCACTATATTAAATGACGTCACTTAAGATACGCATGTTGGAACGATCAATACAACTAAGAATAATTAATTCTTATTTTTTTTTTTATACTTACAAGCTGTCTTACTTAAGGCATCATTAAGTAATATGGATAACAACGACTCATTCAAATATTATGTACAATGATATAAAATAAAGAAATAATATTTAAAAAAAGCTAAGACTAAAACGACAAGAAGCTGCCCGTCGTTACAGACTACTTCAACATTTAGTAGACAAACGTTCAAAGCTCCCAATTAATTACAAAAGATTGTGATTAGACCTATTTGGACGTACGAAGTTGAGCTTTGGGGCTCCAATAAACCATCCAATTCATCTCGTATCCAATCCTTACAATCCAAAATCCTTCGAAAAATCCTTAATGCTCCTTACTTTTTCACCAATAAACTTATCCATAAAGACCTTAATGTTCCATATGTTGCTGATTTAGCCTACACCAGATACCTATCCTTTCATAGTAAGCTCCATAACCACTCAAATCCGTTAGTTTCTCAACTTGCTTCCCACTCCATCCCTGATAATCCCCCAAGGCGTCTGAAACGAAGATGGCCTAGAGACCTTCTAGTGTGGAATTTTTAATAAAGTGCTACTGATGAGTAGTTCTTTCCAAGTTTTAACATGTTATTATAATCGTTGTCAATACATTTAATTGATGTATATATTTTGTACAGTTGTAAATTTTAATAAATGTATACATATGTTTATCAAAGTGAAAATATATTAAACACAAAGAAAAAAAAAAAAAAAAGTAAATTTCTCCCTGTCTGGGAAAAACAATTGACCATGGATATGTTTCTATATTTATATAATAGGTTCGTCTACTGGATTTTGTAACCTATCAGTCGTTGTATCACATCCAAATCAAATGTCGATTATATTTCAAAATCGTTCTTAACTTTTTCCTCCTTTTGATCGATTTAAAAGGATCAAATTACTTAAATTAATCGTTAATAAAAATTATCAATTAAAGATTATGCGAAATAAATAGAGTTAAGAGAAAATAGGGATTTTAAACGTGACTTTTTTCATTCAGACCAATTCATTCAAACCAAAGGTCCTAGCGGGGAATGTTAAAGAACAAAAAATACTTTCCATTAAATTTCTGATAGGAAAACTAATCTGGAAATTTTCGATTCGAGCAACACCTACTGAATAAGAGACTGTCAAAAAAGTACATCCTATCAAAACGCTACATCAAAAAAGCATAAATCCTCAGGTAAAAGAGAAATCTATGTCAAAACAAAAAATTAAATAAAAGTGTCAAATAATACATCAATCTTAAAAATAACAGTTGTGGTTAACGGATTATGACTTCTCCCAATTCAATAATTTTGTTTCATATCCAACTTTCTTTTCTTTTTTTTTTATGTATTAATTTATTGAAATTTACAACTGTACAAAATATATACATAAAATAAATGTGTTGATAATGATTACAATAACATGTCAAAACTTGAAAAGAACTACGCATCAGGAGCAATTCAATAAACACTCTACACTAGAAGGTCTCTGGTCCATTTTCTTTTCAGATACCTCGGAGGATTATAAGGAATGGTGTGGGAAGCAAGTTGAGAAACTAATGGATTTGAGTGGTTATGGAGCTTACTATGAAAGGATAGGTATCTGGTGTGGGCTAAATCAGCAACATATGGAACATTAAGGTCTTTATGGATAAGTTTATTGGTGACAAAGTAAGGAGCATTGAGGATTTTTCGAAGGACTTTGGATTGTAAGGATTGGTATAATCACATTCAAGTAAACGAGACTTTTATAATTAATTGGGAGCTTTGAACGTTTGCCAAGTAAATGTTGAAGTAGTCTGTAACGACGAGCAGTTTCTTGTCGTTTTAGTCTTGTATGTGGATTCCAAGTAAGACGTTTGTCCAAGTGGAGTCCTAGGTAGCGGATCTGTTCAACAGGGATCAGTGGAATGTCATGGATACTGTAGGACAGGAAGTCGTTGCGATTCGAAATTTAAAATTATAAATTCATGTTTTGTATTAATAAGAACACTACAGTCTAAATTCTTAAAACTGATAACTGGCACGCCTTCTTAAGTGCCAAAAGTAACACAACCTACAAACTTTAGAAGATGAAAAATTAAGTAATCATTTCATATCGTTGCGAATTCCAGATATAACTCAACGGAAGCGGAAAAGAAGCCGGACGAGGGATCTTTGACTAATTCCTATTATAGTTTATGGATATTGTACCACCATGTCTGTTCACATTCGCTGGTTGCTTAAAAACACCTTGAAATTGTGAATAAATGTTTGATGAAAATGTTTTGAAATGTCCCATGTATAATAATTTCTAATGCTTTATCATATACTTACAGGAACGAATATTTGTTCAACATATTTTTTTGTTTATTATATTTTTTGGAACTGTAAATAGAGGCAAAAGACAAAAATTTATTTTGATTTCAGAGGGACGGCGGACCGCCGGAATCTCACCCATTCGACTTAATGAACGGCTACGGTTATCAGAATAAGGTACCAAAATTTTGTGAATGAAATTTAGATCTTCATTTTTTTTTTTTTTGGAATGTTTTTGTTTGGTTTTCATTAGGGAAACCATTTTTTTTTTTCATCAATGGACTTAACAAATTCGAATTTACGTGTCTTGTCAATGAATTTTAGTAACAGCATGCACTAGTATTTAAATTAATATTTTTTAAAAAAATAATTATTTTAACCAACATTAATTATTTTTGAACGTGATTAATTATTTTGTTGACAGTAGAATTACAAATAGAATAGGATATTAAAAATAAAACTAGGAGCTTAACAACACAGTGCAACTAACACAAATATGGCTTTAATTCTTTAGTTTGAATTTTTTTATAAATGTTATTTTTGTTGCTATTAGATATCGAGGATATGTCACACATCTATTTCAAAAGTGACACCACACAAAAACCTGAATTAAAAATATGTTCATTTTTCAGTCTTTTGTGAAATATTGATTGTATACCTAAATTATCTTTTAAACCCAATCGCAAGTGAATTCTATCAGGTGGGATTTGAAGTTAATTCGATACATTTTTGATAATTCATAGAAGAGTATTTAACTTAAACATGATAATAAAACAAAAATACTGATTTTTGAGTTGTGTCACTTTAGAAAGACATGTACGATGTGTTAATAGCAAAGCTGCTTAAGCAAAAGGCATATTATTAATTCATTTCCAAAGTCTTATATAATTTAAGTTTTTTATTTGGATTTTGACAGTAAAAATAGTTTTACTATTTTTTAAATATTAATTTTCGAAATAGTTAATTTCTAAGTAGTTTATATATGCTAGAAAATGCCCCAAGGCTAGTTTGGTCTCTCAACATACGTTATATCGGCATCAGAATTTGTAAAGTGTGTTGTTAATTTTTATTTTAGCACTGTTGTCATGTAATAAAATCTTTCTTCCTGAAGAAAAATATGAAATTTTAATAGCTATTTTGAATTCTCGAAAACTATTCATTTCCCAAAATGAAGGATTAATGCTGATTAAATTTGTCAAAATATAATGAATTTACGGTTTTGATTTTCTGATCAGCCCTCTCGGCAAATTATCTTCACGATAAACAAATTTTCGACTGGGATAGTTAAGAAATGATTCGCCAAACAAAATCTAATCGATTTTATAAACAGTATTCTTCTTTTTGATTTTAAAGCCATTCCTATTTTAAATTCATAAATGTTTTTACACATGTAAAAACAATTTAAATTTTAAGAGATGGTGGATTAATTTTAATAAAGTCCCCTTCAACGGTTACATAGATCTAGTCGAAGTTTAGGACTCTGTTTTGTAGCAACATTTATCAAATGACAGGGAACTTCTAGAATGAAACATTTGGGTGACTAAAAGTATGGCGTTGTGAGAAACACAGACGTTCTCCTAGAATTTCCGAGAGTTGCTATATCATGAAATTCAGATTTATTTTTTCAGTAAAAAAAAAATATAAATCAAATGAAGATGATCTTTTATATGAAATATAAATTGAATAAATTAGTTCAGAATGTTTTAAAGAAAAATGGGAAACAAGACATTTGAAATATTAAGAATATGGTATCGAATATGAAATAATCGAGATGGTATCAAGCCAAATCGATATAAAAAATATAATATTAAAAAAAAAAACCTAGAACTTTATAGTAAAGAAAAACAAAATTAAAAGTTATTAAATTAAATCATTAATAAATTTATTAAGTTATTTGTTTACGCTAGATTTGGTTTTTACTTTATATATCCTTTTTTTAAGTTAATAAAAAATATAACTATTTATTTATGTCAAAAAAAAAAAATATTCGTAAATGTAGTTTTTTTTGTGTAAATTGTGGATTTTGTAATGGTAGAGCACAATGGAGAAACCTTGCCAACAGTCGACCTCTGTGTTGTCAAGGCTGTCTCACTCAGTCCTTCCTAGCACCTCCTTACAGCATGCTAGCTTATAATATTATTATATATATATATATATATATATATATATATATATATATATATATATATATATATATATATAGAGAGAGAGAGAGAGAGAGAGAGAGCTATATACAGAACAAGATATTTGCTTAAATTATATTTTACAACGTATGCATCAAGTAAATGTGTTTGAAAATGGTTACTGTAACTTCTCAATATCTTCTAGAAACTAGCCATTTCTAGATCTTTAATAAAATCTTGAAATAAAATTATAGGCCCTAGGCTATCATTTTGTCAGGCGCGTTGTGTTCTTGACAATCTAAGCGGAAGCAAGTTAAGAGAATAGTGAATATGTTTAAGCTAAATCTATAACATATGGACCATAATAAATCCATACATATATCCATATAAAAGGACAAGCCATTTTTCTTTTGTGATCACTAACCACGAAAACTATGTCATTTTATGTTGTTTTAAATCTATTTGAAAAAAAAAAAATCAATTTTTCCTTGACTGGGAAAAACAATAGATCATAGTATTTCTATATTTTATTTACTGCTTTTCCCAATCAACAAACGATAACAATTAATGATTATTAGATTATGAGAAAAAAAATAAAAATAAAAGGGGCATTGAGGATTTTGGATTTTAGGGATTGGATAAGAAATGAATTGGTTAATCCTGAAGATCCACTAAACCTTTGGTTTGTCTGTCATGTAAATTAGTCTGTTGTAGTAAATCGGAAGGCTTGAACGTTTGTCTAGTAAATGTCGGAGTAATAGAAAACCACAAGCATTTTTGTCGCATCAGTCTTTCATGTACTATGTCAAAATTTACTAGATTGGAGTAAATTTTTAGTACTTACTTTATGTTATTTGAGTATTTATTTGAGGGTTCTTTAACAGATGTTATTGGTACTTGATTTGAGGGTCAAAAATAAAAATGTCGTGTTCTGTGTTAACATTGCTTTCAACACGAAGTTAAACTTTTTGGGGGTCCATTTCATCCAATTAAACATAGAATCCAAAATCTTCGTAAAATTCTCTATGCTCTTTAGGACATGAAGTTTTTATCACCCTCAAAAGTGTAAATTTTTTAAAAATGTAGTGGAGTATATTTTTTGTAAATTAACATTTGTCACTAAGCTGTATTGGTTTGAATGATAAAAGTCAGGTTTGAGCCTAAATTCAATTTACATGGTGACATTTTGACTTGTAACTCACAGATCTGAATGCCGATTTTTGTGTGGGTAGTAGGGACCTATAATAGTGCAAAACTAGAGTTATACCCGCCAATGGGCATTAGGAGCCGAGAAAAAAAATAAAATCTCGATTTAGCGCACCATAAAACCCTTTTATGTGAAATTTTATCAGAATCAAAAAATATTGATTTTTTACCCCTTTCTAGGAGGTTAAAATTTTGAAGTTGAGATTTCATCAACATTTTCTACTGGTCATAACAACTGCTGTGTTCAACCGATTACAATAGTAATAGCATCACTAGAATCAGCATTAAGACGTTTTAAAAGGATCTATTTATATTCAAATTGTGTGTTAAGATTTCTATTAAAGGCATCCTAAGATTGACATCAAGAATCTAAAAGTCTGATGAATAAAGAGGAGTTTAAATGCTGTTTATTATACTATTATTGATCCATAAAAGTAACTCCTTCATTGAAGAATTTATGAAATATAGAGGATGGCATGATGAATAACCACTTGAAGAATTATAGTGATGTAAAACAAAAAAAAAAAAAAAAAAAACTAAAATAATAATAGAAATAGTTCATTTTAAAACGTCTTAATGCTGATTCTAGTGATGCTATTACTATTGCAATTGGTTGAACACAGCAGTTGTTATGGCCGGTAGAAAATGTTGATGAAATCTCAACTTCAAAATTTTAACCTCCTCGAAAGGGGTAAAAAATCAATATTTTTTGATTCTGATAAAATTTCACATATAAGGGTTTTATGGTGCGCTAAATCGAGATTTGAGGTCAGTTGTTGCACTGATTCACAGCGGATTTCCTTGGACTTTTGTCATTTTTGAGCACCCTAAAGCCGGATAGTGTCTTGAGCATAACAAAAGTATTTTTATACCAAATAGCATACAGAACTGCAATTAACCGTGAAAGAATCATTTCTCTATCTTGACTGAGAGCTGAGAAAAAAAATAAAACGTGATTTTCATATTTTATTTTTTTTCTCAGCTCCTAATGCCCATTGGCGGCTATAACTCTAGTTTTGCACTATTATAGGTCCCTACTACCCACACAAAAATCGGCATTCAGATCTGTGAGTTACAAGTCAAAATGTCACCATGTAAGTTGAATTTAGGCTCAAACCTGACTTTTATCATTCAAACTAATACAGCTTTTGAACGGCTGGTCTTAGTGACAAATGTTAATTTACAAAAAATATTGTCGTGTTAATATTGTCGATAATTGGTCGTGTCAAACTGTTACACTTTTGAGGGTGATAAAAACGTCATGTCCTAAGGAGCATAGAGAATTTTACGAAGATTTTGGATTCTATGTTTAATTGGATGAAATGGACCCCCAAAAAGTTTAACTTCGTGTTGAAAGCAATCTTGACTAAGAACACAACATTTAAATTTTTGAAATCTGTTAAAGACCTCAAATAAATACCAATAACATAAAGTAAGTACTAAAAATTTACTCCAATCTAGTAAATTTGACATAGTACATGAAAGACTGATGCGACAAAAATTCTTGTGGTTTTCTATTACTCCGACATTTACTAGACAAACGTTCAAGCCTTCCGATTTACTACAACAGACTAATTTACATGACAGACAGACCAACCAATTCATTTCTTATCCAATCCATTAAATCCAAAATCCTCAATGCTCCTTCTTATGTCTCCATTATAAACTTATCCATAAAGAACTTAATGTTCCATATGTTGCTGATTTAGCCCAAACCAGTTACCTATCCTTTCATAGTAAGCTCCATAACCACTCCAATCCACTAGTCTCCCAACTCTTACAATTCCCGATAATCTTCGAAGTCATCTGAAAAAAAAGATAGGCTATGGACCCTATAATATAGAACTTTTAATAAAGTCCCACCAATGGATAGTTGCTTTACATATAAATGTATTCATTTCCTCACACATTTACTAGATTTATATGTACCATACAGCGGTAAACATCATTAAAAAAATGAAAAAAAAACAAAAAAATTTCTAAAAGGTTTTTAAACTACTTAATGGGACCCAAATCCACATATTATGTTTTAAATCCGTTCAAATCCAGTAATGTCTTTGCTTTCAATTCATTCCCGGTTCGCAGAAATATATTTGAATAGAAGGTGGTCCCGGAAGCTTTTATCAGAGTAATCGATGTGTAGGTTCTTTAGAAGTCATTAGACCAGAATCTGTGACATATACTTAAAGTATTTTTGTTTTACATTGTTATTTAGTTGTGTTGGGAGGGGATTTTTTTTTCTTTTTTGCCACTGGCAGTTTGAAATGATAATAAAACGGTTATCTTGCTGCTTTGCATATTGACGGAACTGAAATGCGTCCATTCTTCGACAGCAATGCCAGTTTTTTCTTGTCCCATTGTGTCTCCTGCTAAGTGTGTGATAGCCAATTCAGAAAGGTTTTTTTTATTTTCATTTTATCAATTGGCACCTTCTTTTTCGAATACTAGTGAGATGCATCACCTGATGTATTCGGTTCAGATAAAACTAAAACAATCAGAACAATAATCACAACAACAATACTGGTTTTGTTCGGTCGTTTATTTAACATTTAACAAACAAATGAAGGTTTGAAGAAATGCAAAATGACCCTGTTTAAAGTTTTGATTTAGACAGCTGTTATTGAAAATTTACGTTTTTAATACAATTTTTTTTTTTAATTTAACTATTTATTGATATTTACAATTTTACATCAAGTAAATTTCAGGAAATGATTATAATGGCATGTAAATCACTTGTAAAGAACTACACACAAGTAGCACTTCAATAAAAATTCTACACTTGAAGGTTTCTAGGCCATCTTTTCAGACGCCTCGGAGGATTATCAGGATTGAAGTGGGAAGCAAGTTGAGAAACTAACGGGTTACAGTGGTTGTGGAGCTTACTATGAAAGGATGGGTATCTGGTTTGGGCTAAATCAGCAACATATGGAACATTAAGGTCTTTATGGATAAGTTTATTGGTGACAAAGTAAGGAGCATTGAGGATTTTACGAAGGATTTTGGATTGTAAGGATTGGATTCGACAAGAATTGGATGGTTTAGTGGAGCCTTAAAGCTCAACTCCGTACGTCCAAATAGGTCTAATCACAGTCATGTAAATAAGTCTTTTTTAATTAATTGGGAGCATTGAACCTCTGCTTAGTAAATGTTGAAGTAGGCTGTAACAAACAAGAAAGTTCACTACAAACATTATTCCTGGAATTTATTTTACAAGATAGTGACAATAAATAATGTAAAATCAGTTATTGACACCCTAAGTATATTTTTTTTTAAATTCGGTTCGTCTAGAGTTAGTTTATTTTATTTTTTTTATTTATTTTTTTTTTGTTAAACATTTTGTTTCTTTATTTTTTAAGTAAGGGTGTCAATAACTGCCTGGTTTACCCTATATGGGATGATGAAGTTGCGTTCTTAGATAACAAAGCCTTTTGTTTGTAATTTTTCTAAAGTAATTTGGAAATCGATGGATGCCTTGAAGAAGGGAATAAACCAAGTTACCTTGAAAACCAGTTAACTATTAACCTTTAAACCAAGATTTTCAATTTCTGCGATGTGAAATATTGGTTAAGTTTTGCTTCTTAATAAGTCCTTAACGTATATATTTTGGTTTAAATGTTATTTTTACAGTAATAACAGGATTTTGGGAAATGATCAAAAACAATTTTGACTTATTGGCTTCTTCAAGATAGACAGTGAATTATAAAGGTTTAGATTGGTCGAAAGCTACATATATTTAGTATGGAATGTCATATGCAAATTTTACAGGAATTATATTAAAAAAATCATTGCTATTCTATAAAAAACACTCGCAGTAGTGGAAGGTGTAAATTGAGTTAGCATTGGATCCATTATTCAATAAATATAAATACATTATCATTTTAAATTATTGTTTACAATTTTTTTTTTCCTACAAGTTATGTATTATTCAAGATGGGATATAATTTCGATTCATCTAAGGTGAGAGGTATACTATATATACTACTATACCTGAGTTGGTACAGGTACTAACCTTGGGCAGGCAGCTTCCTCGGTGGACCCGATCCTGCAGAAAGACCTGCTACAATTATACTTTCGTCCTTTCTGTCGGTAATCGGTCCCACCAGGACATCTCTATTCATTGTGTTTCTGATTTCATATCAATCATAACTAATTTCTTGGAATCAATCACCTAATTTGTCCATGATTAATATCATTCTCTTCTGGACAAGGAAAAATTATAGAAACTTAGGAAAACTAAGGAAACGCCTTTCCTCTAAAACCTAGCGAAAGCCCAGGCATTTCAGGATAATATAAGGGATTGTTCCGACCAGTGGCTCATTTTTTAAAAGGTTGAATTTTTTATAATTTCGAGGATGTAAAAATTGGACGTGAAGAGTTGTTCGCCTTAAAATTTTAAGATATATATATATATATATCAGTGATGTTTTAGTACCAACATTTTTCGATTATCAGTTCCGTTACTAGTAACAAAAAATCGATTCTCAATTAAAAATAATTATGTTTATGAGAACTAAAAAAGCAATAGTTATCCAAGAAATGAATTAGTAAACTAAATATAGTATTCATAATCATAAGGTATAGTTGACTGTGATATATAGGAGATGTAGATAATTAGGGTAGTCAAAGATATTCAGCAGATCAAAATAAAATGTTTATTTTATTCTAATTCTTAAAGCCAACGTTTCGACTTGCAATGCAAGTCTTCATCAGGGCTAGAAGAAAAGAAAACAACCAAAGAGGTATGACTACATTGTAAAATTATATGAATAAACACACACCAGAACATATAGGAATGAGTGAGAAAGAAAATAAACATAAACATAAATAACTGTATAAGAGTAAGGATAGTAACTTAAAGGCAATATGTAAAAAGGCCATAAGGCCAGTAAAGACTATTGAATTGAGGCTAAAATGAGAATTAAAATGGGTGATAGTTACTTAAATGCTAATGAGTAATCTCGACAAAATAATTGGTGAACATAAATAGTGTAGATGCTAAGTTGTTGAGATAATGAGAACAAGTTACTGAGTTAATACTTAATGAGTAGATACAGAGTTACTGATATATTGAGGACAGATAACTGAAATAATATATGAAGGCAATGAAGCCAGTACAATAAATGTAAACTATTGAATTAGAATTGGAAAGAATATTTCAGGAGAGATAATGAATGAGTAAATATAACAATATAATAGGTAAATATAAGAAATGGTAGATATATAGTTAGTGAGATATAGTGGTTAAGCTAATGAGTTGGTACAAAATGAATAAAATTACTAGTAACAGTAGGGAGTTAACTAGATAGTTAATAATAAATCAAATATGCAAAGTACAACTATAGAGTAGTGATAAATATATTGATACAGCTTTGGACGTTTAAAATCGTTTTTTTTTTGTTTTTTTTTCCATTACCAAACATATATCTTCAACAATTGCAGTAAGAATGCTAGGTTTTTAAAATATATTTGTTTTAAATTCAGAACTGAGCAGCTTTGATCTAGTACAAGAGAAATTGCCCTGTTATTAAAAATAAAAGATTAGAATTTTTTTTGTTCTTACAGAGATGATACGCATCATTATATATTTAGGTATCCAATCAATCCAAGGTATTGGATCATCGATTTACAAAACCGATTGTTTTCGGTCTGAGGAATTGATAGAATCGAGAATCGACATTTGGAATCGATATATCTATAATGCGGAAGTATAGCCTAATTACTACTATTATAAGATTATTAAAATATCTGGGGATAAAAAATAAAATAAAACTCATTTAGGGCAAGATAACAAACAATCCTCTAAAACGAACAACTTGAGGAGATGCGTAACTCAACTCGCCTTCATGCGACCGTCGAAGTCTCCCGTACCCTTTCCCCGTCCTTCGAGATAATCAGATGTTCCTCAGGACCTGCTTACCATATCACGATCTTCGACTCCTTCGTGATGTCCTCTGTCTCTGGCTGACAGCACTTCCTGGAGCAGGCTGACGAACCTCTCCTTCGTGGATGAGCAGGCCTTTTGTAATAATGATCAGTCTTCAGGAAGCCGGCGAGTGGGTTATGTCTGTACAACTTGCGTTGAAGAGGTTTTATTTAAGTAAAAAAAAAAAAAGAAAAGAAAAAAATTGGATCGTATTTTTTAGTACATTAATTTATGAGATTATAACGAAAGTGTCTGTTTAGGGTCAAATCTTCAAACTTTAGGATATTAAGGTAATTGAGACAAACACTGATAAATTTTATGAAAGAGTTCGGATTATATGGGTTTATTAGGGCTAACAGTAGAAGATATAGAAGAGGCCCATAGCAAAACTAATTATCTCTCCAGGTACGCATAATTGTACGGAAGGAACAATAGAATTATAATTGTATATTATCATAAAATAATATACGTTGTACAATTAATTCGTGTTGTTATTATTGTTGTAACTCCATCCTTTACTGTTGTACGAGAACGAACACAAAAGTAACGAAAGGGAAGACACGAGGATGAAGGCGAAGCGGAAATTCTAAAAGAAATTGCTGCCGCAACGATCTTGAGGTTCTCGGAACGGGAAGAGATCCTTCCCTTCCTCCAGCTGGAACGATTTATTCCCCTTTATCGTCTTCTCCAGCACTTCTTCATTCCTCCAGGGCTTCAGATAACTTTCCAGCTGGTTTTATGTTATTATGGCTCAATCTGAAGGCTTCCAGCTACTGGAAGCTAATCCCTACGTTTTACTTTCAGTCATATTTTTCAAATTATATTTCAAGATAAAATTTCGAAATTCTTTTTCTGATCCATGGGTACCCCTGAGTATTCACATTTGTTTGTTTGCTTATTTCGTTCAACGTCACTTTATGCTGCTATGGCTAATCGGATGATGTTACGGTGGGAGTCCTAAATTTTGCCTATCCAGGTATAATTAGGATAGGGATCTTTAACGAGTACCTGACATCGCACAGGCTCGGGACCCCCATTTTACGTCCCTTCCGAAGGACGGCATAGCTAAGGATTTTTTACTCCCTTTAAAAAATCCTAAGGTCATCTGCCGGGCTGCGAACCCGCGATCTTGGGTCATCAGGAGGTTGCTATGCTTCAGAATTGTTATGTATCGAATTTAATCACCAACGCTCATTGAATTCATAGCCAATGAAAGGTCTGTTGAAAGTGAATTATATTTTTTCCCAAACATCAAATTTGAATAATTAAAGGACATTTAAAATCAGTTAAATTCAATTCATTGTAAAATACCTACAACCAACAAAAAATATTAAAATTATATTACCTCTTTCCTATAACCTCACATGTAAACATTAACTTCTACAGTTTCAACTTGGATTGTGTTGTTTAGTTTGTTATATTGATATTTAGTCTTCTTAAATGAAAATAGGTGAAACAGAATTTAACAACATGAGTTTCATAAAGGTTTAAGTGTTTTATATATTCATGTTTTCTTATTTCCTCTTCGCTAATGTGTAAAAGTGTTACAAAAGTTAAGAAGATTAATTTCTACATGGATATGGTGTTTTATATATTTACATTTGTTGTATCAATTTAAGTGATAAAATTTCAGTTTACATATTTTGTGGATGGATTCTCTGTCGTCCATATAACTTATTTCCCTGAAGTGAGACAGATTGTATTATTAATTCAATAAAACATATCGATCTAAAAATAAATGTGAGAAAGTATATCACAGGATTCATATTTTATTTTCACTTCCCTTGAGAAAATATAGCAAAAATTAACATCCTAACTTTCAACAAGGTTTCTGTGTTTTATATATTTATAATTTGTTATTTACACTTATCTGACTTCAGAAAATTTATCTGGAGTTAACATTACTGTTGGTTTTTCATTATATTAATTCTGATTTAATATAATATTAATTCAACATTGATTTAGTGTCTCGTATTTTGATATTTTCTTATTTCCACTTCATTATTTTCTTATTTCTCATTTTAATATTAGAAGGTAAACAGAAGTAAATTCTAGTTTGAACATGGATTTAGTGTTTGTTTGTAAATGAAAGAGTATAACCCTTTCCCTCTTAAAGTTGCGACCAAAACATCGAAATAAATCGGAACAAGGTTAGAATCGATTAAAGGTATTCTGGGTGCCGAAAGGGGCTGGAGACGTGCTTGCGGAACGGTATCGAATAAATAAATATATCAAAAGGAATAATGATTTTTACTTGAAAGTTAAATTTCTTCATAAATAAGTCCATCAATAATGTAAGTTGAGAGGAGGAAGTAGATATTTAGAACAGCCAGGGAGTGAATCTGATTCAATTATATTAAGTTTTTTTATATTGAGAGGTGAAAGAATTAGCGAGCGGAAGTCACGTGACCCGGCGGGCCAATCAGATCGCAGGATCCTTAATTAAATTGTCTCGGCCTTTCTAAACGCCACAATATTTTTGTCGCTTTATTCAAATATTCAGTCAAGTTCGGGTCTCGTTACAAATAACAACTCGGTAGTTTGTGTCATGTTTTTTTTTTTTTTTAATTTATTTGTTTTGTGATGTTATAATTAAAGTGATTTGTTATTAGTTATATTAGAAATAATAGTGGAATAGTTTTTCCGTTTGAATATAAATTTTAAATAGTGTAGATTGGATTAAAATCAGCTGTGTTAGTTTTTTTTTTTTTTTTTTGTGTGTGTTATAGAAAACTGGAGCCTGGATCAGCTTGTGAGTGGAAAATATTTAACTATGCATATGTTTGATTTTAAATACTTGTTTTAATTGTTAGCTTTATCTCTGAACCTTGTATAGTTAATAACTAAGCTAAAACTACTTAACTAAACGTTGGTCGCTAGGTGAGCATTTCCCTCACCCTTTTAAAAAATATTTAATAAGTTAGTCAGAATTTAAATTTCGTCGCTGACTCTCTTTACAGCTGAGTTAAGGACATTTGCGGATAAGACTTTTCGGTTTCTAAGTAAAACGGATGCAGTTGGCCAGGATATTGGGAGATTTGTACTGAAAATTGCCATTGCTTATTAGTGAAATTTTACTGAGAGAGTTTTCTAATTTCTTTCGATTGATTAGTGATTATTTGGGTTCAAAATGGGTCGTTGATCTAAAATTCTTGAATAGTTGGATAAAAAGCCAATTGAGAAGATAAATCGTCGTGAATTGTATTTATATTATTTTTCAATCATCTACTAGGAATCTGAAATTTTTACTATTCCAGATTCTTGTTCGTGGCTGCTCGAGGCAATACAAAACAGATCTGGTATAGGTGTGCCGAAGAAACAAAAAAAAAAAAAAAAAAAATTGTAAAAAGTGTAATGTTCCAATTTACAATGAACATACTAAATATAATTGTAATAATTGTATAGAAATAGAAGAAAATGATCTAGCTAATGAAAAAAAGGTAACGGTCGGGTTAAGAGGAGGCAGCTCCTACGCGCGCCGAGAATACCTTTTATCGATTCTCACCTTCTTCCGATTTATTTCGGTGTTTTAGTCGCTACTTTTAGAGGGGAAAGGTTATTCTTATTTATTTACGGAGAAACTTTATGTCCCTGTTCAAAGTAATATTAAATTCTGTTTACCTTATGATATTCAAATCTGAAATAAGAAAATGTCAAAATATAAGACACTAAATCAATTTTGAATTAATTTTATACTAAATGAAAATTAATATAATGCTAAACCACCAGTAATGTTAATTCATGATAAACTTTGTGATGTGAGGGAAGTATAAATAACAAATTATAAATATTTAAAAGACAGAATCCTTAAATATTTATTTCACATAACTCCTATTTATTTAACATTTGGAGCTACATGTTTTGGAGACAATGCTCCATCATCAGACTTATAAAAATGTTTAAAAATACATTAATCTATAACATTACACCAATATTTTACAATTATATAATGTCATTTACCTCTTAATCTGTGATTATTTTCACATTGTTCATTCTCCATGTTATAAGGGATATAATATAAGATAGAATCCTTAATGAAAGTTATGATGTTAATTTCTGCTATATTTTCTCAAGGGAAGTGAAAATAAGAAAATATGAAACCTATGATATACTTTCTCACATTTATTTTTAGATCGATATGTTTTATTGAAATAATTATACAATCTTTCTCACTTTAGGGCAATAAGTATTATGGATGACAAAGAATGCATTCACAAAAAAGCATACTGAAATTTTATCACTTCAATTGATACAACAAATAAAAATATATAAAACACCAAATCCATATACAAATTAATGTTCTTAAGTTTTGTAACACTTTTACACATTAGATAAGAGGAAATAAGAAAACATGAATTGATAAAACACTTAATCCTTTATGAAACTCATTTTGTTGACTTCTGTTTCACTTATTTACATTTAAGAAGACTAGATATCAATATAATACACTTAACAACACAATCCAAGTTGAAACTGTAGAAGTGATTGTTTACATGTGAGGTTATAGGAAAGAGCTATCGATAAATGTAAACTCGATTTGAAGCGTAAGGATCGAACTGGTCGGTGTAGCGCGGGTCAAGGCAGTTTGCTGCCTCCTCTTAACCCGACCGTTACCGAAAAAAACATTATTATGCAAATAGTAAAATATTTAATTTTGGTTGTTTTACAATAAATCTTTGTAAAAATATATTTTTAACCCTTATACTCCATTCTACAATTATTGATATATATACTACATTATGATGAAATTTATAACTACATATTTTGTAACATAAAACTGTATTTTTTATGAAAATCAAAGTGAAATGCTCACCTAGAGGCTAACGATGTACCAGATCGGCTAGCGACCAACGCCGGGCTAATATTATAACAACGATTTCATATTTATTTATAAAAATAAAATTTGAAATATCGAAGTACAATTTACAAAAGCGTGCAGACTGATTTCTATTTGTACCTAGAATAGAATCTGGGGATCTCGTGCTGAAAGTAGAAAAATTTAGAAGTTTTCATTTCGAATGTCTACCGCTAGAATGCGCGCCGGTCAAACAGTAACAGGTTACCGAAAAGTAACTGTTAAAAAGCGCAAGCCACCTCTTCGCAAGTAATACTAATTTTTACTGGCAAATTAGTACCGCAATAATGCAAAATGTCACGCTAAACTAGTATGAATGAATCCTGAATGTTATTTTCGAATTGTAACTCAAGTAACTCAGTTAGTAATATTCTTGTAAATTATATTAAATTTTTGAAATAAAAAAAATATGTATATTGTTAACATTAACACGATCCTTGAAGGAGCAAACAGGCTAACCACGTGATGAGGGCTCGCTGAAGAGAGAAAATTGTGGTTTTTAGATTTTAATCTGGCCCCGAAAGAAGGCAGCCATTATCGGTGATTGGTCCCTAATGGGAGGAGAATAGTTCTGACGGGGATATCCTTAAAGTCTTCCTTCTCTCCTTTCGTCCTTCTCAAGATTATGGTCTTTACTCCTGCTCTTTTGTTCATTGTTCCGCTAACAACTTCATCAACGTTCGGTATTACCTTCGCTTCTGGCTTTCCACTCCAGCCCTGGAGTATTTTACAAGAATAACAGCTGTCCTTAGGAATGATAACGATTTCAAATTATACTAACAATATTCAAAAGAAATATAAAATAAAAATTACTATATAAGTAATATATTTATATATAAATATAAAATAATTAATATAGCTTTAAATATTTAGAGAACTACTCACTAGTAGCACTGAGACTTTGAGGAAAGTAGGAAGACAAGTCGATTTTAATGGTTATGCAGTTTATTAGAAATGGATAGGTATCTGGTTTGGGTCAAATCAGCAACATGTGGAACATTAAGATCTTTATAGATAAGTTTGCTTGTGACATAATAAGCAGAACTGAGGATTTTACGAAGTATTCTTGTGAAGAGTTAGAAGGTTTAGTGGAGCCTCAAAGCTCAACTCCGTATGTCGAAATGGGTCTACTTGCTGTCATGTAAATGAATTTTGTCTAGTAAATTTTGGAGTAGCCGGAAACGAAAAGCAGTTTTAACAAAGTATAAAAACAGGAAATTAACAATTAATTCGTTTTTGGATACTTTGCTGGAAAAATATTCAAAGCTTTCCTTAATACTTTCCAAATATATCCACTGTTTTCTCTAAACTATTCCAAAAACCGATACAGTAAAGTCTCAGTAGTTCGATTTCACTATTATTCACAATTCTAAGGCCTGTTATTTTTTAAAAAAAGTTTTTCGGTTTCACATCGCTTTCGGATTTACTAGAAAAACGTTCAAAGCTTCCAATGAATTAGAAAAGACTCATTTACATTACAGTAAATTAGACATATTTGAAGATACGTAGTTGAACATTGGTGCTCCACTAAATCTTCCAATTCTCCTCATATCCAATCCTAACAATAAAAAATCCTTCGTAAAATCCCCAATGCTCGTTATTATGTCACACATATTCATAATAAGTTCCATACCCTCTCGAAGCCACTAGTCTCCCAACTTACTTCTCATTCAACTCCTGATAACCCTGCGAGGCCCATGAAAAAAATATAGGCCCAGGGAACTTTTAATGTAGTGCTTTACAAGTTTGTTCGATATGTCATATTAATAATTTCCCACATATTTACTTAATGTACAGATTGTATATAGTTATACAAAATTAATAAATGAGTAAAAAAAAAAAGATAAATATTTCAGAAATACTTTGTTTCATTTTGTGTGTTATAAATCTTATTTCTTAATTTTCAAACAGTGAAATCACGACTTCAAAAACGGTTGGTTCTTAGCAGCGATTCTTGATTTTTGTGAAAAAAAATGTTTCGAATAAAGAAGAATAAATGCATTGCTGTTACATAATTCGGTATTGAAACACTATTGCTAACGTCTGCGGTATAGATTGGTTCCTGGTAATCGACTTAGAATCATCGATGTTAGATATCGATTTAATGTATACGATAGGCTGATACTGCGCTATTATACTGGCTTCAATAAAGATTCCTTTCAGAAAGGTCATGGTTGTACATCAAAAGAGGATAGGATCACTCACGAAAAAATTCAACTTCCAACTCGACAAAAATAATCCTACCAAAAAAAACTTTTTTTCTAAAGGTTTTTTTTTTTCTCTCAGGGCGAGACTGATAGGATATAAATATAGTAGGAGCTATTAGCGGGAACTGGTGAACTGTAACGATAGGACAATGGGAGAGTGAAGAAGAATGAAGAGGTGGAGGAAGGAAGGTAAGACAAACATCGGACAAGAAAACAAGAGGCGTATCGGATGGGTCGGTCACAATGGGAGACCTGAAGAAGGAAAACTAACTCGACCGAAACCTAGCTGACCACTCTGCAAAAACTGTCTTCTAGGTGTCGTCCGATATCTAAGTGTAGGCGTCTGTCATCGGTCGGTGGGTCTCGGAGGAATGCGATTTGAGGAGGATAACTTGGAGTACACGATGGGTTTATAGAAGGAACGATACAATTAGGATTGATGAATTAATTGCCTCTTCTATTGTTTTTTTGTTTTTCTTATTCGAAGACTGATAATTTATAATTTTAAACCAAGTACGGTTGTGTTTTTAACTTATAATTTAATTTTGTTTTATTTTTTTATTGTTACTATTTATTTATTTTTACTTACTCAATATTTTATTTTTTAATTTTAGTATTTCATTTTATTGATATGTATATTGTTTATGTATAGGAAGTTCTTTCTGTTACCTTTTATTAATTTTATTTCATATATATAATTTTTCTTATTTTTATTAATTTTTTTTTCTCATTGTACATAATGTGTGAATGTAATCATATGTCACCTATATTACTTATTGCCCACATTTGTGGCGCATTTTAATAATAATTCAATGAAAGTTCTATAAAAAAAATAAAATAAAATAATTTTAAACATTCAACATCAGTTCTGAAAAAAACACTTCAAGTATTTATTTGACATATCTCCTATTTATTTAACATTTGTAGCTACATGTTTCGGAGACAATGCTCCATCATCAAGGCTTCTAAATTTTGTTTTCAAAATACGTTAATCTATAACATTATACCATCAGTTTTACAATTATATAATATGTCATTTACCTCTTAATCTGTGATGTGATTATCACATTGTCTATTCTCATGTCACAAGTTATACTACTGAGTAATGTTCGTTACTTGTTTATTGTTGGTCTCATTATTATCTATTAAGACTATTTATTATAAGTGTTTATATAAAAATTCAATATTTTTATTTCAGTAGCATTGCACTGAAATCAGCATGCAATTGAACAAAAAACAATTGAATTAACTATATTTAGCTGTCATATCGATTATTTTATGTAATAGAAATTATTTTTGACCGAGAATCGAATAATTTTGGTACCGACACATCAATGGTATATATAGCATATATATGATATTATTACGAGCTAAATCTAAGATATAGTTATTGAAGATGGCTGAAAGCGAAACAATACCAGAAGCCGTAAAAGATTTTAATTGCGGCCGAGAGAAGTTAGTGCCGCTCCGGGCTCTGCCTTCTACACTCCTGTACGGGTCGAACTTAAATTAACTAAATTCTTAATCTGATTAATCCATCCTTCTCACGTTATAGTTGAAATAACAATAAATAAAAACATTTAATATTATAAAAAGTATAGGTAACAGAAATTATTTGCTTATAAAAATTAAAATATAGAAAGGAAAATTCGGATTAATATAACAAGGAATTGAAATATTAATTGCTACCTCTAAGATTTTCAGTTTACTAGTATACTAGTTTCGAATGGTGTGTATCATTATACTAGAAAAAAACATCTATTTTATGATATACCGATAATATTTCGCTGGATATCTTAGCGATAAGTCAAAATTGTGTATTTTTCAGTATGACAATATTGATCGGTTTCCTAAATTCCGTAAGACAACAGATCAAGTATGTTGATACTCACTTAAATATGCAAAGCGGAAGGGATTCTTAAATCTTTCAGGTGATATAGTAAACTGGATTGTAATTGAAAAAAAGGGGCTGAGGAAGTCAGCTAAATAATCAGATGGATAGACAATCCCTTAGGTTTTCTCTATGAATATTAAGTTTTTCTATTTTCGTTAAGAACTAATTTAAAATAGGACTGTTGTGCTCATTTTATAACGCATATATACGAAGATTTGGATTGATTTTAAAAGATTTTTTTTTCCATATGATTCGTCGATATTAAATCGTAAACTATTTTCTATTTAATGTATTAGTTTAAATCCGGAGTCTTTGTTGAACTTGCGCTTATTTTCATTTAGATGCAGTGAGATGTTGGAATACTGTCTTATTATTGTATGCTCTTATATAAGTAAAACACACTTAGCCAAAAAACATAGTTTTATGGAACGATGATCACAGATTTATTTAGTTTGTCCACTTAGAAACTGATATTGTTTTATCGAACACATTAATTTAATTCAATTTATGCACTTTAAATTACCCCACAATATGTTCTTTGAATCTTTCATTTACTGATGTTACAGGCTTTCCCGTGTATTCAGCTTCAAATCATTATATTTTAGTTCACAAACAGCGCTATTTTGAAAAGGGCCTATTTTGTCGTTGGAAAAATAAGATGACAATGGTTTATGTACTTCAAATGCGGGATTTAAACCTAGTTTTCTTAATTCCTTTCCGATTTTTCGTAAATGTATTTCTTCGGGGTAGATTTGTACTCTAGGAGTGTTATTTATATATACATATATCTGTACCTCGGAGGTATAGCACACTATGTCACATTTCCGTAACTTTACAGAAGAGCATTTTAAAACAAAAAATATTTCATTTCCTGAACTTTGTATTATAATTATGTGTACAAAATGAATCACTGAGGCTAGAATAGGTTGGTAGGACGGGTGTCCTTCCTGCCCTAATTTGAGCACATAAATGTATAAATAAATAAAAACATTTTTATGTAACTTACCTTACAATTAATTTGTCTAAGACATAGAATTTTATATCTTTGTATAAAGGGAAAAAAAGGTGAATAAGAATACGTAATGTATTTTGGGGTAAAAAAAAGGACATAGTGTCCTGTACCTCAGATATATACTATTCATAGCTTTTTTAACATATTGTCGATCGTGGTTTTATTATATCCTTTATTGCTGTATCCATTATGGTTTGAATTTCTTTATTATAATTATGTTTAGGGGTGCTTAAGAGGTGGTGAATCATGCTGTTAAAGACTGCGAGTTTATGTGTTAGCGCTCTCCTAGCGTTATTGGGTATAACTTCATTTGTGTGGGTTTACTATATATTCAAAAGTCATGTTTTTTAATCGTATCTTTGATCAAAATCAAAGTGCACTTCTTCGAGATGTGAAATAAAAAAATACAAGGAAACTCTAAAAAGATATGTATTATTTGAAGACTGCAAAACAAATTCATATGTATTAGACAAACCTTATAAATCTTATTGTTATAGTCAACATTTTTTTTCCACAATAAAGTCTTAAATTTTTAATAAATTTTTCAAAAGAGCTTTATTTTAATTTTGTTTGTATTATTACATTAATTATATATGTTTGTTTGTATTAATCTGGATCGGATTATAGTTAAACTATTATTTATTATTATTCGAATTATAGTACTACCAATGGGTAATTCCTCTACAAATTTTATTCATGTTATTATATCTCATATATACCGCATATTTACTATATGTGTTTTCTAATACTGTTGTAAATTTCTATATAATAAAAGAATAAAATTATTATTTGCACTAGTAACATTTATTTTTTTGTGAAGGTTTTTTTTTTTTTGCCTATTGTGTTATCTCGTTTAAATGTTTACATTTGATTATAGATTAAAAAAAAAAAAATTATAATCCTCTATTATTTTTATTGATTTATTATACAATTACAAAAATGTTGAATCCACCCATTTATCTGCACTTGGTGCATATTAAGATAGTTCTGTTTAAAGTACAAACAAGTATTAAGTCATCTTAGTCAAGCCTAAATGTTTTGACATAATTTTGCCACCTCTGTGTGGTTTGACGTTTTTTTTTTTTCAGTCGGTGTTAATGTGTAAAATTATTTATAGATCTTTTTAAATCTACTTATTTATTTATTTTGTCATAAGAAATGGATATTTTTTATTTGAGATGTGTTTTTCCTATAAAGGGTATAATTATATATTCCTACTTTACATACCCTATTCTATCACATCATCTTTCTCTCCTTATGCAATACTGCACCGTTATAATTGTCTCTCCCTTCCCTTAGTAGGCACAAAAATGCATTCATAATTCTTGTCTTACATAATAACTTTAATATAGTAAATATAATCAGTGTACT
Source organism: Euschistus heros (assembly GCA_003667255.2). Taxonomy (NCBI): domain Eukaryota; kingdom Metazoa; phylum Arthropoda; class Insecta; order Hemiptera; family Pentatomidae; genus Euschistus; species Euschistus heros. Next base: position 336,444 of record RCWM02000616.1, on the reverse strand, counting down.
AATATTAGTCTAATAAATTAGTCGTCTAATAAACTAAACACCAATATGATATATGATATGATAAACACCAGGTAATATCCAGGTAACTACACAGCTGTCCAAGAAGACGTCATAGGATCAGATGAAGATGGCACTTGAGTTCAGACAGAAATAATGGCGACGCTGTCTCGTTGGTAGGGTTGATCAATTTTTTTTGTCTCGCCTTCGCTGTCTTCTCTGTTTGTAAAGAGAATAGTTTTCTATTATTCGAAGAAAAATGGGACGAGATTTGATTTTCTGGTCGCAGAGTTTCCTTCCAAGTTCCATTATATCGTTGGTCACGGCCACAGAAGAGGGTCACCTACATTCTGGTCTCGCTCAGCTCCAGGAGAATGTGAGGCCCTGGATTTCGGAGGTTGTCTAGGCCCCCAAACTGTTAACAATATACAACATATATATATGTTTATAGTAGTAGGTACTTGATGTTCAGTCAGTAAATAAAAACAACTATTTTGGCGACGTTTCGAGACTATATTGTTCTCATAATCATGCCCTACAGTGAAAAAAAAACAGGTTACAATAAAATTATAAAAGTTATACAAGTTATTTCAAAACAAAGTTAGCTACAATATAATTATATATAAAACATGCGTTAGAATAATTAGCAACATATAATTACAAAATATGAAGGAGTATGAAACTACTTACAATGTCACTGGTAGATATACTATTAAATGACAACAATTCTAGTATACAACTGAACTGGGGTATTTCTGATATACTTTTTACAGATATTCCCCAGTTAGCTGGTAACTCTATTAACGTTTTTATGATTTTTTTTTTTTCATTATTATAAACTCTATAAAGTATATATAAAGAACATTTAAATACGGGCTTTAAATGTAATTTCTTTTTTCACAGGTGGGTTAACGATTCCTTAATTTATTTTTTTTCAACATTAAATTTCGTCGGTCATTTCTTATTTTGTTTAACTGGATATTTTATATTTTTCCTATTCGTTTATTTAGCTCTTTTTAAAGCTCTTTGAAATTATAATATAATAGGGAAAATTTAAAGAAGTTTTTTATGATTTTTTTATTTTTTATTTCTGTTGCCGCATCTCAACTTTTCACTATGAAAAAAATATGCATTTTCTGCTTATGTTAAAATTTATGCTTATGTAAAAACAATATCTATCTATATATATATATATATATATATATATATATATATATATATATATATACAAAATATTGTATACGTATGAATAAAATCGTGGAGACGAAGAATGAAAAGGTGTCGCGGGCTTGGATACAGGAGGTGGAAGGAGTTGAGCAGTTCTCCGCTAGATCGCGCCACCTCCGAGCTCCAGTCAGCTCTGTCCCAGCCAGCTCCCACTACATTTATTTAATCAATTTATTAATTCCTTTTGTTTTTTAAAATCAATAATATTTTATCGCTAATAAAATCAATAAATAAATAAAACTATGTTACTTTACCAAACTCATATTTTATGATTTTTTTTTCCCTAATATTTTAAGTTGTCCGTTACTGATGAATTTATTACGTTCCAGGTATTATTTTCTTTAATCATTTCAATTTATTTATTTTATTGTTTTATCATCCTAATTGGCACCAAAGTTTTCGCAATATTATATACGAAGTAATATAAGGCACAGCACATCCACACTTTAACAAACAATGACTTAAAAAATAGTAATAGCGTTTCTAAATTAAATACAACATATAATTTAAATTTACATAATCGTTTTAATTTTTTTTTAAATAGATTTGCCTTTTGGCTAGAGATGTATAGGTTTTCTTGTAGTGTAGAGTTTTTTTCACCCTTCAAAATATAACATTTTGAAACACTCTAGCTATGATGGTGTTACTCAGATCAATTATTTGCCGAAACTTTTTATATCAAAAATTTAATTGAGGATATTTTTTGTCATATAACATTTATCGCTAGGATCTACTGTCTAAGAGCTATATTGGTTCGAATGAAAAAAGGTCACCCCAATCAATGATTAATGTAAATTATTAATTTAATTTAATTATTATTTGAAGCGATTTGATCCTTTTATTTATAAAATGTAAATTTGGAAAAGCAGTGTAATATAGATAGAGTTATTCCTGGTCTATTGTTATTCGCAGGAATAGACTATAAGTGAATATCGTTACTCTTTGATCTTTTTTTTTTATTTAAACTGTTTCTAATTTTCTTTTTAAACCGCAAATTCATGATTTGAAATTAAATTATTATAACATAAAATAAAAAATATTTTTTGATACATAACATTTGCTCCTAGGACCTACAGTTTAGGAGCTATATTGATTGAAAAATGTCACGTTCTTATAATATAAATTGGGATAAACAGTAGATTAAATATGGACATAGTCATGGTTTATTGTTTTTCTCTGTTAGGGAAATATTATGTATTTACTGCGTACCGAATGGATTCCAGTGAGATGTTTATTATATAGATGCAATTTAGGTGCCATGTTGGTCAATGAAATATGATACCCTCTGCTACAGAATGCCTCAGATGTAGCAGCAGATGAGGAGGGCCGTGAAACCTCAGGAGCTAGGAGAGCTGCCGAAGAATCTCAATTGTAAATAACGCAGCGGAGAGGACATTCTTCGGGAGCGGTCCTGTACTAAATCAGACATTGTGTCTCCCGAAGACCACTAATTACCAGGAACACTGGGACACTGGAGATGCCGCTAAAAGGTTAATGTGGCATATTTATCATTTAGATTCTATCTTCTGGTAGATGTTTGAATTAGCTTGATGGATGTTCTCTGTCTCAAAGGACGGCCGAAACTGTCCGGAATCCGCCGAAACAAAGGTCCGCACCGCTCCGCCATAAACCTAACAATAGGAGCTCCGAAGGGATAGTTGGAATGTGGGAGAAGAAAAAGGAAAAAAAGGTGGACACGGTGGTGATATCCTCGGGTTACGGTACGTCGGCTCACCACGTGTCTGCGCTGCGATCGCTCGTGTTCGCTGTGTCTTGTTGTTACGGTAATTGGCGTGGGTCTGAAATGTTGAAACAAAACAAAAAAAAAAAAAAAAAAAATCTCGGTTTAAACCAAGGATCAAAGCAACATGGTTATAGATTTTCAAAGTCATACCAGGAGTCCATTAACACATAAATTCGTAGCCTTTAATATCATGATTAACCGCCTTTTAAATATATCGTTAAATGAACAAAATTATATCAAAGAATCCAAACAATATACACTAAAGCCAGCAATAACGGGGACAGTAAAATCACAATCGATAATCTTTTAAGAAAACAAATCGATAAAAAAAAACTATGAATAATACATACATAACCCAGAGGATAAAGCTACCCCTAAAAAATATATTTTGATACCATACTACGGCCCAATATCCACCAAAGTCGGAAAGGAATTAAAAAAAATTAGGTTTAAACCCTGCATTTAAAATAGATAAACCATCATCATACTTCCCTTCATCTAAAGACAAAATGCGGTATATACGAACTAAAATGTAATGACTGTGAAGCTAAATACACGGGAAAAACTGAACGATCGGTAAATCAAAGAGTAAAAAAACTTATAAGAGCATACAATAATATGACCCAAAATTCCAATTTCGCTATCCATCTCAAAGAAAAATACCTAAAATTAAATATTTCTGAATCATTAGATATAATAATAAATAAAAAAAAACCGATCCAGATTTTCGTTTAAATGATCAGATAAACATTTCCAATAGCCTCATTTTAAATTTGTTTTCCAATAGGAACGGAAATATCCAATGAGTCATAAGGGAAAACCCATAGCAAATCCCCAAAATTTAACCTACCTGCCCCCTTCTCTTTCTCACGATGGGTATATTTCAGTTATCTCTTAAATCTCCTTAGATGAGTACTGATGTTTGATTTCTTGTCTTATATTTTTGAAAACTTTAGTGTATATAATCCATATAACATAGTACTGATGTGTCGAAAAGTTTGTAGTTTTAGAACTGAAGATGAATGCTTAGCAATCGAAACTAGTTTTCTTATATAATAATACCAATAGAAGAGGCTTAATTCATCAATCCTTATGGTTATAGATGATGTAGGTTTATGATAAGATATTTTATATAAATTTTTTTAAATTAAAAACTGTACAAAATATATACATCAAGTAAATTTATTGGCAACGATTACAATAACATGGTAAAGCTTGGAAAGAACTATCAGTAGCTCTTCAATAGAAATTCTACACTACTAGGTCTCTAGGCCATCTTCTTTTCAGACGCCTCGGAGGATTATCGGGAATGGAGTGGGAAGCAAGTTGAGAAACTAATGGATTTGAGTGGTTATGGAGCTTACTATGAAAGAATAGGTATCTGGTTTGGGCTAAATCAGAAACATATGGAACATTAAGATCTTTATGGATAAGTTTATTTTGACAAAGTAAGGTGCATTGAGGATTTTTCGAAGGATTTTGGAATGTAAGGATTGGATACGAGATGAATTGGCTGGTTTAGTGGAGACCCAAAGCTCAACTTCGTATGTCCAGATAGGTCTGTAGTAGGGTTGGGCGATAGTCGATAGTTACTATCGATATATCGATAGGTCATGCTTATCGAGTGTTGACTACCCATAGATCTTTTTTACCCACAAGTTTTGAAACTCTCGGAATTATGCTGATCTGATTCTGTCCAGTGTCGATTTTTTTTAAAGATTGAGCCAAAAGAAAGCAGAAATGCTAGTTTTTCTTTCGGGAAATATGTGGTCAAGGAGCACACTTGACTCTTGAAATTAACTATTTTGTTATACTCAATTCTTCAATTAAGGAGCCAACAATTATAGAAATATCACACTTATTTTGGCATAACTCCTCTTTATTATTCCTCAATTAAGTTACATGTTTCGGGACTTTTGTCCCATCCTCAGACTTTAACAGTTATTTCTTCATGGTGTTATCACACCGTGTCTGTCCTTTCACATATCTAAAATTTAGTTTTAGATCACATAAAGTTATTTTAGATATGTGAAAGGACAGACACGGTGTGATAACACCATGAAGAAATAACTGTTAAAGTCTGAGGATGGGACAAAAGTCCCGAAACATGTAACTTAATTGAGGAATAATAAAGAGGAGTTATGCCAAAATAAGTGTGATATTTCTATTTTGTTATTTTCTATTCTGAAGATTTGTTTTTTCCCATTATTATTGTAACCATGTAAATTGTTGATACTTTTTTTAAAATATCGAATAAATTAGTTTTTTTTCTCTCATCTTTATGATATAATCTTATAATTTATATTTCTGCAAATTTTAAATAGTAAGTAGATAATTTAATTTAATTAAATTAGTTGAAATTCTTTATTGAATAGTTTTGGAAAAGATGAAGCAACTATCGAAAAACTATCGATGGCAATTGATAGTTCTCAACCGATAGTATCGGCCTATCGATATTGCTAACTATGGACTATCGCCCAACCCTAGTCTGTAGCGGGTAACACTAGGTGATGACCAAAGAGGCAATGTTAAAGGGATTTGCCTCTGCCGCAGTTGCTATATGAACGTTATATTTTACCATTATATTTATTTAGATGTATTTTTAATTTATACTTATGTGATTTTCCTTTTCATATTATGCAGAGGCAAATCCATGAGGAACCTCACTCCAGCTGATACTTAGGATCGTTATCATTACTGTTTCAGATTTCTATCGTAGTATTGTGTTCTAATTATATTTCATTCATTTATCGACTTCGACTTACATAAGGATATCACTTTTGGACTTTCGATTTGGTTTTGAATAAAGAAGGAACTCATATAGTATTTTTTTATTCACCACGCACCTTAAAGTTCTAATCACAGTCATGTATATGAGTCTTTTGTAATTCATCGGAAGCTTTTAACGTTTGTCTTGTAAATGTTGAAGTAGTCTGTAAAGACGGGTAGTTTCTTGTCGTTTTAGTCTTGTTTGTGGATTCCCAAGTGGAGTCCTAGGTAGTGGATCTGCTCAACGGTAGTGGAATGTCATTAACGGATACTGTAGGACAGGAAGTCGTTGCGATTAAAATTTAAATTTATAAATTCATGTTTTGTATCTATAAGAACACTAAAGTCTAAATTCTTCAAACTGATAACAGGCACGCTTTCTTACGTGTCAAACGAAACACAACCTACAAACTTTAAAAGATGAAAAATTACTTAACCATTTCATATCGTTACTAATTCCAGATATAACTCAACAGCGGAAACGAAGCCGGACGAGGGATCTTTGACTAAATCCTATTATAGTTTATGGATATTGTACCACCATGCCTGTTCACATTCGCTGGTTGTTCAAAAACACATTGAAATTGTGAATTAATGTTTGATGAAAATGTTTTGAAATGTCCCATGTATAATAATTTCTAATGCTTTATCATATACTTATAGGAACGAATATATGTACAACTTATTTTTTTTTTTTTATTATTTTTGGAACTGTAAATAGAGGCAAAAGACAAAAATTTATTTAAGAAGAAACCTAATTTTTTTTTTTTTTTAATTTCTAAAGTTACTTTGTATTTATACGTTTATAATTATTCTGGTTTGTAGGAGAATCTTTGTTGATTAAGTTAATTTAAAGCTTTATACCAACTGGTCCATCCAACCAATTGGAGCAATCATCCAGCCCTCCAAGAGAGGCGAGACCCAGCAGATAGCTGCCACCGATTTCACACAAAAGATCTGAGAGCCCTGGATCCTTGGCGTACGTCACACTTTTGAGCCCATTCACTACCCACAAGGACCTCCTCCGCCGAAGAAAGGACTTCTCCAAAGAAAGAAGTCGTTGTCTGAGGCGTTAATGGGAGGATACTTTGCATTTGGCGAGCGACTGTAGCGAATGGTTCCTATTTGCTCGCAACGGAGCCCCGTCTCCTTACGATGTCCTTTCTTATAGTCCTTTATATCTGTTTCGTATTTTGTTGATTCTATTTTCGTATCTTTATCGATCGTATTTACGGTTAGAAACTGAAAATTGTATTGGCTTGAAAGATCTGATATTTTGAATCTTAGTGTTACTGGATGATCAAAGCGTTGACTGTTGATTCCCGAAAAAAAATATTGTCATTCTATGATTGCGACCTAAAAGTCATTCATATTGCAGTTTAATTTCAAAAAGCATCCAATTCATCTCGTATCCGATCCTTACAATCCAAAATCCTTCGAAAAATCCTCAATGCTCCTTACTTTTTCACCAATAAACTTATCCATAAAGATCTTAATGTTCCATATGTTGCTGATCTATCCTTTCACAGTAATTTCCATAACCACTCAAATCCTCTAATTTCTCAACTTGCTTCCCAAACCATTCCCGACAATCCTTCGAGGCGTTTGAAAAGAAGATGACCTAGGGATCTTCTATTGTAAAATTATTATTGAAGTGCTACTGATTAGAAGTTGTTTTAAAGTTTTGACATGCTATTGTAATTGTTATCAACACATTTATTTGATGTATATATTTTTTACAGTTTAGTTTCAATAAATAGATATTAAAAAAACAATTTAAAAAAAACATACAAGACTAAAACCACAAGAAACTGCCCGTCGTTACAGACTACTTCAACATTTACCAGACTAATGTTCAAAGCTCCCAATTAATTACAAAAGACTCATTTACTTGACTGTGTATTAGACCTATTTGGACGTACGGAGTTGAACTTTGGGGCTCCACTAAACCATCCAATTCATCTCGTGTCCAATCCTTATAATCCAAAATCCTTCGTAAAATCGTCAATGGTTCTTACTTTGTCACCAATAAACTTATCCATAAAGATCTTAATGTTCCATTTGTTGCTGATTTAGCCCAAACCAGATACCTATCCTTTCATAGTAAGCTCCATAACCACTCAAATCCATTAGTTTCTCAACTTGCTTCCCACTCCATTCCCGATAATCCTCCGAGGCGTCTGATGGCCTAGAGACCTAGTAGTGTAGAATTTATAATAAAGTGCTACTGATGATGTTATTATAATCGTTGTCAATACATTTACCTAATGTATATATTTTGTACAGTTGTAAATTTCAATAAATATATATAAAAAAAAAAAAAAAAAAAAAAAAACATTTGATTTTTTGTCTTACATTTTTGAAAACTTTAGTAAATATAATCCATGTAACATTGTGCTGATGTTTAGAAAATTTTTATGTTTTAGAACTGAAGAAGAATGTTTAGCATTCGAAACTAGTTTTTGATAAAAATAATTCCAATATAAGTGGCAATTAATTCATCAATCATAATTAAATATTTTTGATTGAAATTGGAAAATGGAAAATATTTTTGTAGGATTGGATACCAAAGTTTTAGTTTCTTATTAAATACTACAAAAAAAAAAAAAAAAAAAAAAAAAAAAAAAAAAAAAAAAAAAAAATTAACAAAAGCAAACGGAGATTAAATTTTATTGTACTATGATACTACACTAATAACTGATTTCAAATCGTAATTTCCTTCTTAAGGAATTCTTAATTGTCTATAAACATAAAATTATTTTAAGTCTTATTACGATCATAAAATTTCCTCAACGAACGCAGCCTTCAAATTGACTTCCTTTTCCGATAAGTTATAAGAAACATTCGCTCATTCATTGATCCGATGCATCAATTGTAGTAACAATAAAGCAAATATATTCGACCCCAAACAAGGAATAAATAACACATTTTTCTGCAATAAAAAAAAAGAAAGAAATACGAAGTCGAACCCGCACGCGATGGTACCACGCCGGAAGCCTGGATTCCAGTTTACGATCCATTATTACTGGTTATTACTTCATTTAATGGCAATGAATAATTGGCTTCTATTTAAATTTCAAATAAGTCTTTTTGCCCACTTTATTAATCCATTCCTTTATTATCTGTTCCCAAACATTTATAGCTCCTCATATCGTAATAAAAATTAATTTATACTTGTATTCGAATATAATCGCTTTAGGCTAAGTATTTTTTTAAATTGTTTTATTACGGTGGCAGTGTTGTTTTATGACTGATCGAGTAGCAGGAGATATGAATTATAATAATTTATTACAATTCTCTCATAAATACACGAATTTATTAATTGTGAAATGATAATTGTGACAGCTCATTATCAAGTTTCAGATAAAACTTTTAAATTTTTGTTTTTATTTTTATTAAAGTAGTAATTATTCGGAACCGATCGAAAAAAAGAAGTCGTATTATTCGGAACCGATCGAAAAAAAGAAGTCGTATTATTCGGAACCGATCGAAAAAAACTACAGTCGAAATTCGATAAGTCGTAAAACTCAGTTAGTCGATGTGAACTTTATTTCCCGATTACGTTTATATGATGAATCTTATTCGATTTCTTGCACTAGCAAACTCGATATCATGAACAATTGATAACTCGCACTAAAGTTGTTCACCCTTCAACTTCCACTTATCGAGTTCTGTCTGTGATTCTTGATTCTCAATAAGAATTCTTCAACATTAAAAAAAAAATTCTTTTCCAAAAACACTATCCATATGAAAGCTGAAACGGTGAACCAACTCTAAAAAAAAAATACTTCACATTTTTTTTCACATATCCATGTAAAAAAAAAAAGTTTCTAGTTGACTAAGCAAAACAATAGATCTTGGAAATGTTTTTCTAATATCAACTGTTTTAATATAAATTCTAGTATCTTATATGAGATGAATATTAACTGTTTTTAACCTAAATTATCGATACCTTAAAAACATCTATCTTTATTTTTGGATTAGCTAAAACTTAACTACGCGTTAGGATATGTTGAAAAAATACTTCTAAAATAAATTAAAATCATTGAATAAATACAAATAACATAACTTAACTATAAAAAATGAATTCTGATAAAGTGAATTTCGACATCAGACAAGAGTGATGCGCCAACAAAAACATTTTTCGCCAACCTGAACATTTACCCGACAATTGCTCTAATTTTTTGATTAATTACAAACGACTCACAAGGGGACGTTTGCAGTTGTAACTCACAGATTTGAATTTTATTAACTCACAGATTGAGTGTGCGGGTAGTAGGGACTTATAATAGTGCAATACTAGAGTTATAGCAGCCAATGAGCATTAGGAACCGAGAAAAAAAATAAAATATAAAAATCACGTTTTATTTTTTTTTTCAGCTCTCAGTCAAGATAGAGAAATGATTCTTTCACGCTAATTGCAGTTATGTATGTTATTTGGTATAAAAATACTTCCGCAATGCTCAAGACTTTAGTTGCCAAGGCTTTAGGTGGCTCAAAAACTCTTAAAAAATGACAAAATTCCAAGAAAATCCGCTGTAAATCAGTGAAAATATTTTTTCACGAACAATTGACCTCAAACAACTGCTGTGTTCAACCGATTACAATAGTAATAGAATCACTAGAAGCAGTGAACATTCTGCTTTTTATCCATGCGTATAACATTGGATTTACTCCAGATTTTAGTGGACAAAAACCGATGGGAATGAAAAAAATCCGAGGTCAGCTATAACTTGAGATATCTCAATAAGGCGAAATCCTGCGATCTCCGGATTTGGTAATAATTGGTGGAAAAATGTGTGAGATAGCGCAAGTTCTATACATTTTTTCAGAAATTGACAGCATCTTGCTTTCTAAAATCATACAAAATTTTAAAGGTAAAAATTATTATTTTGATTTCGACAAAATTTAGTTTCTACTTGTTTTTTTGAGATGAGGAATCTGAAAATAATATCAGTTTTTAGTTTAAACATTTTTGTCACCTATATTATATAAATAAGACGTTCTAAAATGATCTTTTTCTATTATTATTTTAATTTTTACACAATAAATTAAAATTTTTTTTTTTTGAAAAATACAGGTATGGGGAGTTTTTTTTTTAAACCAAAACCTGATATTAATTTTAGATTATTCATCAATCTTAGGATTTCAATGCAATTTGAAATAAAAATATACGTGAGGAAAATTTTCAAACTAAAAACTGATAGTATTTACAGATTCTTCATCTCAAAAAACATGCAGAAACTAAATTTTGTCGAATTCAAAAATAGTAATTTTTACCTTTAAAATTTTGTAGGATTTTAGAAGGCATAATAAGTGCTATCAATTTCTGATTTTTAGGTCACCTAGAAGCCATAAAAATGCATGGTTTAGGCCAAATCCGGAGGTCACAGGATTTCACCTCATTGAGATACCTCAAGTTATAGCTGACCTCGGATTTTTTTGATTCCCATCGGTTTTTGTCCACTAAAATCTGGAGTAATCCCAATGCTATATACATGGACAAAAAGCAGAATGTATGCTGATTCTAGTGATGCTATTACTGTTGTAATCGGTTGAACACAGCAGTTGTTATGGTCGGTAGAAAATGTTGATGAAATCTCAACTTCAAAATTTTAACCTCCTCGAAAGGGGTAAAAAATCAATATTTTTTTTAATTTTGATAAAATTTCACACATAAGGGTTTTATGGTGCGTTGAATCGAAATTTGAGGTCAGTTGTTTATGAAAAAACATTTTTCAACATACAGCGGACTTCCTTGGAATTTTGTCATTTTTTTAGAGTTTTTGATCCACCTAAAGCTGGGTGGTGTCTTGAGCATTGCGGAAGTATTTTTATACCAAATAACATACATAACTGCAATTAAGTGTGAAAGAATCATTTCTCTATCTTGACTGAGAGCTGAGAAAAAAAATAAAACGTGATTTTCATTTTTTTATTTTTTTTGCTTGACTCCTAATGCTCATTGGCGGCTATAACTCTAGTTTTGCACTATTATAGGTCCCTACTACCCACACACAAATCGGCATTCAAATCTGTGAGTTACAACAGCAAACGTCCCCTTGTCAGTTAAAATAAATTTTTTAAAAAAAAAACATTTTTCAATTACAGGTTTAGGCTATTAATATAAATAATACAGTCATAAACATACTTATATAAAGGAAGAGAAAAAAAAAACTGAATTAAAAAAATGAAATAAAATAAAACAATATTAAAACTTATTACAAAAATTTATTTATTATACAAATACGATTGTAATAATATAAAAAATAAACATATATCAAAAGTAAACAAAGATTAAACACTTTGTTTTTCCATTACTATCATCTACATCTATATATATATATATATATATATATATATATATATATATATATATATATATATATATATGCGTAAAAAAGAAAAAAAAAACAAAAATGACAGTAATTAGATCTATTTGAACATGTAGAAACCTATTTGCCATACAAGAATTTTGTATTATTATGATTACGTTAAAGATTAATTGAATAGTTTAGGGGAGCCCCAAAGTTCAACTCCTATTATCCAAACAGGTCTTATTACTGTCATGTAAATTTTAACTGGGAGTTTTTAACTTTTGTTAGTTTTAACTTTTGTTTTTAACTGGGAGCTTTAAAAGTTAATCTCAATGTTAAGAATTTCGAAAATGACGAGTAGTTTCTTTTCATTTACATCTTATTCAATCAAAATGTTCAAATAAAAAAAAAAAAAAACATTATTTATACTTATCTAAACTGAAAATAATAAGAACTTGGCATGTACTCATAAATATTGTTGATTTAGGAATCCCAATCAGAACGGCGATTCCAAAAAGAATTTTGGGAGGGGAGACCAATTTGAGAACTACCTTTGCAGAATAAATAAATTAAAAAAAAAAAAAACAAAAACGAAGCAGCCATCGGGGGAAAGGGGGACTTGCCGATTTGGGAGACAGCAAGGATATGCCAACAGTTCCCAGAAGTCAGGATATGAAATTTGACGACCCCCTCCTCCCCCCGCGGTCCCAAACACCGCCAGGATAAAAAAAGAAAAGAAAACGAAAAAAAGAAAAGGACGAAGACAGAAGGCGCTGAGAGACGGCTTGTAATGGACGGCTACTCCCGCCGGCAAAAAGTGGATTCTTCGCTACCGTCTTCCTCGCCCGCTATCTCCTACTAATATATACCGCCTTACATGTATCATATCATATCATATCTTTATTATATCATATTAATAATAACAATAATATATAAGGCATAGAACAATGTATTGGGTTGTCCGGAAAATTAATAGGGGTTCATGTTTTTTAAATAAATTATTTGAAAACAAGTTTACTAATCTAAATACGCTTCATCATTCTTTCGATACATTTTTCTGTAAGTGCTAACTTTTCAATATAAAATTTTCAATTTTCCATATTGCCGTAACCCTGCAATAGTGCATATATTTCTACGTGTTCCATTTAGGGTCGGGCGATAGTCCATAGTTAGCACTATGTCGATACCATCGGTTGAGAACTATCGATTGCTATCGCCAGTTTTTCGATTGCTGCTTCCTTTTTTCCAAAGCTATTCAATAAAGAATTTCAACTAATTTAATTAAATTCAATTATCTACTTACTATTTCAAATTTGCAGGGTTATAAATTATATGATTGTATCATAAAAATGAGAGAAAAAAAACTAATTTATTTGAATTTTACAAAAGTATATACAATTTACATGTTTACAATAATAATTAAGTAATCAAATCTTCAGAAAAAAAATAACGAAATAGTTAATTTCAAGAGTCAAAAAACTAGCATTTCTGCTTTCCTTTGGCTTAATCTTTGTGAGAACCCTTGAGCTCTAGGAATTCCGAATTCAATTTCAAAAGAACTCGACACTTGACAGAGACAAATGAGTATAATTTACAAGTGACAATCGATAGGCATTACCTATCGATATATCGATAGTAACTATCGACTATCCCCCAACCCTAGTTCCATCTCTCGACATAACGGATATTTAAATATATAAATATATATGGTTAATTTTATATAATGTACAATTTTTAGAAATAATATAGGAATGAAGATTGGCTTAAAAAGGAATGATATTTAAATCAATATTTAATGGAATGGATTATAAGTTAATTAATAAGTATAACAGATTGAAAAACATAAACAAAAAAGAAGAAAAATGGCCCCCTTGATCCTGTAACATAATTTTTTTATTTTTTTGCTTACCTACGATTAATTTGTCTGTAGAAGATAAATTACCAAATAAATAGCTAAATCATGGTGACCGTCTCTGCCCTTACGTTATTTATTGTTTTTAGCTTACTATGATATTACATTACTTAAATTTAATGAACTATTAATGGTTATACGAAATAAACAAAGTTAAAGACAAAATAGCGGTTTCAAACGTCATTTTTTTTCATTGAAAGCAATATAGCCCCAAAGCGATAAATGTTACTTTAAAAAAATACTTTCGATACAATTTCTGGTAAGTAACCTTTCGCACAACACTAAAAATTGTAACACCGAATAGAGAGTATCAAATCCAAGTTAAAATTTTTAATTTGGTATCAGCATAAAGAAGGTAAAAAAAAAAACACTTACTCTCTTTAGAACTGCACCATAATAGTGTTGTTTACTATAAGAAGAGTTCAGCTCATAATTGCTTTTACTCTCCTAATATCAAACTACGCGTAATGCAGTCGAGTTCTCCAAAAACGTATCGCTTTTGACCAACTAGGTTCCCGGTAAAACATGTTCCATATTAAAATAAATAATTATAAATAGTTATGTGGTACTGAAATAATTTATAAAACCCATAACTCTCAGCTACTTATGCAAGTTAAAAAAACAAAAATTATTGGAATCAAACCTTGCTGGAAATTAACTCTATTTTTATTTTATTATTTGCAGTTGTATATATTTTCATTATTATAAATTGAATGAGTACGGATATTAAAAAAATAATAAATTAATATTATAACCACGAACATATATTTATTTATTTTTCGGAATCATTTTTAACAATTTTAAAGTAATCATAAAACATTTTTTTTTTTCGTACTTTTAATCTGATAATATTATAATCGTTTGTAAGTACATTAATACAATTAATTTATCAATCAACGTTTCATTTTATAACTCTCATTTTACGAGTTATATTCTATCCGCACACGCAATATCCACATGAAAGTATAATAATAAATAAAACCAATCGGAAAACGATCCCATTGAGAATTATGGCTACGTCTCTGTTCTCTGACTCAATTCAATAAAAAAGTTCATGTAATGTATAATAAGACAATTTAATTAAGTACAGCTGTAAAAGTAATATTAATATGTAGATGAGTTCGCCCGGAATCGGACTGGAAGTACTAGAACTGGAGTGCTGGAGTTATAGCTGTCGGCTGGAGTGATCTGTCTTAGTGGGCACATGTCCCAGCAGATGTGTCTTAGTCTCCATTTTGTGTTTTTTATCCCTTCTTTCTCGGTGTATGCACATATGTATATATCTTAATATATATAAATTACGTGTCGCTGTCTTGGGGCAGGCTGACACCTTAACTACTAAACCAATTTTAATCAAATATGCACACCGTGTGCAGTTTGATCCAACAAAAAAGTTGATACCTTATATCTTAATTTATATTCGTAATATTATTTATATATTATCTGTAAGTCACAATTATCTGTTAGCTCTACACGATTCTAACATATGGCGGTATAAGGTTATACTATTATATAAAAGGACAAGCAATTTTTCGTTTGTGTTCACTAAACGCCAAAAACTACTGAACCAATCTCTACCAAATTTTGACTACATCATCTTTATAGGATGGTTTAGCAATAGTAAAATCTAATGATTTTCAACTAATTCTTCATTGAAAAATGAATAATAAGTGGATAACAGTGAAGTTCAAAAATGGCGGCAATTGCCATCTACATGAAAGGTTAAAAGGTACAGTGTTAAATAAAGCTGAACATTGATAATAAAATTTACTTATTTTCAATTAAATTGTTATTAAAACAGCTATATGGAGTGAAATATACCAAATTTTGACTACATCATGTTCATAGTTCTAGGTTTAGCAACAATAAAAATTTAAATGTACAATGTTGAGTGTTAGAAACGGGTTTTGCCACACTATCACATACTTATATGGTTAGAAATTAAAATCCAACAAGATCAAATCAATGAAATTATTTTTGTCGAATGAAAATTATTACAAATCAAAATGCTGATCCTCAGCTGTTTAATATTTTGTGTAAAAATATGAATTTTGAACCTTTAGTTGTAAGCACTGCTAATGCAGTTTCTTTATAGTCTCTGTCCATCTGGATTACCACCTTATATATTACAATTGAACATTGGATGTCTAATTATGCTTTATGTTATCTTCAAACACCTAATCAATCTAAATTTAACAAAGTTAATAATGACTGCTATGCGAGAAAATATCATCGAAAATATAATTTTCAATTGTTCACGTTAACAGAAGATTTTTATCGATAAACAAAAAATCAATTATTAGTTAAAATTATCTAAGATCTTCACTTATGAGAGAGGGCGAAGCCTCGACGGGGGATGATGAAGTTATATATAAAAGGACAAGCCATTTCCGTTCGTTATCACTAACCGCGAAAACTATAGAACTATTCTGTACCAAATATAACTATATCATCTTCATAGTTCAAGGAAGGTTTAGCAATAATAAAATTTACATATTTTCTATTAAATTACTGTTTAAAAAGCGATAAATGTGTGATGTGCAGTAAAGCGAGCGCCATTCAAGAGAAGTTACAATGATCCGGTGTTAAATATAGCTAGAAATTGATAATAAAGTTACTTAATTCAATTAAATTGTAATCCAAAAAGCTATAAATATGTGGCAAGCGACAATAGCGTTTTAGTAAAACTAATGAACCTATCTGAACCAAATTTTAACTACATCATCTTCATAGTTCTTGAAAGATTTAAAATTAGAAAGTTTACTAAAATAATAATTTATACTATTAAATAAAAGGACAAGCCATTTTACGTTTGTGATCACTAACCACGAATACTACTGAACCAATCTGTACTAAATATTAAATACATCGTCTTCATAGTTCCAAGAAGGTTTAGCAATATCAAAATCTACTGATTTTTAATTAAAAAAAGAAAATATGTGGACAATAGTGAAGTTTGAAAATTGACCGATAGGTGGCGAGTGCCATTCTACACGAGAGGTTACAAAACAGCTTGAAATCGATGATAAAATTTACTTATTAAACTATCAAGAAAATTATTAAAAAATATTAAAAATACGGTGTGCGATATGTGGATCTCAGTGAAGCTTGAAAATCGACCGATTGGGTATAGCGCCATTCCACAATAGAGTTAACAATGGTAAACTGAACCTATCTGAAGGTTTTGCAATAGTAAAATTCACAATAACTAAAATTTAAATGTACAATGTTGAGAGGCAGGACCGAGGTTTGCCACACTGCCATATAATTTTATAGTTCGAAATCAACATCCAACCAGATCAAATCAATTTCTGCTGAATACAAATTATTACTAAATGAAAATGTCGATCCTTTGCTTTTTTATATTGTGTGTAAAAATATGATCCACGGGCCTTCTGTCTTAAGCACTGATAATGCAGTTTATTTTCCGCAAGAGTTTCTTAATAGTCTTTATCCATTAAAAAATTTTATGTCTTATGGTGCTTTTACGCAATCTTCAACCGCCTACTCAGTGCGATTATAACTAGATTAATAATTACTGCTATGCGTGAAAAATTTATTGAAGAAATAATGCTGAACCACATGCTAAAATACAAGAATCTTATCGATAAACAAATAAAATATTAATTTTTAGTTGAACTTATCTTTACTCATGGAGGGCGGGCGAAGCCGCGACGGGGATGCTAGTAATATATATATATATATATATATATATATATATATATATATATATATATATATATATATATATATATATATATATATATGTGAGTGGGTCATTCTATCATATTATTGGAATGTCAACATTGTGATTCCATTAGAAAAAAGTTTTTTTCGTAAACATCCTTATAAAAGTCTACTAATGTTACTAGCGAACAATTGCTTCATAGAATGTAGTCTACATGCACATTTATGATAATGATAAAAATGATGAAAGAGAGGGAAACTGAAAAGGTGTTAGAGAAATAGTAAGCACTCACATTTCAATTATTGAAATATTTATAGTACAAAAGAATTTTTATTGGGTATGAGATAAACTAGTCGATTAGAAGAAATTAATTAATATTAAATAAACATTTAAACATAAAACTTTAAAGAAGAAATTAAAATGGTAAGAGATCATAATGTACATTTGTAATTTGAAATTGAACATTAAATTAATATAATGAATATTATATTTGATTAATATAAATACTGAATATAAATATATATTTATATATATATATATATATATATATATATATATATATATATATATATATATATATATATATATATAGGGTTTTTTTTTTTTTTATTTCAATTACAGTTTTTCCTTTTGTAGTTTATTTCCCTCACTTTTTGTTTAAGATAAATAAAAATGAGGGGAATAGTATTTTGAGTTTGATTTAATATTAACAACAGGCATTAGAAGTAATTTATTATTATTACTGCAAGCATTTAGTCTGAGTATCAATTCTAAAATTTAATATATTGCAGCTTACCAGAGGTACAAGAAAAAAAAGTAACTTAATAATTGTAGAAATAGAGAACTCATTCGAATTTAACGTTACCAACTCATGCTATAGGGCATACGAGGGAAATAGATTTGACGTTTTGATTTCATATTTAATTATGAAAACAAATCAATTACCATGGGAAAACTACTTTACGCTTAACATGTAAGTACCTTGCAGCTACTTGTTACAGTTGGTTTACAAAAAAACAACAATGTGTTTTTATGTACAGAAACAACAATCGCTTCAAGACAGAAACATTCGCATGAATTGTTCGCTAGTAACATTAGTATTATTATAAGGATATATTACGAAATATAATATATATATATATATCATATATATATATATATATATGAGAGAGAGAGAGAGAGAGATATATTATTATGTGTCCTTATTTAAATTTTTCAATTCATGATACAGATACACAAACAACCCTCTCTTAATAATGATGAAAAATAAGACATATAATAATTACACAAATATATATCACAAAAATATCGCAAAACTTCTTTGGTAACGATCACCGGCTAGAAATCGACTTTAGATTCTCGATTACGAATCTTTTCTTATTTCGTTTTCCTTCCAAGGTAAACTCGATTACTTAATCCTATTCTGTCAAGTATATGACATTAATTGCATATTATGTCAAACATTAATGTTGATGTAAAATAAAGATACGATTTTGCTACACACCATAATAAATACATAATTAATAGCGCTTGTAGTTTCTTTTCATGTGATAAAATTTAGCGCCTATTACAATTTATAAAACTTCTACTTCAGTATTAAAACGTTTTCTCTTTTAAAGGAAATACCTTTTTAAAATATTAATTTTCGTCCATTCATTACAATTATAATATTATTGTAATTAAGAAAACATTATAAATCATACTTCATGAATTTTATAAAATATGGATACTTTCTTGAGAGAAGATTCGATACCTAAACTCGATTCCTAGGGACCAATAGATGTGCCTGACGTTTCCAATAGTTTTTTGATATTGTATGATATAAATTTCTTATATTTAAATTATTTTCCTTATTGATAATAGTTCTAGAGTAATTATTATTTTTTTGTTGTTGCGTTGGATCACTTTCTAAGTCTCATAAAAATTATTTTTGTAATAGAAATTTATTTCTTAACTTAGGTCTTCCGTCTCGAGAATCGAAAATGTCCTGCGTGCGTACAAGTTTAAATAAATTAAAATATTTATCTTTTTTAATAGTATTATTTCAGTTGATATCTATGCCAGACATATACATATACACATATATAGATATATACACATTTTGTTACATTGAGTTTACCCGTTGGCTGAAAAGACCTGCTTCTAAGGAGAATGACCCACTATCAACAGTTCCACTAACATCGTTCACTGATTCTGCGATGTTTTCTGGACGACGGGGTTTTCCAGGCTGGAAGAACGTCCCTCGGAGTTTCCCTCATTCTGGGAAAAAGACTTTTCTTCCAGCCTCTGACATAACTCGAGTAGCCGCCGTCTAATGAGAACTACATGCTTCACGGTGGCTTTGACTCCGCTCTTGCGTCACCCCGGGGGTTCTAGTGGGCTCCTGTATACTTATATGTGTCTGTGTATATGTGTATATATATATATATATATACACATATACACAGACACATATAAGTATACTGGAGCCCACTAGAACCCCCGGGGTGACGCAAGAGCGGAGTATATATATATATATATATATATATATATATATATATATATATATATATATATATATATATATATAGTATATATATATATATATATATATATATATATATATATATATAGAGAGAGAGAGAGAGAGAGAGAGAGAGAGGAAAAGGGAAAGTAAATAAAGGGATGAAAACAAATGGCAGATATCTCTTTTGCCCTTCAATTACACCAGTGATTTTTTTATTTTATTTTTTATTTGAGTGATCTCAGATTTAGTAATGATTGTTTAAGATATGACTTCAAAGTAAACCTAACCTAGAAACCAAAAACCAAACGTAATGATTATCAATATGATTTTATTAAGGGATGTGTCGATTCTCGGTTCCATCGACTCCTGAAAAAATAATTGTTATCGAGAATCGATAGTACAGATTCGATTCCTAGGTACCGGTCGATACCGCTAACTTAGGCAGTAGTTCTGTGATACCTAATTATGTTATTATTATACGTCAATTGTTCTCCTTTGCGTAGAATTAAAAACAAATCCCTTTCAGCTGCAAGTTAAACTTCACTTCAGTTTGTTGAAGATATTTATTCTCTACTGGAAAATGAAGAAATAATATTACAATCTCTAATTAACCAAGTAATACCACTCGGAATGAGTTAATATACATTTTTGTTATACTTAAGGGACAATAAGTCCAATAATAACGATTATGTTTCATTTTAATACGTGCAAATACTAGTTTCTGAACTCTAATACTCAATGGAAACACAGTTTATAATTAGTTTATTCCCGTTGTAAATGGTTCTCCAATGCTAATTTTATTTATCCTTTTTACACCTTCTTGCGTACCTTAATAAATTATTAAAGATTCATAACAGAATACGATCTCGCGGTCTACTCCTTTTCCACGGCGGTAGATCGCCCCAGCCCCTGCAGATCCCGACAGAAGACAGCCATACCGTTGCTAACTAAATGAACAGCGTAACAATTCATTCCGCTATAAACCTTTTGATTGTCTCAATAACTTGCCGAGTTGTGGCTAATGGCTATGTCGGCTTTAGGCTTTATGGTTATCTTCTATCTTCTGTCTTCTCTCTTCCTTACTTCCACTCCCTGCCTATCTGCCTCTCTTCTCTCTTGATGAAGACGTGTCGTTAAAACTCTTCATCTCATAGTAACATCCTTCATATAATACTATCATCATATCCCCTGCCTCTTCTATATCCTGTAAGAATCCTTCAGCACAAATATAAAAACCCGCGAACGGAAAGATTATTAACGTTTATTTCTATAAATTTACCAATGAAATATATAAATAGTATGAAATATATATATATATATATATATATATATATATATATATATATATATATATAAATAATAACAAAAAATTACGCTCTAATACGCCAGCACGCTAAATATGTATATTTTGGCAAAATATGACAATTATGACATTATCCGTGTGGGTGTTGACCGGGAATTAAGTTTAATTACATATAAATATGATCTAATTGTAAATTTAACCAGCTATTAGATAAAAAGACGAAATTTTGGATCGGACAAATACTTTCCGAGTTATAGCGCAAAATTTACCAAAAAAAAAAAAAAAAATGAATTTCACAAACGTCCGGGATATTTAGCTTGCTGGAAGGTGTTTTTTAAGGTACCTGGTTAAAACTTCATATATAGGATCTAATAGTACATTTAACCAGCTATTAGATAAATAACGAAATTTTGGATCGGACAAATAGTTTCGGAGGTAAAGTGAAAGATGTGCCAAAAAACTTGGATTTCCCAACAGTATGGGATTTGTAGCGTGCTGGCATGTGTATTATAAGGAACATATTATATGGAATCTAATTGTAAATTTAATCAGCTTCGAAATAAAAAAAAGCAATCTTGGATCGGACTAATAGTTTCCGAGTTATAGCGTAACATTTGCCAAAAAAAAAAAAAAAAAAAATTGTATTTCACAAGCGTCCGTGATTTTTGGCAAGCTCGCAGGTGTATTATAAGGTACTTAATTAAAATTTCATATGTGTGATCTAATAGAATTTAATCAGCTTTTAGATAGAAAAAAGAAATCTGGGATCGGACTAATAGTTATGGAGTTAAACTTGGATTTCACAACTGTATGGGATTTGTAGCGTGCTGGCATGTGTATTATATGGATTTAAATTGTAAATTTAACCAGCTTCAAAATGAACAAAAGTAATCTTGGATCGAACTAATAGTTTCGGTGTTATAGCCAAAAGAGTACGACAAACGTGTTTTCAAGGGTAAGTGGGTCTGACCGCAAGTTGGCAAATTTCTACAATTTTTCCTAAGACCATAACTTCGCCAAAAATTGTCCGATTTCGGAGTTGTTTTTTTTCTTTTTGTAGGTACTAGATCCAGCTACAGTTAATATTTAAAAACTTTTTTCGAAAAGCGCTTCATTCGGCTGCCGTGGTAGCAAACTTCAGATTCGGATTCAGCATCCCAAAAACATAAAAATCCCTAAAGTTCCGCAGTTTTGTTTCTTGAAAACGTACTTTTGGAGCCTTATTTTACTGGGCTATATTATCTTCCTCCTTTTATGTTGTTAGTGTTACGAGTCATAATTCTAGTTTTTCATTTTTCAATAGCTAATAACTCCAACTATTGCTGTTAAAATGATTCATTTTTTCTTAAAATTTTTTTAGATTCTAAACTTAGCAGAGTTGATATCGTTCCAGAAATATTGCTTTGTTATTAAAGATGAAAAAACATCATTTTTGGTTGTTTTTTTTTTTTGTCGCTTATAGAATAGTTCATTATATGAAGGATGTTAGGCTAGAAAGAGGAATGTAGAAAAAAAAAAATAGATACTGACAATGAGATTTAATCGCCAGCTGTTGTAGAGTTTAAGAAACCGTTCCCAATGAAAAATATATTTTGTAATTAAAATATTCGATTTTTTCAGAACTACGGCTACCGAAAATTTACCTTCTAGCCTAAAACCACTAATATAATTAGATATTTGAAAACTTTGGCTCCTATGAATCGAATTTGGATCATCGATTCTTTTATCAAGAATCCGTAAAATCGAGAATTGACATTTGGATCCCACAAATCCCTAATATTTACAGTGTACTGTGTACTACTTGAACTATATTTACCGGATAAACTATATTTTTTGGGCCAAATATTCTATGCTGTTCATTATTTTCAAAAACTTCGAGATGTTTTTCTTCCCTTAAAGTAAGTGGCCAAGATTCGCGTCCTTATTTTTATTGGTGTCCGAATTATTTTCGTTAACAGTTGGCAAGCAAAAGTTATGTTGCTTAGGTAGCAGGGTGCTATTATAGTCCTAAATGTTTTCGCATTAGAAATTGTACTTTGTTATTATATGTCTTTTTGGCTGCTTCGTAAGCCAAAAATAAAATATTATTTTTACTTGTTTTTTTTTATCTAATATAAAAAAATAATTTCATTTTTTTACAATTAGGATTGATGAATTAATTGTCACTTCTATTGAAATTTTTTATTAGAAAACTAGTATGGAATGCTAAACATTCATCTTCGGTTCTAAAACATACACAATTTTCAACACATCAGCACTATGTTACATGGATTATTAATACAAAGTGTTTAGTATGTATAATCTATGTAACACAGTGTCAATGTGTATCGACCCTTCTATACCATTATGCGTACTTAAAGTGATTTATGTTTTTAGTGTTACTAACGAAATAACTTTGGTTTTCAGAACCAATATGTTTATATAAGTTCTAACATATTTCGGTAATTATGCTTCAAGTTCCATTCTCACCTATTTATCTCTCAGCTCTGTCTCACCTGGAATGAAGTCGATCAATCGTAATAGTCGATAAAAATAGATGAAATTATACAATCGATCGTTGTATAAATGTAGCGATGAGGCTTCCAGTTCCTCTCGGAGCGACTGGTTCCACTTACTGGAAAAGGAACTAAGGTCCAGGAATTCCAGTTTGTCGACCCTGGAAGGATGCCACTCACTAAGGTCGCGAACCAATGCCATTTCTAATGTTCAACATTTCTTCCAACCGGATCGTCTATTAATAGATCTACCGGAGTGAGCTTATGGCGTTTGGAGGGTTTTGGTATCAATTAGTTGTGTCGTGAGAGAGTTCGATACTCGAAACGTCGGATCGAGGCAGCACTTCGTCGCCTCGTGACACGTCCTGTAAGCCATCGGCCAACGGAAAAGCGAAAAAAAAAAAATGCCAATACAAAAAGAGGAAAGGCTCTCGGCGAGTTTGATGAGCACCGGCTGTCAGCTCCCCCCGTCCTATCACTCTCTCTCTCTCTCTCTCTCTCTCTTTCTCTCTTTCTCTCTCTCTCTCTCTCTCTTCTTTCTCTCTTCTCTCTCTCGTTAGAGGAGTTTTTCAGTTGAAAAGCAAGATGGACGACAACCCCCCTCCTAAAAAAAAAAAAACTGAGGAATGATCGACATCTGGGTGACCAGCGAGCGGCCCGCCATTTTGTTATGAATATTGGCGACGACTTGAAAAAGCACACCCCCTCTTTTCATGAAATGTTAATCGCGGACTAAGCTTCCCTAACTGCTCCCCCCCCCCTTCGGGATATCCTGTTCCTGATCCTGAAGGACCAAAGGATATAAGAAGCGGTTATTAATTACATTCCCTGTCCCTTTCTATCGCTTCTTGTCTGCCTTCGCTTTTATAACATCGCTTCTTTTATTTTCGTTCTTTTTTTTTTCTTTCTGCACCATCGTGACTGATTTCAGACTTTATATGGATAGTATCAACTAACACTTATATTCTTATTATTTAAATTATTCTATCTAAAAAAATAACCAAATTCATTTCGATCTATCGAAACATCGAAATAAACAATCGATTTTTAGGGAGCCTGTTGGAAATAATGGAGCTGTAGCCTACGTTTTTTCTGGCTTTTCTCCAGGAATCTACTTGTTCCCCTCCGGAGGATGACTCCAGGGCTGGAACCCTGAGACAAAGGCTGAAGAGAAGAGGGTTTCCATCAGAAGATGACTGTCCAAAACCCGCCTCACTGATCAGCTGATCTGCTCCATTTCCCGCGTCATATCTTCCCGATCCTCCTGGTTCTGGGATCTCTTTCACCGCCTCCTGGATCCTGGTGTTCCTTTGTCTTTCGACTGGGGCGAGATTGATGTTTGTAAAGTCCTGTATTTTGTACTATTTTTTTATTTTTTATTTATAATAATAAATAAGTTTAATTACTTTATTGTATTGGGTTGTAAGCATAAAGCAGATTTGTGGTTTTAAAATAAAATAAATAAATAAATGATCTAAATTTAAAAAAAAATCAAAATACTCAATTACTCTCAATGCATTTCTGTCAACGAGTTGTTATATTTTCTATATAATTCTATAATATTATATAATTCTATAATATTATATAATTCTATAATATTTTCTATCTGTGAATTCAAGCTTGAGTCTTCGGTATTAATAAATTCTAAAAACATATTATATATTAAATTTTGTTTATAAAATGTTTGTAACTTTTAAACAGTAGTCAAGGTGTCTAAAACAAATGGTAGTGGGTTGGCGAAAACTACGTTGAGTAGGGTGGATGCGGTAGACTGTTCAATCAAGCACAAACAACAGAAACTGTTTATTGTCTATTTGTTATCGGAGAGTGTTTTAAAAGCTGGAAAAGTGGTTCTAGGGGTTTCTTTGACAAAAGCTCTTAGAACATCTTTATAAAGGGACGGAATCCTTTCCCAACCTTATTTGTCTTCAAGAATTGCAAATCAATCTGTCAAATATACACTGTAGACGTTCACCCCATCAACCCAGATACATTTCCGAGTGAGTTAATACTAATAAAACGAGGCGAAGATCACGCTTTGATATATTCGTACAAAAAGCTGTGATATGGTACACAGGTAAAAACATTTTTTTTTTTTTTTTTTTGGTTGAGGATTAATAAATGAAAACATTCTTAGGAAATAATAATCCGTCAAACTTAAACAGTTATAAAAATATAAACCATTAATTCGTGATTTAACTTCATATAAAAGACTAAAGTGACAAGAAACTGCTCGTCGTTACAGACTACTTCAACATTTACTAGACAAACGATCAAAGCTCCAAATTAATTACAAAAGACTTATTTACATGACTGTTATTAGACCTATTTGGACATACAGACATATTGGGGCTCTACTAAACCATCCAATTCATCTCGTATCCAATCCTTACAATCCAAAATCCTTCGAAAAATCCTCAATGCTCCTTACTTTGTCACCAATAAGCTTATCCATAAAGACCTTAATGTCCCATATGTTGCTGATTTAGCCCACACCAGATACCTATCCTTCCATGGTAAGCTCCATAACCACTCCAAATCCTTTAGTCTCCCACCTTGCTTCCTCCTCCATCCCTGATAATCCTCCGAGGCGTCTGAAAAGAAGATGGCCTAGAGACCTTTGAGTGTAGATTTTATTGAAGTGCTACTAGTGAGTAGTTCTTCACAAGTTATTTACATGCTATTGTATTCACTGTCAACACATTTACTTGTTGTATACCAGGTATGCAAGTTTAAAATGTCGTTTTAATTCCAATAGAATGCGCTCTTAGCCTATTGAAGGATTTGCTTATCTCTAAACGCTATTTTGTTTGTTAGTCATTTGTTTACAAAAGTCAGTTGTTTTTAAGTCGTTTACGTGGACGTATCATACCTTTCTTTGGTGTTAAAAATGTCTAATTTTAAGCCAAATAAAGAGCATTTGCGGCATGTCATGATTTTCTTATTTAATCAAAAGAAAAAGGCATCTGAATGTCATCGAATTCTTGGTGAGACTTATGGCGATGTTGCTCCAACCGTCAGGACATGTGAACGTTGGTTTCAAAGTTTCAAACGTGGTGATTTTGATGTTACTGATCAAAAACGAGAAAATCGACCAAAAAAGTTTGAGGACTTCGAATTGCAATCTTTATTAGACGAAGACAATACCCAAACCCAACAAATGATGGCAGAACAGTTGAATGTCACTAGGCAAGCCATTTCCGATCGCCTGAGAGCTATGGGAAAGATTCAAAAGGTTGGAAAATGGGTTCCACATGAATTGGACGAACGACAGATGGAAAAACGAAAAACTGTGTGCGAAATGCTGCTTTTACGCCACGAAAGAAAGGGTTTTTTGCATCGAGTTGTAACTGGCGATGAAAAATGGATTTATTTTCAGAATCCCAAACGAAAAAAATCATGGGTAACGCCAGGACAACCATCCACATCGAGTGCAAGACCGGATCGTTTTGGGAAGAAGACAATGCTGTGTGTGTGGTGGGATCAGAAGGGAGTAGTCTACTACGAGCTTCTCAAACCCGGCGAAACAGTCAATACCGAGCGCTACCGACAACAAATGATCAATTTGAGTCACGCATTGATCGAAAAAACGCCCAGAATGGGCTCACAGGCACGCCAAAGTCATTCTTCAGCATGATAACGCTCCTGCACATTCAGCCAGATTGACTAAGGAAACGATTTGTTCGCTTGGTTGGGAACTCCTATCCCACCCGCCGTATTCACCTGACCTGGCGCCTTCTGATTATCACCTCTTCTCATCGATGGGACACTCATTGGCGGAGCAACACTTCAACAATTTCGAAAACGTACGAAAATGGCTCGATGAATGGATTTCAAATAAAGATGAAGCATTCTTTTGGAATGGTATCCATATATTGCCCGAGAGATGGGCAAAATGTGTAGAAAGCGAGGGTCAGTACTTTGAATAAAATATATTATACTTTTTTTTTAAATTACTGTGTATTTATTTTAAGAAATAAACGACATTTTAAACTTGCATACCTGGTACTATTCTGTACAGATTATTCTGTAAATATCAATAAATGGAAAAAAAAAAAAAAAAAAAAAAACCGCACTTCATATAACCGCACAACCAGATTGTTTGAAATTACAAGCACTTGCTTGTTGTTTAGAAGACATAGGTAAATATGTGTCTGGTATATATAAATTCTCTGACATTTATACTGTTTGATTTAAATTGTGGACAGCGATCTATGAACAAGTTGTTGAACTGTGCGGGAGTGTATACCTCAGCGCCTTATTATTTCAATTCTAGGCTTAATAGAATATTTAATTTTTTTACTTTGTATTAAATTTGTATCACTGCGCATGTATCAGGAAACACTTAAATATAGATAAAAAGAAGTTGGACGAGGGATCTCTTGTAATAAGTTCGGAAATAAATCAATACTAGAAATGTAACTTCTACGTTCTGCTATCGTTCACGCCTTCTATGTATTTATATATCGTATAATAATCACAGATTGTCATCACTTTAAATTAAAGTCAATAAAAAAAAAAAATCTAATAAATGTAAAAAATAATTCAGCAATCGATTCTTCTTAACTATCATGCGTTCCACAATTCAAAAAGTTATAGTTTTATATATATATATATATATATATATATATATATATATATATATATATATATATATATATATATATATATATATTCAAAGGGGCTCCACTAAACCATGCAATTTATCCCGTATCCAATCCTTACAATCCATAATCCTTATAAAAATCCTCAATGCCCCTTACTTCGTCACAAACAAACTTCTCAATTTCCCATCATGTTGCTGATTAATCCCAAACAAGAAACCTATCCTTTCATAGTAAGCTCCTTAACCATTCAAATCCATTAGTATCACAACTTGCTTCTAATTCCATTCCAGATAATCCTCCGAGGCGCCTGAAAAGAAGATGGCCTCGGGACCTTCTAATATAAAACTTCATAATAAAGAACCATTATAAGTGCTAGCGATGGGTAGGTGCTTTAAAAACAAGTGACGTGTCATTTTTATCTATGCCATCACACTAACTTGATGCATATATTTTATATTGTATACAGTTGTAAATTTCAATAAATACATAAAAAAAAAAAAAATATATATCTTCAAAAGCGAAAAATATTAAATTCTAACCATACAACTGGAAGGAAGATATTCTGAGTTAGGTGGGAATCGAAACGTTATGTACCGACGCGCTCGGCCAATACGGTCCTGTTTTTTTTTTTAATTTTTTTATTTTCCCTTCAATCTGTTCATATTTATTTTAATACTTAGAACTGAATGAATGAACTATATGATAATAGATAATAGCTCGGCCCTGCGAGTTGGGTCGGGATATTAAACTCGATTATAGGATCACCTCTAGCAAATAGATAAAAAAGAATACAAAATACACAAATACATTACAAGATATAAATGGCGGCTAGGAGAGGGATATCATATAATTAGCTGGCGGCTAATTGACTTTGGTTAAGGCTAGCTATAAACTTCAACGTAAACCTCAACCTCAACCTGAACCCAAACCCAGCGGCCGTTGGTTAATTAGAAACCCCCCCTAGCCAATTAAAACCATTCCTGGGAAGTTGAATATTAAAGCTGACTTCTGATTGGTGGATAATATTCCGAGAGGTGTCAGCCACCGCTGAGTGGACACCTCTTCATATTTCATCTTTAATGTCCTCACTTCTTTTTATTACTTCAGGAAATTCGCCAGTTTTCAACACAACTATATATGTATAATAGCTGCATAAATTATCAGTGAAGATTTTATCGATTCTTGTTTCGATTATTTAGCCCGCTCCTTGATTAGCAATAATAATAATTAATGATCTCTCGGGGAAATATTTTTAATTTTAATTTTCAAGGCCCTGGCGCGTTTGTTACGTCAATTTTAATCTTTCTCATAAAAATTTCATAGTACGATAAATTATTATTTTATCACTTTATAATTTTAAAAAATATATATGTTCATGTCTTATTGTGTTATAAAAAAGTTATTATTTGAGGAGATTAAGATATTTATAAGGAAAATAAGGAATTATATGTTCCAACCCTAATCTTACTATTCAAAAGTAATTATATTTATATGGGCGACATTTAATGGCTTTGCCATATTTTCATAAAACATAAAAACATAAATAATAATACAATTAAAACTATACTATGACAATCATATATATATATATTTAATTTTTTTAATTTATACATACAAGACTAAAGCGACAAGAAACTGCTGGCTACTTCAACATTTACTAGATAAACGTTCAAAGCTCCCAATTAAGTTCAAAAGACTCATATACATGACTGTGATTAGACCTATTTCGACGTACGAAGTTGAGCTTTGGGGCTCCACTAAACCATCCAATTTATCTCGTATCCAATCCTTGCAATCCCAAATCCTTCGTAAAATCCTCCATTTAAAGCTCCATACTTTGTCACCAACAAATGTATCCATAAAGATCTTAATGTTCCATATGTTGCTGATTTAGCCCACACCAGGTTACCTAGCCTTTCATAGTAAGCTCCATAACCACTCAAATCCGTAGTTTCTCAACTTGCTTCCCACTCTTTCCCGATAATCCTCCAAGGTGTCTGAAAAGAAGATGGCCTAGAAACCTTATAGTGTAGATTTTACTGAAATGTTATGAGTAGTTCTTTTCAAGTATTGTCACGTTATTGTAATATTTAACAGCTCATTTACTTGATGTATAGATTTTCTATAGTTTGAAATTTTGATATATTGTTATAAAAAGAAAAAAAAAAATTATTATTATAGTAAACTTCATAATTATAAACCTTGCTAGAACTATGAAGATGCTGTTGTTAAAATGTGGTGCAGTTGTGTTAATATGGTTTTACGATTGCAAACTCAGTTGCAGAATGACCACATATCGGTCGATTTTTAGGCTGCACTGGGGTCCACATGTAGCTCCATATATTTATAGATTTTTTAATAACAATTGAATTAAAAATAAGTAAATTTTATCATGAATTTCTAGCTCTATATAACACAATACCTTTGTAACCTCTCTCGAATGGTGCTCGCCTATCGGTCGATTACCAAACTTCCCTGCGCACCGCATATTTATTGATTTTTTATTGCAATATAATTGAAAATATTTAAATATTATTATTGCTAAACCTTCCTTGAACTATGAAATGATTTGATTCAAATTTGGCACAGATTGGTTCAGTAGTTTTAACGGTTAGTGATCACAAAAATGCCCTTTTATATAATAGTGTAGATTTTGTGTACTGTTGTAAATATCAATAAGGTAAAAACAAAAATTTTATTTTTGTAAAATAATCGACACCTGGTTTTTTTTTTTTTTTTTTCCCCGAGTCTTCATATTTGACGAGATTTTTTTTATTTAACTCACTCGGTTACATAATAAAAGTTTGTAATCGGTTACGTGAGTGAATTATATTTTTAAAAAACAATTTACGAAGGTCCTATATTCTTAAAACAAATAAATGAATAAAAATAAGTTATTATATATATATTTTTTTCTTTTTCTAAATATAATCTGAATAAAATGGACTAAAGCGAGAAGTATGATAGCCGAAAGTTAGCAATAGGGTTCTGACCTCGCTCGA
Organism: Euschistus heros; assembly: GCA_003667255.2. NCBI lineage: Eukaryota > Metazoa > Arthropoda > Insecta > Hemiptera > Pentatomidae > Euschistus > Euschistus heros. The sequence goes on along the minus strand of RCWM02000616.1, from coordinate 304,877 downwards.
GAAGAAAAAAACTGCCGTGGAGAGGAAACTCACGTCCTCTGGGGCCAAAAGAAGGAACAAAAATTACTCATAAAAGGAAAAACTCAACCATTCACTAAACCCCGCCGCCGCCCCTCCACACCTCTCTACCCCCCTTCATGGTTCCACTCGAAAATTATATTCATCTCTGCCGTATCCTAGTACCTAGGTCTCCTATATATAATAATATATATAATATAATATGATAATAGCAATAATAATATACGAACATCGATATTTTTGTAATATAAAAGATTTATAAAAATGAATGTGTGTATGTCTGTACTCGATAGATTCAAAAACCGTAGATCCAATCGCCGTGAAAATTTGGGAAATTATTAGGTATATCCCCAGGAAGGATTTGAAAAACAAAATTTTAAAACCAGAGTTGGGGTTCTAGGTGTATGTAAATATCAAAAATAACATTTATCTACTATATATTTGTCAAATACCACTCACTCACTTAACACGAAATCTCAGAAACCACCGAACGGATTGGAATGAAATTCGATATGTAGCTTCCTCTAGGGCCCTAGGTGCTCGCTAAGAAAGGGATTTTAAAAAATCGGACTGGATCGCGGCTAATTTGCGAAAAATGCGATTTCAATTTTTATTGGGTGAATAATAAAAGATTAATTATCATATGGTATTTGTATATAAGCTAAGTTAAAAAATAGGTTAGATCTTTAAGCCGCAAACTTTGACCACCGTTTAAGTTCCTTATAGTTGTAAACAAACAAAAATACGATCGATGTCGAAACCTTATAATATTGGTACTTTCTGTGAACTCATGGTAGCTGCAGAGGTTACTTACAACTTACAAGTTTGAGTTGTTTCGTGACGAGAAGACTTATGTTAAAAGACTTATGTTAAAGAGGAGGTTAAAAGACTTATGTTCTCTGGTGAGGATATGTAAGGCCAGTTCGATGTAGGGCGAAAAACAGATAAGAATCAGTGAGTTCTATCAAGTGTATGATTCTCTTCAGTATATTATCATGTTCTACCATGGAGAAGAAAGGTACAGTAATAACATCCCTCAGCGTGACCTGACCCAAACTCCAATACATCACTTAAGAAAACTGTGTCTGCAGCTGATTTTTACGCCTAAATGTTAGTGGAGCGAGGCGGTGAAGAACCTTATTTATTTTAATTTCGTAATCTCCTCAACCAATTTATGCTTGATATTTACGCAAAAATAGAAACAGAAAGACTAAACTTTCTTCAAAAAAGTTGAGAAGTTAAGACTATAATCACTTAAAGTATGCCAAGAAAAGCTGATGGTCTGGTATCACAGCTGGGAAAGATGGTAGTGCTGCCTCGAAGCTTCACTGGAGGACTATCAAAATAATATAAAATTAACTTTTGCAAATTGTCAAATTTACTTATTGAGATTATTCTAAGAATCGAATTTTTCAGGTTTATTTAAGTAATAATTATCAACGTTAAGCTTAACTTTTACTAATTTAAGTTGTCTTGATCCTAATGATATTAAACCGTAGCGGAGCAGGGTACTTTCAGCTAGTTTTTTATAAATACTACTTTAGTGCAGGTGTTTGTAAATAATTAGCAATAAAACATATGTTCTCAATTAATCTATATCTTTACTATTGTTTAAAAGGACAAGCCATTTTTCGTTGTTATAACGGTACAATGTTATATAGAGCTAGGAATTGATAATAAAATTGGCTTGATTCAAATAAATTGTTATTAAAAAAGCTATAAATATTTAGTGTGACGTGTGGATCCTAGGGATATTTAATAATCGAACGATATGTGGTTAGCGGCATTCTACACCAGAGTTTGCAATGGTAAAATTATTAAACCCCTCTGTACCAAATTTAACTACAAAATCTTCATAATTCTTGGAAGATTTTAAAATAGTATAGTTTACTATAATAATAATTTAAATTCACAGTGTTAAGTGGCAGAAGTTTGTCAACTTTTATAGTTAGATAGAAATTAAAATCCAACCAAATGAAATCATTAAAATTATTTTTGCTGCACTAAACATTATTGCCTTATCAAAATATCGATTATTTTTTTATATTGTGTTTAAAAAATGGGCGACCTAGCTTTTGCTGGAGGTTTATAAAAGACTAAAAATTTAAATAATTTGAAATTTGTTCTGATGTTTCAGGTTTATTTAATAAATTGTACCATTGGTTGTGTGAAAGAGCAGTAATATTTACAACATTATTATTGAATAAGTAAATTGTTACATAGAGAATATCTCTATTAATAGGGTTGTAAGCACTTATGATGTAGTCCATTATCCGCCAGAGTTTCTTCCTAAAACGTCTCTGTCCATCTAAATTACCAACTCATAGATTAGATTTGAGGATTGAATATTCAATAATGCTTTTGAGCAAATCATTGCATTAATACCGTGTTACAGCTTTGAATGAAAATATATAGAAATATAGTGAGAAAAGAATTCTCAACTGCATGATAAGATTTTTATTGTTAAAAAATAAAGCTTCTGTTATTATTATTATAATAAAACTTTATTTTATTTTTTTAAATACTTATTGTTTTTATTTTATTTATATTTTTAATAACCATACAATTTATATAATATGTACTTACAATTTTGAATTATAAATGAAACTAATTCACTTCTTTTTTTTTTCAGGTAAGGATAATTGATGGACTATTACGACCACTTTCACAGTGAGTTAATTCTATAATTAGAAAATAAATCTCTATATAATTAAGTTACTTGTAATAACGGGCTACCGTAGTATATATAACTATTTGATATAAAAGATTTGAGTTAATTCATGTCTTTATATAATAGAAAAATAATTCTATTTTAATATAAGGGACAAATTCCCTTAAGGATAACAATAAGTTTAGAAATAAATACATTTACATCTGGTCAGAGACATAATAAAATAAAAAAAATAAAGAAAAAAATTAGAATTGATGAATTAATTGCCACATCTGTTGGAATTATTTTATTAGAAAACTAGTTTCGAATGCTGAACACATCAATACTATGTTACATAGATTATATATACTAAAGTTTTTAAAAAGGTAAGACAAGAAATCAAGCATGGGCACTCACCTTCGAGGTAGCTAAAACACAGAATTCGTGAGAAGTAAAAGGGGGCAGGTAGGTTAAATGTTTTTTTGGGGGGGTTTAAATCAAACTCATTAATTAATTAATTGGATTTTTCCGTTGCTATTGGAAAAAAATTTAATATGGGACTATGGGAAATGTTTATCTGGTTATTTTATTTTTTTCATTTTTGAAAACATTATTGTATATATCCATGTAGCCAAGTGCTGATGTTTTGAAAATTTTGTTTAAGAACCGAAGATGAATGTTTAGCATTCGAAACTAGTTTTTTAATAAAATATTTCCAACAGAAGTGACAATAGATTCATCAATCCTCATTGTACAATAGAAGTACCTAAATGTTATATTCAAAGTTTTTTTGTTGTTTTTTTTAAATATTAATTTATTGAAATTTACAACTATACAAATATGTACATCAAGTAAATGAGCTGATAACGATTACAATGATATGTAACAACCTGAAAAGAACTACTCATCAGTAGCACTTCAATAAAAATTCTACACTAGATCTCTAGGCCATCTTTGTTTCAGGCACTTCGGAGGATTATCGGGAATGGAGTGGGAAGCAAGTTGTGCTACTAACGGATTTGAGAGGTAATGGAGCTTACTATGAAAGGATCGGTATCTGGTTTGGGCTAACTCGGCAATATATGGAACATTAAGGTCTCTATAGATCAGCTTATTGGTGACAAAGTAAGGAGTATTTAGGATTTTTCGAAGGATTTTGGATTGTAGGGATTGGATACGAGATGAATTAGATGGTTTAGTGGAGCCCCAAAGCTCAACTCCGTACGTCCAAATAGGTCTAATAACAGTCATGTAAATGAGTCTTGTGTAATTAATTGGGAGCTTTGAACGTCTGTCTAGTAAATGTTGAAGTAGTCTGTAACAACGAGCAGTTTCTTGTCGCTTTAGTCTTGTATATTTAAAGTTAAATTTATTAAATTAAAGTGGGATCTGAACTGTGCAAGAACTGAATCTGAATCTGATTTTAGAAATGCAAGAACATTTCATTTAGTTGAGTAGCTAGATAGTTAGATAGTTGGATAGTTAGATATAAACAGAAGATATAAGACGGGTAAAGACCTGCGATGCGCATTAAGAATGTTCGCACCAGGTTCAGCATTATCTTCCACTGACGCAACAAGACTTTCCTCTTTTTCTATTAGCTTTTTATAATTGCTTTATCTCTCTCTCTCTATCTTTATTTCATGTCTTCTTTATTAGTAATCTGCCTCTTCCTACTTTTACCTTCGCCATTAAAATTCTCAACGCGTTTAATTCAAGTCCATTATTTCAATCGCTTTATCAAATGTTTTCACATTTATCTACCAATCGAATATATCTTTGAATGTTATATTGGTAATATAGGCGAAGAAAGTCAAAGCATTTTTAAAACATTTATTAATCCTCAAAGCAGGATTTGTAATATCTGCTTTGTGAAAAAATTAATTAAGTTTTGATTCTTAATACAAAAAAAAAAAATAAAAAAAAAATAGCGCATTTAGAGTAATTAAAAGATATGGAGAACGATGAAAAATGTTTTATTGAAATTTGCATAATTTAGAAATATCAAATTCTTCACGACCGCCTATTCTATTTTACCTAATTGTAAGTGATATTATTTTTAAACTTAACTCCCTCAAACGGCTAAACTTTTTCTAAATTTCTAATTAATTTCAGGGAAAAAAAGATATCTTTTATCCTTGTGAAAAATAAAATAAATAAATAAGACAATTTCCTTTTTATTTTGTATCAATTTATTGAAATTTACAACTGTACAAAATATATACATCAAATAAATGTGCTGATAACGATTACAATAACATGTCAAAACTTGAAAAGAACTACTCATCAGTAGCAATCCAATAAAAAATTCTACATTAGAAGATCTATAGGCCATTCTCTTTTCAGACGCCTCGGAGGGTTATCGGAAATGGAGTGGGAAGCAAGTTGAGAGACTAGTGGATTTGAGTGGTTTAGGAGCTTACTATGAAAGGATTGGTATCTGGTTTGGGCTCACTCAGCGATATTTTCGTTCTCGCCTTTGCCAGTTTGACAGCACAGTGATATCCTGGGAGGGCTGATTGGGCATTGATCTGTACCAACCCATGAAGGGTCTCTGGTTCAGTACTTAGGTAAGATGTACTGTTTCTAAGCCAGCGGTTGTGAAAGTAGGAGATTTGGCCAGAATCCACACTCAACCGCTATTTTTTTCTCAAATTAAGGGTACCCACTATTTTAAGAAGCTGGGTGGGCCCCAGGAGGGTCTCACGACCTCGAATTCGATCTACGGCCGAAATGACAGAATATAAATTGTCTGCTTTCTGTCGGACTCGAACTCGGGCCCGGGAGCTTGGTAGTCAAGGGCCTTACCCACTGAGCTACCTTGCCTCCATAGGCATTGATCACCACAGAGAATTAAATTAAAGTATTAATTCTACCCTGTCACAAGCCGGATTCGAATTCAGGATAAATCTTCAATTTATAGGATTGCTAGGGTAACGCGCACTTCTTTGCCCCGCCCTATCTTACATTTCATCTATATCTCACATTTCCTTTAGCGTAAGATAATATTTATCTTGTAAAATATTTCCTATAATGACGAATAGATAAGGAAATCACCTCAAGCTAATCCCCTGGATTTGCTATTCGATAGAAGCTAAGGCACCTGCCACGATAGTTAGCGACCGTAGGCCCTTTATCTTATCTCCTTCATCATAAAAGGATACCAAGGATATGCAATCCTTTTAGTAACCCAGATTTAGCTTGCAAATATTTTCATTTATATAATAACCTGCGAAATTAATATTAATATCAAACATATTGATAGCTGTCTAACAGAATTAGCTCCATGAAGCTATTGGTTCCTCCACTAAACTTGGGAGCGATAGAAAGAAAGTTGGGTTGGGATAGTCAGCTAACTCAGGTAACTACGCAATCTCTTAGGTTTTCCCTATTCAGTTTTAGATTTATTGAAATGTATACATAATTTTATACAATAGAAATTAATATGCATTTAGTAAATGAGATGATAATGCTGGTGTGTAATAAAATTTTATTTGCTTTTCAAGTAACTAACCAATGATAGCATTTCAATAAGTTCTCGAGGCCATCTTCTTTTCAGGCGCCTCGGAGGATTATCTGGAATAGAGTGAGGTGCGAGTTGAGAAACTAGTGGATTCGAATGGTTTTGGAGTTTTTGTTTTATATCAATTTATTGAAATTTACAACTGTACAAATACATACATCAAGTAAATGTATTGACAACGATTACATGTTAAAACTTGAAAAGAATTACTCATCAGTAGCACTTCAATAAAAAATCTACACTAGAAGATCTGTAGGCTTTCTCCTTTTCAGACGCCTTGGAGGATTATGGAGTGGGAAAATAGTGTATTTGAGTGGCTATGGAGCTTACTATGGAAGGATAGGTATCTGGTTTGGGCTAAATCGGCAACATATGGAACATTAAGATCTTTATGGATAAGTTCATTGGTGACAAAGTAAGGAGCATTGAGAAATTTCCTAAGGATTGGATAAGAGATGAATGGTTCAGTGGAGCCCAAAGCTCAACTCCGTACGTCCAAATAGGTCTAATAACAGTCATGTAAATAAGTCTTTTGTAATGAATTGGCAGCTTTGAACATTTGTCTAATAAATGTTGAAGTAGTCCGTAACGACGAGCAGTTTCTTGTCGTTTTAGTCCTATTTTAAAATATGAAATGAAATTAATCTCATATAAAAGAGATATGTATATCATAATTTTGCTATAATAACCAATTTCCTGTTAAAGTTAAAAATTCAGTGTTCTAAAAGGTTGGAAATAATACTTTTGAAATGTTTACGATAAAAAATATTTGTTGTTTTATTTTTTAATTTTTTAAATCGATTAATTATATTTCATATTATATTTTTAATAATTTTTGAAACGTATAATGGCTAGTTGAACAACATCACGATAGCCAATTCGCACCTGTAGGATTAAAGGAACCCCACAAAATTTTTTTGTATTTTCAAATTTTATGTACATTTCGTATACCAGACCATCTGTTCATTGTTCCCTTTAGCGCAGGTGTGGGTTGAAAAACGAAGAAAAAAAAAAAAATTTAGAACAGCTGATCCAAAGTGGCGGGAATTTTATTATTTTGACATTAAAATTTTTTTTGGCGGGGGATTTGTACTTGGTGTAATGTTTTATTAACCACCATTTTGTCACCACCTCTGTTGGTGTTGGATCGAAAATTTGATAGAGAATAATTTTTTTTCTATAACATTTGTCTTTAGTACCTAACCTTTAGGAGCTATATTGGTTTTAATAAATAAAATATCGTTTGAAACTACTATTTTCTAATTTATTTATTTCTAATTCTCATTAATTGTCAATTTTAATTATTAATTATTCAAGTAATTCCTGTTTATTTCTTAAATGTAAATTGGGAAAAGCAAGTAGATTACAGACATACATATCCACGATTTTTCGTTGTTCCCAGTCAGCTAGAAATTGAGTTTTTTTAAATATAAAATCAAACAATAGTTTTTTTTTCATATTATTATTGAGATAAAGCTATTTATAAAATAATTCTTATCAATGCATCTGTAAAGAATTAAGGCATTATTAACTGTAAAGAAAGAATTCGAAACGTATAGGTGGCAATAACGTCAGAGAGATATTAGGTATCTTATCGCTAGTAAAAGCTTTTCTTATAATCTCAAAATCTAAATTCTTATGTATCTTTTAAATTAAATTAAATCGTTAATATATATTGATTGATATTAATTCAAATTTTAGTTACAATCTTGATTGTTTTTGACAAAAAAGAAAAATATTACCAATTTTATTCAAGATTATTTTGTCGAAATGTGATGTTAAATTTTATTTTTGTTCTCTAGGCGCGATCTATCGGGGTTTCTTTAAATTATCATTTTTTTGGAGGAAATTCCAATTTTCAATGCTCGATTACATAGTTTATCTTACATGGTGACATTTTGACTTGTAACTCACAGATCTGAATGCCGATTTTTGTGTGGGTAGTAGGGACCTATATTAGTCCAAAACTAGAGTTATAGCCGCCAATGGGCATTGGGATCCGAGAAAAAAAAATAAAATATGAAAATCACGTTTTATTTTTTTTCTTAGCTCTCAGTCAAGATAGAGAAATGATTCTTTCACGTTTAATTGCAGTTATGTATGATATTAGATATAAAAATACTTCAATTATGCTCAAGACACTATCCGGTTTTAGGGTGCTCAAAAATGACAAAATTCCAAGGAAATCCGCAGTGAATCAGTGGAACAATTGGCCTCAAATCTCGATTTAACGCACCATAAAACCCTTATGTGTGAAACTTTATCAAAATCAAAAAATATTGATTTTTTACCCCTTTCGAGGTGGTTCTCCACCTTCCACTCCCGATTTTAGTGGACAAAAAGGTCAGCTATAACTCGAGATATTTCAATAAGGGAAAATCCTGCGACCTCCGGATTTGGGCTAAACTATGCAGTTTTAAGGCTTCTAAATGACCTTAAAGTTTTGTCTTAATCGCTTTTTTTTAGAAGGCAAGATGCTGTCAATTTCTGAAGAAATGTAAATAATCTGCGCTATCTCACATATTTCGCAAGCGATTAACACAAAACTTTCAAAAGCCTTGAAAATCCGGATCGCAGTTTCCCCTTAGCTGAAATACTCAAGTTGCTGACCTTTTTTTTCATTCACATCTGTTTTTGTCCACTAAAATCGGGAGTAAATCCAATGTTATATGCATGGATAAAAAGCAGAATGTATGCTGATTCTATTCATGCTATTACTATTGTAATCGGTTGAACAAAGCATTTGTTAAGGCCGGTAGAAAATGTTGATGAAATCTCAACTTCAAAATTTTAACCACCTCGAAAGGGGTAAAAAATCAATATTTTTTGATTTTGATAAAGTTTCACACATAAGGGTTTTATGGTGCGTTAAATCGAGATCTGACGTCAGTTGTTCATGAAAAAAAGTTTCCACGGATTTACAGCGGATTTCATTGGAATTTTGTAATTTTGTTGCCATTTTTGAGCACCCTAAAGCCGTGCCATAACAGATTTAGTGTCTTTAGCATAACAGAAGTATTTTTATATCTAATAACATACATAACTGCAATTAAGTGTGAAAGAATCATTTCTCTATCTTGATAGAAAGCTAGAAAAAAAAAATAAAACGTGATTTTCATTTTTCATTTTTTCGGCTCCTAATGGCCATTGGCGGCTATAACTCTAGTTTTGCACTATTATAGGTCCCTACTACCCACACAAAAATCGGCATTCAAATCTGTGAGTTACAACTGCAAACGTTCCCTTGTAAGAAAAATCTTGGAAACCGAAAACCTGACGATACATATCTACCGAAATATTATATATATAGTCTCTTCTACCGAATGATAACAAATATTTAATCTTTAGTAAGAGAGCAATTTTTCATGTATAAAATCAAAACTATTTGCTACAGAAATAAAAACGTTTATATTAAAAAAATCAAGCTTTGCTACTGGAAGTCAAACGTCAAATCGTTTAAGATATATTCGCTATTGAAAACTTGACCTGTATGAAACGGAATCTTGAATCGTAATTTTCACTAATTTCCAGATATCTGATTAACTTGACTATTTGCCCACGTTTCAATACAGCAATGACAATACAATAATTGCACAACTTTGTTCTAATGCCCTCACTTAGTATAGTTTGCCTAGTTAGTAGGTTTGCCTAGCAAAAGTTATAGTAGTAGGTTTTATGGTTTTATATGTACCAGGTGGGTCCTGAGAATAAAATATCAAAAATGAAATTTGATAAGGGAAAAATGTTTGGGGGGCAAAAAAAAAACTAAACGTTTTGAATTTTTTCCAGATTTTTTAAATAAACATATAGAAAAATGGTTTAAATCGAAAAATGTTTAATTTACAAAATTAAAATTCATTAAATTGTACGTCTAAAGACATTCCTTAAGGTGAATTTGATTTAGGCGTTTAGCCGCAATTGATTATCAAACATCGAGTTTTGGGCATGTTTAAGAGACCATAACATAGAAATGGTTAATCCAATCGAAAAAAAATGTTATATATGTAGATATAAATCAATATTATTAAAATATTAAAATAATATATTTGAAAAATGTTGTCTAAAAGTTGTATCATTACACTTTGTGCAAGATAGAATTTTTAAAGTAAACATTTACCTATTCCTACTCGGAGGTATGTCAAAAAAACAAAAATCTCACGTTGGTTTTGGATAAACTGAGTTAAAAATGCAAACAAATCAGAAATCGTACAGGGAAATTAGCTTCGAACCTTGACCTCAAAAAATTAAAAGACCTAACTGCACCACACTTAGCTTTTAAGTTATATTTTCTATAAAAGCGTATTTTTCTCGTTTTTTTTTAAAACTATAATTGAATGGGTCCGCCGAAAATTGTTCTAAGCGTAAAAATTTCCGAAGTGGCGATTTCAAAGTTTTTTAAAATGTATAATAGTACGCTATAGCATGAAATAGTACTCCATTATGTTATTATACATTAAATATAACAAATTAATATTTAAATATAAAATTTAACCAACAACTTTAGATTATGATTTTCTTTCACTGATTACTCAAAATTTTATGTTTGTCGCTTAGAACAATTTTCGGTGGACCCATTCAATTATAGTTTTAAAAAACGAGAAAAATACGCTTTTATAGAAAATCTAATTTAAAAGCTATGTATCGCGCAGTTAGGCCTTTTAATTTTTTGAGTTCAAGGTTCGTAACTAATTTTCCTGTACTATTTCTGATTTGTTTTTAACACACAGTTTATCCAAAACCAACCAACAATTTTTATTTTTGTTGACATATCTCAGAGTAAGAATGGACAAATTTTTGCTTTAAAAATCCTATCTTGCACAAAGATTAATGACCTACAACTTTTAGTTTATAAATAGCATAAATCTATGTTACGGACTCTTATACATGCCCAAAACTAACTTCGATATTTGACAATCGATTCTGAAAATCAAATTCAGCTTAAGGAATGTCTTTAGACGCACAATTTAATTAACTTTAGTTTTTAAATATAACATTTTTCGATTAAAAGCATTTTTCTATATATTTATTTCTAAAATCTGGAAAAAGTTCAAAACGTTTGGTTTTTTTTTTTCACCCTTAACATTTTTCCCTTATCAAATTTAGTTTCATTTTTGTTATTTTATTCTCAGGACCCACTTGGACCATGTAATAAAACCAACTATAACAACCAAATCTTTGGAGGTAATTTAACTAGACTAAGTGAAATTAAGTTTAGAATATGATTTTATCTCACTGATTACTCTAAATTTTATGTTTGTCGCTTATAACGTTTTTCCGCGGACCCATTTAATTTTTTTTATGATTTATATTCCATATTGAATATTATTTCTTGATTGATTTTAATAGAATAATAAAGAAAAAAACTTGTCACTTGTACTTTTGATTTTAAGAACATTGATTTATTGTATTGAGACACGGTAATTTAAATCCTGAATTGGCTTGTTGTAACTTTACACATTATATAAGTAATGTATTTGTTTTTTTGTTAATTTATAATCGCTAACGCGGTTTATAACGTGTAGAAATGTGTTTATAACAAACGTGGAAGCGAATAGCGACAGTAGAGGAGATACCCCCACCGTGAGTGCCGACGTCAGCGGCGAAAAAAAAAAAACTAGCCCCTCGCACAAAGACGAACAAACAGTCTCCATTCACCGTTCCACTCTCCGTCCGTCAGTTCGTCAGTACGCCTTCTCCTATATATTTCGTCGTCTCTATATTATACATACACTATAATATTTAATTATATTAATCAGTAGATTATATAATTAAAACGGTGTAATTATTCTAGAAGTCGCGATAAAAAGATAAAAGATAAAAGTGAAGTGACGCGAACCTGTGCCGCCGCTAAATTTAAATTTGGCGCTATCAGTGAGTGGATGAGGAGTGGGGAGACAGTTCGGGCAGTTGGCGACAGGTTGCGCTGCGCTGCGCTCCCAGGCCCCGCCCCTTCGGCGCCAACTCTACTCCCGCCTATTTCAATTAACAGTTTTTATTAAAGCTTGAATTAGTCATTAGGTGCTAGGGTCGACTCTCTGCCGTATCGCCGTCCGGTCTGAGTACGTTCGGTTGACATCTTCAGCGCCTCTACTTCGGGGTATGATCATTGTCTTCTCTGCTCCGCCTTGACTATCTTCATCTGTGATCCATGACTCTGTCAGAAGAGGAGATGGATTTTTCTCATTCTAGATTTATGGTGAGTAGCAGACATCTTTACCAAAAAAAAAAAAAAAAAAAAAAATAGATATTAGAAAATAAAAAAGCGGCTTTAATAAGGCATTTCAGGACAACAAACAATCAACAAATATGAATACATGCACATTTAAACTACATAACATTTACAACAATTATATAAAACAATGTCCTATTCATCCAAAAAAAAAAAAAAAAAAAATCATTTTTAGCATAAATATATTTTTTAAAAACCCTCAATATTACCTTTAAAAATTTTTAATTTTTATTTATTAATAAAATACATTATATCGTAAAATTTAATCTTGTTCTCTATATTACAAATTAATATATTAAATTACTATTTCATAAATATACATATATCTAAATATCATTAATACTATACATAAATGTAAGTTCTAATAAGAAATTGATGTCTTTATTTTTCTTTTTTTTTAATGTTTTCAAATTCGGTTGTTAAATTAATTTTGCATTATAATTTGAAGATTTTCTTCTTCTTGTCACCTATAAATTTCTCGCTAAACTTTAATTTTCCTTAATTATATTTATAATGTATATTTTTATATATATAAAGGTTTCAAATCCTAATCATATAGAAAATATATTCTTATTTTAGTCAATAATTAAAATATGCTCAAAAATATAGATGTTAATATTCATTATCATTATGTTAAAAATAACTATCAATGGAAACAACATTTTAATATCAAAATATTAAAATTAAGACCTCTTATAATATATATATATATATATATTTTATAATATCGTAATCGACAATTTTTTTTTATCTAATGGAAAATTTATGAAAATTATTTTTTTTTGGAAAACCGAACTATTTTTAATTTTTTAAAGACAGGTGCATATATCTGCTTAGTAACAAAAATAATTTGAATTCTGTACAATTCTTACATTTCTTAGAAAACAAAGCATTTTAACATTTTGGCATCTCAAAATACAGATTATTTTACATGTACCGCCTTAAAAATACACTAAGGTATTTAATTATTTTATTTTCATCGATAAACCTAAATTAAATTATTTATTTATTTTTTAATATATCAATAAGGGATAAATATGTTTTTTAACCGAAACCTGTAAGTTCTCTCATAAGCGGACGGCTTGAAATGTTCCGCCGTCAAACTAGTTACTTCCCATTGTTTTTTACTATCATGAACCGTATCTTCGATAAACGGACACTGATTCATATTTAGTACTCTTATATTGAAAAAAAGTCTCTCTTAAGCGGACGATAAGAGAGAACAAGAAGCAAAGAAATTTTTCCTGTTCTATCCAAGCAAATCTTTACCGTTTCAAAGAATTTTCAATTCCCAACAGTCTTGTAAATATTTTAGGTTCAGACAATTTTTATTCAGGATTCATACGACCTTAAAATAAGTAAAGTTCCTGTTATAGTTTATTTGGTTTTATATTAAATAAAAAAATAAAAAATAGAAAACCCTTATAAAATAAAATTCATGATTATTATTATTATATGATATGGTACAAGTATACAATATAGCTTATAGATACAATAACATAATGAATTAGTGTTTTATAAACTTCAGTTTGTCTTTAAGATGTCTATATATGTAACATTAATATAATTTTTAGTATAAATAATAATAATAAACTATAAGAACAAATTCAGTGATTAAATAAATACAATAAAATAGATTAAAATTTCTTAAATTAGGTACAATAACAATTATACTGGTTTTCCCTAGGACTGGTTGATTTTTTCTGTTATTATTAGAAAGAAATTTAAATCAGGGCTATTGAAAATATATATTTGGTCATTTAAATATATCTTTGGATTGGTTTTTGAAAGATTTTATTATGTATTTCTATTGATGTTAAAAATTTAATTTTACCCTATTTTCTATTCTTTAATAATTCATTAGTCATAATTGTATTGTTCCTTCTATACCAACATGTGTTTCTCAAATTATGTTATTGTTTGACTTTCTGTATTTTATTTCTATGAAAAAAAAAAAAAAAAAAAAAAAAAAAATGATACTAATATAATTTCTTAGAATACATTTTTTTTTTGTTAAATTTCATATTCGAAATTCTATTGCGATGCTAAGTATGATTTATATTCAATGCCGGCGTACAATAAAACTCCTCTTTTACCACCAAAAGGTTTATTATTGTATTCATAAATTTGAATACAAAAGCTTTTTAAATAAAATTATTAATATATGATAAAATATACATCATATAGGTAACATTCATCATTTAATTGCTACATCTTAGCATATTAAAATCGATTAAAACATAAGGAAAATCTTCTAATTAACCGATTTTCTTTTACTAATTTTGGAATTTGGTTGTATAATTACAAATAATGAGCTGTAATGATTGTTAATTCGTTCAAGGAAATGATTTCCCGTGTTCGAATAACTCACGATTAATTTTTTAATAATTATCTTACATTGAATAACTAAATAAATTATCTATTTACATTGATACTTCAAGATATTAAGAAATCTCACTGCTTAGGTTAAAAATTCTTTTATTCTAAACAAACGAATAATTGTTCAAGATATAAATGAATAAACATAAAATAGTATTTTTTATCTATAAATATTATGTATAAGTTAATTATAATTTAGACAATGTACAAAAAAAAAAAAAAAAAAAAAAAAAAAAAAAAAAAAAATACTCAATTTCTCTCAAAAAACAGTGAAAAACAACGAATCATAGACACATCTATATATTACCTACTGTTTTACCCAATTTAAATTTTATAATTAAAAATTAATGGTAATACGAAATAAACAAAGTTATGAGATAATGTTGGTTTCAAACATGACTTTTTAAATTCAAACAAATTAGTTCTATAATTATAGCAACTAATTTTATGTAACAAAAAATATTTTTCCATTTAATTTCTGATTAAGTAATTACCGGCAAATTTTCGATTTGAGCAACACAAACAGTGTTTCTATGTTGTAACACATTTTGAGGTTAGAAAATATCTACAAAAAAAAAAAAATAATAATAATAAAAAAATAAAAATTATAGACCACAGCCAAAATACATATTCATATCAAAACTGATCTTATCAATCCAATTTTATAAATTAGATATGTTATTTTTCTTAACAAAAAAAAGCCCCCGGGAAAAAAGAACGTTACATCAAAAAAATAAATACCACCAGCAAAGAGACCATGTCAAAAATTAATTTTAACAAAACTTGATTTTTACTATTTAAGGAATCAAAAATGTTACTAAAACAATGTACATCACATTATTTTCAGAATGAATACTGTTTTAATACAGTTCCAGGTCTGGAAACCAGTATGAACATGTAACGAGATGAAAAATTATCTTTATTTTGGGTTAACGAAAATCTCCAAATAATTACAAAAAATATATATCAAAAGGGTGCTATTGTCTGACTGTATCAAAAAAAGTAAAATATGAATCGTTATATAATGTTACAGGTGCATTTTGAAGTTGCGATAATTATTAATAAAATTATCTATATGAGTCAATACTTCAAATTTTTTTTTTTTTTATCAGAGGCATCAATGCCTGATTGTGTCTTGTTATCAATTTTATAATTTTATATGCTTAACATACATATATTATCATATCATATATTAATACTATATTATTGATTTCTGTAGATATAGGGTAAACCAGGCAGTTATTGAAACCCTATTACTCTTGAACCCTATAAATCTTAAAAATTAGAAAAAAAAAATATCAAGCCAAAAAAACAAAATTATCAATTTATTATCTAATATTTTTTTTGTTTTACTGATTGTAAATATAGTTTATGTATGTATGTAGTGTGTATGTGTTTATATATCCGTATAGTTTTGTTTTCTTCATTTTATTACATATTTTATTGTAAAATTGTATTTACTTTTAATTATGTTATTTTACTATCTAATTTATAATCTCTAGGCCAGATATAACTTGTGTTCTGTCATGTAATTATTATTCTAAGGGACTGCCAATAACTGTCTGGTTTACCCTATATAGGTACTGTTTTGTTTAAATCAAAGGCAAGTATTAAATTTCAAATATTCATCATCAGTTCTAATTATATACAAAATTTCAAAATATATCCACTTTGATACAGGGTGTCCCAGACATAGTGTAAAAAAAAAAAAAAAAAAAAATACTGCAAACTAAACGGGGTAGAATGGCGCAAAAACGAGTGTCCTATCTCAATTTTTTGAGGAGATAGAATTTTTTTCGTTTTTATTTTTAAAATCTTACTTTTTTCTGAAAAATTACAGTTTTCTCTACTTTGTTTTAGCGTAGAAACTAAAACGATGATATTTTCTTAATCAGCATTAAATTTTCTAAAAGATGAAATAGGTCTAGTTAATTTAAATTCACTTTTAAGGGGCCTTTTAACGCGCAAAACACAAAACATTTATTAAAACTTATATTTAAATATTTAAAAAAAAAGTACGTTTATGTAACATTAGGTAATCAGCAAGAATTTGGTTAACCCCCCCCTTAACTCCTTATAAATAAGTTTTTTTTTTGGGGGGGGGGAGGGAGGGCTTGCCACCTTCACAACTCTTTATCCATCATGCATATGGACAAGTGATAAAAAACTAATACATTTATTCAATCTAGTAGGTATGTGGAGCAATCAAGTATTTATTCTAGCGTGTTTTTCATCAGAAAAACGTCTGTTAGACTCAAAAGGTGAAGTGCAATTGTATCATGAGTTACACCAATAAAAAGCTAACTAAATTCTGCAGTTTTTGAGAAATTTGACGGCTTCTAGGGTTCTCCAGTGAGGAGTGAGGAATTTTCAAAAAATATTAAAAATTTAAGTTTTAATAAATGTTTTATGTTTTGCGCGTTACAAGGCCCCTTAAAATTGAATTTAAATTAACTAGACCTATTTCATCTTTTAGAAAATTTAATGCTGATTAAGAAAATATCATCGTTTTAGTTTCTACGCTAAAACAAAGTGGAGAAAACTGTAATTTTTCAGAAAAAAGTAAGATTTTAAAAATAAAAACGAAAAAAAATTCTATCTCCTCCAAAAATTGAGATAGGACACTCGTTTTTGCGCCATTCTACCCCGTTTAGTTTGCAGTATTACCCATTTTTTTTTTACACTATGTCTGGGACACCCTGTATATATTAATTTAAAAATGTAAAAAAATAAATTAATCTCTACTCACTTTAGTGTGTAAAAATATTGAGTTGAGGGTAAAATATTGAGGGTTTCTTAAAGCGATTGGTTGAAATAAGAATACTTAAAATGTATTTTTTACTATCTCATTTCTTTTTTGTAATAATTAATATTTTAGTTCTAAATAGAATTATTTATTTTTATAGCAAATTATTTTTGAAGGGAAGGATCGAGAATCGATATTGGTATATATACCGTTATCAAGAGTCGAAATTATGGTACCGACACATCTCTAATTATGATTTCAATATATATTATAGTTTTCCCGGATTCTCTATTAAATATTTTTATTATGAAATTCAAATTTGTGAATTTAAAACTAAAATTAACTGTAGATCTTAAGGATCGTTTGAAATATTTGAAAGCATGAAATTCTGGAGACATCCGGAATGGCGAGATTTCTGTTCTTTAATCTGCAGATATGAAGAGGAAGATAAGAACGTTTCGAAATAGCTCCCCTTCTTATGATGGATTAGCGTTTTCGTCACCTCTATAACATTCTTAGATTAAATTATATAAATATTCAGAAATATTAACTATATATTATAATAACATATAAAATATAAAGAAGAGAAATGTGCATATATGTAATAGGTATATATATACTGGGTGAGTACCGCTTAGTGTAAAAAAAAAATTGGGTGAAATTAGATCAAAAATGAAGAAAAATGCCGCAGACCTAATGACTAAGTATCGATTCGACCTAATGATTCGTTATCATTGGATTTTAAACCTTACTTTGAAAATCTAATAAAATAAAATCCTAATAATAATAATAAATAAATAAATTTATTAACATAAAATCCTTTGATCTGGTGTCGCTTTTTTTGACAATCCAACCACAACTTGATCACGATATTCTACGTAAAGTTCGAAGTAAAGGAAAATATGATTTTCTAACACCATTGTTCTCCTCCACATTATTCGAAAGCTATACAAATATAAACCTACGATATACATGGATAGGGAGAAATGCCTCCCCCTGTAAAAACAGACGCATCTGCCAATAAAATTCGCCTCAAAAAGTGGTATTCTTCAACATCAGCATTCAGAAGCTAACGGCAAATAGAGGTATATGTTCATTAGCGTAGGGTTTTAAACCTTTCATTGAAAATCTAATAAAATAAAACCTAAATAATAATAATAAATAAATAACTAAATGTAATAACATAAAATCCTTTGTATCGCTTTTTTTTTGACAATTTTAATTTATTTTCTAATAAACAATACATTTTTTTTTTTGACTTTGCTTTTTATTCCAAAGAAAAGAATTTATTATGTTTAAAATAGATATTTCCATTAAGCGATTATCATAATGTCTTATTAACACAAGTAACTGATTTGTATGCCAAATGAGAACACCATGTTTTTTCGGTTTTTAAAGTAGAATTCTCTATGAAATCGATACGGAATTACTAATTTGATCATATCAAATGAAAGCTGGTTAAATTTTCAAGTTTTTGTGAGATTTGTTGTTTTGTGGATAGTGTTTTTTTCGAAAAACAGTGAGCGTTGAAGTATTATCTTACAATGTAACTTCCCTAAATAAGGTGAAGATCAATCTGTTCTTTAGGTGACAATTCTGTAAAATTCAAGGTTACAGGTACTCAGCTATTATAGGGAATTTAATGTTAATTCTGAAAATGTAGTCAAAATGTGAGAAATATTTTTAAAAAATGGAGATATTACAGCTTTTATAGCGAAAAATATGGTTTCCTCAAAAAAGTCTTTGAATTATCGTATCTCTGCCACGAATTTGAATAGAAAAGTGAGGTTTGCGGCATTTTGCTACATTGTTGATCTAGTTTCACCCAATTTTACACTAAGAGATACTCACCCTGTATAAATCTTTTAATGAAGTGTTATTGGATAGGTGCTTTACAAGTCATTAATTCACACAAGTTTACTTATAAATTTTAGAACAGTTTTATATATCACTAAATAAATAAAAAAAATCATATTCAGTTGTAACTGAATACAACAATACATACAAACATTTATAATACCAGAAAATTTATGTGCACTTTATTACTCCCGGATCCGATTGAAGGAAGAATTTATTTTCTGTAAATTCGATTATTATTATGAAAAAAGTCAATGATTTATCGTATATCTGCAACGGATTGGAATAAAACGGTGAAGTCTGCGGCATTTTTCTTCATTTTTGATCTTGTTTCACCAATTTTTTTTTTTTAATATATAACCAACCTGTATATTTATAACAAAGAAAATTCTAGATACAGGTACCATAACCAGAAAATCGATTTATGATTTTCTATTCCCAATATTCTGAGGTTAAATATTTAAGCTCCTTTGACTGTAGGAAATAAAACCTTGTGCCCAAATTAACATTGAATTTCAATAATAATTTTCTACTTAAATATGAGTATTTAGTAAAAATATTTATAAAAAATGTTAATTTTTTCTTCTCTTTTTTTCATCCAAATGTAAAAAATCTATTTAAAAATGAATGTGAGGAAAAACGTTACACCAAAAAAGTATAAACCAGCTAAAAGACATATCTATGTAAACAAAAACCTCAATTCCCCCAGATTAGGTAAAACAATAGATGATGAATATGTCTATATATATACTATTGCTTTTCCCAATTAACATTTTAAAATTAAATGGATCAAATTACATAAATTAATAATTAAATTAAATTAACACTTGATTATTATTCGATATAATATAAGAGGTAATTGTGGTTTCAAACGTGACTATATTCATTCAAAGCAAAATAGCTCCTAAACGGTAGTTCCTAGGGATTAAATTTATAGAACAAAAAATATTCTCCGTTAAATTTTTTATTAGGAAACTGTCAATAAATTTGCGATGTGAGCATCGCTAACATTAAAGAAATGTAGGAAAACGTGACTTTTATCATTCAAACGTATATAGCTCCTATACGGAGGTATAAGTATACCTACCTATATGCTATATAGGTCCTAGCAACAAATGATATATAAAAAAATATGTTCTCTATTAAAGTTTTGATCAGGAATTTGTGGTTAAATATTAGATCCGAGCTAAGACCAAACACTAACAGAGCTAGACCGTGTCAAAATGTTACATTTTTGAGAGCTAAGAAAATTGAAACAAGAAACCTATAGCTAAAAGACATCGCACATCCAGAATGGAAAAGACTCAACTCAAAAATTTATGCTTTTCAGCAAATCCCGTTTAAGGTTTTATTATAATTTATTGAACCCATATTATATTATTTGAACCCATATTTGGTCTGCTTTGAGCGTTTTTTAAGGATTTTTTCTTTTTTTTTTTATCTTAATAACTCTACTAGCTTAATATTATCCGACTCTTTCTAATTTTTTTCAACGACAAGAAACACTTTTAATTTTTTTTGAGTTGTGCTTTACATCTTTTTACATTACTAGCGGCAAACGCTTTGACTAGAAAAAGTCCTGTAAGCTACAAATATAAAAACCGTTCCCTTGATTCGTACAATGCTACTAACTCAAATTTGGCATTTTTTGAATTGAGCCCATTTTATTCTCGATGTGCGATATGCATCCATGACAAAAAATTATTTGAAAACTTTTGATTAAAGAATTTTAGATATTTATAAATATTTATTTATTGATTGATATTTAGAACTGTATACGACGTGTATACAATATGACTCGAGTAAAGGTGTAAACAAAATCATTACAATAACTTGTAACGAAACTATCCGTACTGAAGTCCAATTTCTTTTCAGTGGCTTAGTAAAGTTATTGGGAATTAAGTGAGAACCAAATTAGACAGCGATTATCCAATATGGTTAGTTTGTATCATATCTTGGAAATATCAATTGCAAAAAAATTATCAACATATGGTATATTTAAATCTTTATGTATAAGTCTATTGGGTTATATAATAAGGAACATTAACAATTTTATTATGGATTTTGAACCGCAAAGACCGGATAAGAAAAGAACCAACTAGGTGTAGTGGAGCCCCAAAGCTCCAAATGATCAAATAGGTCTAATTACTGTCATGTAAATGAGGCTTTTGTAATTAATTGGGAGATTAGAGAGTTTGTTTAGTTAATGTTGAAGTAGTCTGTAACGACGGGCAGTTTCTTGTCGTTTTAGTCTTGTATCTGGATTCCAAGTTAGACGTTTGTCCAAGTGGAGTCCTAGGTAGCGGATCTATTCAACAGGAATTAGTAAAATGGTTTATATTTTTAATTAATATTTAAATTTTAAATATTTTAGGTATGTATTATAGTTATGCTTAAATAACGAAGTCAGTAATCATTAGCCATCAATAATTATTTTGAATGATATAAAGAAAAAAAAATAGTGTGCATAAATACTGTTCATATGGCTTTCATTCTTCATTCTTTTATTTTTATCGGTTTTTTTTTTTTTTTTTTTTTAACTAGGCAAAGATCATATGATTGTGATATTTAGAAGAACGATTGAAAAAAATTAATAATTCAAATTATAGTTATCAATATAATGAGAAACGTCTGTCGTTATTTATATTTACAAAATTTTGTATTCGGATTTTTTTATTTAATTTTTTATATTAATTTTTTTTTTTGTGTGTGAAAACGGATAAGAGTTAGATAGTGAAGAGCTTTGAGTGTATTGAGATAAGGTGGTTCCGTTTAATGACCTGTCAGATATCTTTTCGGGTTCGTTTATTTCTTCGGATGTTAAAATTTAAAAAAAATAATATAAATAATTAATTTTTTTTAAAGAAGTTGAGAATAATTAAACAGCGATTATATTAGGCCTGAAGATAGTTAATATTTGAGTTCTAATCAAAATACATCAATAATAATTTTATTACATTAAAAGCACATTTTTCTGCTAATTCGAAATTTACAACTATACAAAATATATACATAAATTAAATGTGTTGATAACTATTACAATAACATGTAAAATCTTGAAAAAAACAACTCATCAGTAGCACTTCAATAACAATTCTACACTAGAAGGTCTCTAGGCCATCTTCTTTTTAGACGCCCCGAAGGATTACCGGGAATGGTTTGAGAAGCAAGTTGAGAGACTAGTGGATTTGTGTGGTTATGGAGCTTACTATGAAAGGATAGCTTTCTTGTTTGGGACAAATCAGCAACATGATGGGACATTGAGAAGTTTATTCGTGATAAAGTAAGGAGCATCGAGGATTTTTCGATGGATTTTGGATTGTAAGGAAGAATTGGAAGGTTTAGTTGAGCTCCAAAGCTCAATATGTCAAAATAGGTCTAATCACAGTTACGTATATGAGGCTTTTGTAATTAATTGGGAGCTTTGAACGTTTGTAGAATTAATTGTAATGTAGAATTAGTCTGTAACGAAGAGCAGTTTCCTGTCGTTTTTCTTCAGGTGCAGGAAATTAGGATGTTTTCTTCTTTAAATGCGGGATTTAATCCTAATTTTCTTAATGCCTTTTATTTGGTAGAAATTTATTTCTGTACAGAAATTTGAAATTATTTGGTTCTCTCCCTAACGTAAGCGATTCCAGAGTCATTTATTTTTTCTTAGACACATTTCGAACATTTACAGATTGTGATATGTCAACATTGTCTTAATCAACCTTAAACGTTATTCGGTGTCAACAAACCATAACAGTATTCCGAATGTAATTGGCCTGTTTAAATTCAACTGAGCCTATAATAGGTTGTGATTGCTAGGATTAAACAATGGAATGACTTGGATGTGTGTATCACGAGTCATGCACGTGAGTTATTATATTTTTAATAATATGTATCACAATAATAAATCTATTATATATTTGTCAAATACCACTCACTCACTTAACACGAAATCTCAGAAACCACCGAACGGATTGGAATGAAATTCGATATGTAGATTCCTCTAGGGCCGTAGGTGCTCGCTAAGAAAGGAATTTTAAAAAATCGGCCTGCATCGCGGCTAATTTGCGAAAAATGCGATTTCAATTTTTATTGGGTGAATAATAAAAGATTAATTATCATATGGTATTTGGATATAAGCTAAGTTAAAAAATAGGTTAGATCTTTAAGCCGCAAACTTTGACCATCGTTTAAGTTCCTTATAGTTGTAAACAAACAAAAATACGATCGATGTCGAAACCTTATAGTATTGGTACTTTCTGTGAACTCATGGTAGCTGCAGAGGTTACTTACAACTTACAAGTTTGAGTTGTTTCGTGAAGAGAAGCTATTAAAAGACTTATGTTAAAGAGGAGGTTAAAAGACTTATGTTTTCTGGTGATGGCATGTAAGGCCAGTTCAATGTAGAGACAAAAAACAGATAAGAATCAATAGTTCTACCAAGTGTATGATTCTCTTTAGTATCGTATCATGTTCTACTATGGAGAAGAAAGGTACAGTATTAACATCCCTCAGCGTGACCCAAACTCCAATACATTACTTAAGAAAACTGTGTCTGCAGCTAATTTTTACGTCTAAATGTTAGTGGAGCGAAGAGCCTTATTTACTTTAATTTAGCCTTATTTACTTATTAAGAAAAGCTAATGGTCTGGTATCAGAGCTGGGTAAGATGGTAGTTCTGCCTCGAAGCTTCACTGGAGAACTATCAAAATAATATAAAATTTACTTTTTGAAATTATTCTAAGAATGGAATTCTTTAGGTTTATTTAAGTAATAATAATTATCAACGTTAAGCTAAACTTTTACTAATTTAAGTTGTCCTTAATCCTAATGATATTAAACCGTAGCGGAGCAGGGTGCTTTCAGCTAGAAGAGTAATATATGTTTATAATAATAAAAAGATTCAAGGGGATTTTACACCGCTGTTCAGATTTTTTTTTCCAGTTTAATTTTATAAGATTGGAGAAAGGGGAATCGCGAAGTTGACATGACTCACAATCCCAATTATACAATCTTAAAATAATATTCACCAATTAAAATAATTAAGTAATCTTTTTTTAAAAAAACTTTGATGTTGATAAATGTAGTATAAGTAAAACAAATTATTCAGAAATCTTAACCAACCGCAATTAGACTTGAAGGGAATCGAGTCAGCTGTTATGTGAACGTTTAAAACGAGCTTAAAATAAAAAGTTGCTTATTTGGATTATGTTATTTATTAGTCTAAACGATTTGTCGGTGGTAATTGGTCCGCTTGTTGATAAATTAAACCAAAGCAGATTAGGATTTGGTGAAAGCAAGGGAATAAATTCAAAGACAAATAAACAAAGACAAAATAAAATTCATAGGTTTCCATTGATAAGGTCGGTTTTGACATGTGAAAATATTTTTTTGACATAGATATGTCTTTTGGCTTAATTTTTTTTGTAATTTTTCACTCTTAAAAATGTTACATTTTGGTACATACGCTCTGTTAGAGTTGCACGGGTCGAAAATTTAGTGACGGAAATTTAACTTCTGTAAATAACAATTATCCCTATGACTTACCATTCAGGAGCTATTTTGGTTTGGATGCCACGTTTCAAACCCCTATTTTCTTTCAAGAATGTTTATTTCGAATACTTATTAATTGTTGATTTAATTTAATTATGGTACTTTTAATTCTGAAATGTAGATTGGAAAAATCAGCACAACTTTAAGTGTCCCTCGACTCGTACTTCGAATGATAAGGGAAATAATATTCAATGCCAATTAAAAGATTATGTTTTAAAAATTTTAGAAGACTAACGTTCAAAGCTCCCAATTAATTACAAAAGACTCATATACATGACTGTGATTAGACCTATTTGGACGTACGGAGTTGAGCTTTGGGGCTCCACTAAACCATCCAATTCATCTCGTATCCTTACAATCCAAAAGCCTTCGAAAAATCCTCAATGCTCCTTACTTTGTAACCAATAAACTTATCCATAAAGACATTATTGTTCCATGAGGTATTCGTTTCATTGTGGATAAGTTTATTTGTGACTTAATATGGGGCATTGAGGGTTTTGGGTCGTAAAGATAAAAAATATGTATTTGTATTGATGGCTCAGCGATTTATATCTATGATCAAATAATTTGATTTATGAAGATGTTATTCTTATGTCATAAAGTTTACTTCAGTTTCCTCAAAGTAAAGTTTAACTAGATTATTATCCTAGATTTTTTTCTTGTTGTAAATGATTGAGAAAGAGTTGAAAAAAATAGTTTTGAATGGATATAGATAGGTGAGGAATTCCAAGAAGAGTCAGGGTGATGAAGGATATCACGGATATTTTTGTTTGTAAAATTAGCTTATCCAATCTGAAGATTCGTTACATTCTGCCCCAGGGCCTCGACCAATGATAACCGTTCCCCGCGATGGTCATCGCCCGCTCGGCCAATGAGAAGGACAGGCTGTATTGTCCAGTTCGATCTCTGCTCCTTTTAGGCGTTTTCCAGAGTGTTGACGTCCAGTTTTCCGTTACAAAAAACCTAAAAATAAAATAACAAAAAAAGAAGGTGGGATGGAGACAAGGCCGCGGATTGGTCATGGCCTTCATGCCGCGTCACGGAGACATTTAGGGATAAAGGCGCTAATCTTCCAGTTCACAATCTGTTAGTCTCAACCAACACACATCGCCTTCTCTCATTGGCTGATCGCTAGGAGGTCAGGGTGCAAACTGCCTTCTCATTGGCTGGCAGGCTGAATAAGAAGCCTCACAATGTAGTGTCTATTGTAGGTCATAGATCAATATATCTTTTTTTTTTTTTTCAATATTAATTGAAATTGAAATTTAATTTTAACAATTCTTACTAAAAAAATGGTGATTGTAGAATACGACTGTTACGTTTACAGGCAGGAAGGTTATGTTCACAAAATTATTTATTTAATACTTTATTTTGTAATATTATTTTTGTATTATTCCTGGCCTTCGCTCCTGCAATCTGAGCTGCTTTTTGTATTTATACACATATATAGTTCAATGATACCCTTAAATAATTAATTATATATTAATTTGTATTAGGCGTATTAATTTGTATTAATTAGTAACGGGTATTTGTTACTTTGATATAACAAAAACTACTTAAATTAAAAAAAACAAAGATTATTGTTAATTATTATAATTGGAAAAATTATTTGGAAAAGATTATGTTATCGAAATAGTGACCGTTATGCTGCTGGTAGTCTTCTAATCGGGAACGGAGATTGGCGATCACATGCTAACATAGCTCTCGATATTGCTGCCATTTCGGACCTCATGTTTTGCTTCAATGCGTCAGGTTCGTGAGATTATTCTCATAGACCTTACTTTTAAGGTATCCCCATGCAAAATAGTCCAGTGGACTGAGGTCGGGGCTTCTGGGAGGCCAGTTGATGTTACCCCTACGCGAAATGGCATTATTAGGGAATAATTCGCAAACAGCTTCCACTGCTTGATTTGATGTATGGCAAGTGGCTCCATCTTTTTTGGTGTCCAAAAAGAGTATCGGGTATTTGTTACTTCGATTAAACAAAAAATATTTCAACAATTTTGGTAACATACTCTTCAGTGATGAAGCAAATTTTCATCTGAATGGTCTTGTCGGTACTTACATACAGAATTGTTGGTACTGGGCAGAGGAAAATCCTAGACGAAAGCATGAACGACCCATGCACAGTCAAAAAGTCCTTGTTTGGGCCGCTATGCCTCTAGCAATATTTGGTCCTTATTTTCATGAATATCGACGAGACCGACCACTCATTATGAATAGTGACCGTTATTGCGATATGCTGCGAAACTTTTTGGGTCCAGAGTTAAAGGAATTTCAAGGTTTTAACTCAAGAACGTGGTTTCAACAAGATGAGGCCACTTACTATAAATCAAATCAAACAATGGAAGCTGTTAACGAATTATTCCCTAGTAAGGTCATTTCGCGTAGGGGTAATAGCAACTAGCTTCCCAGAAGCCACAACCTTAGTCCACTTGACCATTTTGCATGGGGATACCTTAAAGGTTAGGTATATGAGAATAACCCAACAAACGTGACGCAATTGAAGCAAAACATGAGGTCAGAAATGGCAGCAATATCGAGAGCTATGTGCCAGCATGTGATCGCCAATCTTAGTTCCCGATTAGAAGAGTGCCAGTAGCACAAGTATTTTTTTTTTTCGAAATAGTTTTCCACTTTTATTTTAATAATTAACAATAAACTTTTCTTTTTTTTTTTTTAAGTAGTTTTTGTTTTATCGAAGTAAAAAAAAATACCCGATACTCTTTTTGGACGCCCTGTATAATATAATTATATACGATCTTTACTATAAAAAATCCGTAATGCCCTAATATCTTTATATGTTGCTGATTTAGCCCAAATACCTTTCCTCCCATGATAACTACTATACCCACTTTAGTCCACTGACATCTCAACTTGCATCCCAATTAATTCATGATAATCTTCCGTCGTTATCTTCTGAGAAGATGGCCTAGGTACCTTCTAATATATAACTTAGTTATTGTAATCATTTTTATGCACATTTAATTAATTTATTGATATTTACACAGTTGTGAATATCAACAAATAAACGAATAACAAAAAATTAGTATTAATTTATATTGAAGGCTCAATGTTGGAAATTATCAGGGACATTGTATAGCTAACATGGCCGTCAAGGTTGACCTGTGAACTAAGAATTATCTGTTTCTGATAGCAGGATAAAAATTGAAGGAGGAAGAGAATTACGTAAGACGCGAATCAGAGATCACTAACGAAAACTAAATACTTTTATCAAAGAACAAAAATTGCAAACCAGAACACCAAAGGCTCTAAGAGCTAACGAGCGTTAAATGTTCAGATAAGAGCTCCAGTGCTGGAGTTCGAGTCCAGCTGAAGCCAGAGAATTTATATTCTATTACGACCGTGGAGAGACTTTGCACACTTTGCCTCTGACAGGTTCCATTGAATTTGCGTGTGGTGACCATACCAACTTCATGTAAAACCGTTGCGATCGAAAAATATTTAAAGGGTAGATCCTTTTCATTTTAAGTTCTTTTCAGGTTCCTTTGCAAATTAAATAAATTTACTGCCTTCATGAGGGCTCGAATTTAGGCACGGAATATATTGCAGATAAAAAATTCTATTGGTTTTTTGAAATGGATATGTCATTTGGCTGGGTTCTAAAAAAATATATGTATATATTTTTTTTTTTGTGTAACGTTTTTCTCACTCAAATAGGAACTATATTAATTTAAAACGAAAAAAATCACGTTTTGCCTAAATTGTGTTGAAGTGTTGGGAATTTTTAGACACGCTCAAGCTTTGCTGGTTTTGCTTGGATTGAAAATTGAATAGAGAACATATTTTGTTTATATAACATTCCCCGCTAGAACCTACCGTTGAGGAGCTAAATTCCTTTGAATGAAAAAAGTCGCGTTTTCCTCCTAAAAACTCCTATTTTCTCTCAACTTTGTTTATTTCTATACTTAGTTAATTTAATTAAATTAATAATTCAAGTAATTTGTTACCTTAAAACGGCGTGACTTTGCACCCGTGAGTTAACTTTGCACCAAGCTCACTAAAAAGTTTCAGTTGAGGAAAAAGTGTTTTGCTGTTGTCTAAATGAGAGATGTTTGATATTTCTTACTTAAGACAACGCTGATTGGGTCTAAGGAATTTTCAAGCTGATCCTAGTTACATCTCATGTTTTATAACAGTTAGTTAATTGTTGTGTTTCAACAGGTGTGATTCCTTTGTGGGATAAAGTCCTGCTTTCAACAACTAAATATTTCTCAAATCGATTAGGTTTTGCATTAATTTTATTCTATAATTATTGTAATTTAAATATATGATATTCATTTTGCTCAAAATATTTGCCAAAAGTCATGGTATTTGAAAATAAAATAGAATCCCCTTTTTGATATGAATTAGGAATGACTTCGCACCGAGTATATTTTGGCGCAAGGTGACCTCCCTGTGGGAAGAAGTCTTAGCATTGCTCCTCCTAAACAAATCAATAAACGAGGATATTTTGAAGTTAAGGAGTTAATAGGCTGGTTGAAATCCAAATTATTCGGGATAGCGTTTTATTCTTGTTAATAATGTTTTTGTCATCTATGTAGAAGTATATTGACTGTTAAAATTTAACCTTGTTACAGCTTTAAATTTTTTGACGTTTTTATATTTTAACAATTTTTCTCTAACTATTGCAGATTGCATTTTTCCAAAAGTGTTTCTCTAAGAATCTGTGTGCAATTTATTTTATAGCTATCGTTTTGTTCTATGTTTACCAAAATTATAGTTGGTTACGTTTAAGTTTTTATTTTGTTTCTATATAATATTTCTATAGTTCTTGTATTTTTTTTATCGTTCCTCAATAAACCTTTAAAAATTGTGCTATTTTGTTTCTCATTTCAATGAAAACATTGCAATTTACAATCGTTTCCTTTAACAAAACCCTTAGAAACAGAGAAACAAATCACTAGCCTAAAGTCGAAACACTATTAAGAAATGACTTAGCATCTCATAAGTACTATCAAGCTTTGACTTTAATACGTTTTTAATGCTTTTTTAATTGAAAAAATGTGGTGGTGCAAAGTCACGGGTATCCGGTTGACTTTGCACCAAAGTTTAAAAATAATAAAATTAATTATAAGTTTTGTAAATTTTGCAATTCCAAGATTATGAGATGAATCAACAGCATTTTGAAGCTAATTATTCAAAGCAAATATTTTAATACATGCATTTTAAATATTCTTGATAGTTAGTTAAAGAATGAAGTTCAACAAAAATGGTGCAAAGTCACGGCGTTTTACGGTACTTTATTTCTAAAGTGTAAATGGGAAATCAGTAAATTTAAGATAGACATACCGATGATCTATTGTTTTCCCAGTCAGGGGAATTCGTTTTTTTTGTTTTTTTTTTTTTTAGATTAGATTCTTTTTTAGATCTCTTGTGGTATACTTCGCTAAAGCAATTTATTTTTAAAACGATTCCGAAATATTGGTTATAACAAACCAGTAATAAAAAATATGAAATAACCTATAATTAACATAGTTGAGCGACTTCGCGGTTCATACTTCATCTATTATAATACATATTAAAATTATGTATTTAATAATTCTGAATATACTTCTTATATTAGTCGACTATAAATATAGACACACTTTTGAATACAGACATACAACCAGTAGCGGCTTCTGTTTGATCTGTTAATCTGGCCAGAAGATATACGAGCGCCGACGGCTGGATTTCATGACCTGGTCATCCGCCCAATGATTTATATATATTCAAATTCAACGTGGAAAACATTTAATATAAATCCCCTTGCGGTTTTCAAAACTATCATGAGCCATTGAGAAACGATTCTTATCTTTTTTTAAAATATACTTCATTGCACCTTGGTGTTTAACGTACCGTAATACCTCTAAGACACAGTAAGGTTGATGTAAGTAGAGATATGTAACGATACTCGATATATCGAATATTAGTTATTATTCCTTAAGAGCCCCGACACTTTGATATCTCGATACGTACACAGGGTGTCTACCACTCGAGAATTTTAGGAAATTTGGAAATATATCGGGGATTTCGTGTGATCGGGAAATTTACGGTAAATTTGCGAACTGCGGGAACATATTGTTCTTTCTAAAATTTACTACAGTGCTTAAGTTTTTATAATAAAAGTCCTCTCTTCGTAGTTTTTATTTCTTATGCATTAATTTCAAGTTCAAACTAATTTATATGTACAAAATTACATTGTTATAGACTCAAAGCTTTTCAAAATCTTTCAACAGAGCATTGAATGCGATAAAAGAAAAAAAAAATACCTCACTAATATGTATTAAAGAAGTATATATTTTGTCAGGAAACCTTAAAATTGAATTATTTTTCTTCAAATTTTGCAAATTTTAAGGGATGATATTCTCTTTCATACTATTCTTTGAACTTTGTTTTCTTATTTTTAATTCTCGTCAGGAATTGTACTTGCCGAAATTGGTAGACAGCATGGTATATTACGATATATCCATTTCTGTTTATTATAAAAATACAATTTGCAAATCTGTATGCAAATTTATACCGTTGTTGACGTTCAATGTTTTAAAAAAAATCTTCATTTATGTTTAGTAAGGTCCTTGAGGTTCAGTCAATAAATAAAAAAAACTATTTTGGCGACGTTTCGAAACTATATTGTTCTCATAATCATGCCTTGCATCTTAGTAGGAATGTCCTAGTATTCTTCACGCTTGCTATTTTTCTGTTGGATTTCTGGAGTTCCTTCATCACTGTAATTGCTTCAGGACTAAAATGACAAAAAACTAGCGTGAAGAATACTAGGACATACTACTAAGATGCAGGGCATGATTACGAAACATTGATTGTTTTTATTTATTGACTGAACCTCAAGAACCTTACTAAACATATATATATATATATATATATATATATATATATATATATATATATATATATATATATATATATATACACATACACATACAACATACATTTCACTGAAGCTGTGGTTACGGTTCAGTTTTGACGTAGCCCGTGACCGACTGATCAATGCAAAAAATGATGACGTGAAAGTCAGAGTGAAATTATTTGGAAAGTTTAGCAAAGTAAATCTAGTCCGCGTACGATGCACATATTCACTATAAATGTGTATATGTATATATATGTAAAAATAAAATTTTTTTTTTTTGTATCGACTCATTTATCTCATGAATTTTGCATTGATTCCACAAGATTTTTGGTTGTACTTTAAAAACAGTTTGCTGTTTTCTTGTAATACTGGGATTACAAACAATTAGAAATACCTACTTAAAATTTTAGTCTATATTTAATATTTAAAATATAGTTATAGAAATATTAGAAGAAAATATATGTGTTAGGGCACCGAAAGGGTAACAGTAATTGGACCCTTGAGCAGCTTTTTTTCCTGGCGTACCAACTCTGGAACGCTGGCTTCAATCTAACTTGACCAATAATTTTTCAATATAACAAATACTATAATATAATAAATATTGAATGCCTTTTTTTTTTTTTTTTTTTTTTTTTTTTTTAAACTTATTTAGTAATTCACATTTGTAATAAAATTAACTTAATTTCTTCCACATGTGATTCTCAATTTCGTTCACAATTTTTATTGATTATATATATATATATATATATATATATATATATATATATATATATATATATATATATATATATATATATATATATTTATATCTGTAGTAATATTCAAAGATAAAGAAAGACAATAAACCAAAAAAAAAAAAAAAAACCTTTGATTTTAACAAAAATATAACACTAGAAAATCAACTGCTAATTTATGAACAGATTTAAAATCAATATTTATCTTTACAAAAAAAAAAAAAAAAATTACAAAATTTTATCTTCACAATGAAGCGAACATTATATACATAGTCATTGCACAATTAAATTATAAATACCATGTTTCGGTTCTGCAAATTAATAAAGTTGATCCTTTCGTCTTGGCCGGCCGCTGGACTATTGTCGTGGTCCAGGAGTCCCAGACGATAAAATAATAGTCCAAAGTTGATATAAAAAAAAAATATGGGAGCAATTCGGCCTTTCAATTGCCGATAACCGAAAGTTTGGTCTATCTTTTAATCTATGATTTAAAAAAGTATTAGAAATTTTTTCTTTGTGACATAACCACGAACTCACAAATCACAAATAAAAATATCGTGCGTTTACCATGACGCTAAGTGGCCAACAACAACCGGCCAACTGACTCTTAATACTCCCTTTAGCTCTTGATTACATATGAAAACAAACAGCGGTTATAAATTTCTTAATATTTTGTTATTGACCTTTTAAATCAATTATTTTTTCCCAAAAATGAAATTGAGAAATAAAAGTTTTTAAATAATTAAATCTAAACAAATTATCATGCATAAATTTAGGAATTATTTTTAAATCATAAAATGAACGGCTGAAACAATATGTATAAAAACTTTAAACTCAGTTTGCATCATTATTTATGAGAATCAGTTCTATATTTGTGTAATGATAAAAATGTTAATTTCGAAATATGTTTTGATATCAGTTGGCGACCTTCCTATTGTTCCAATGGCAATTGTCATTATAATTCTTAATTCTCACATTTATGTTTTAATTTGCAAATGTTCCTCTGTTTGTGAATGTTTTATTATTATTCTGTGTGGTTTCTGTATATCGAATTCATTAAGTTCTAAAATTTTCATTCTGTTAGGCGTTGGCACCCCCATATACTGCAAGGTTAGGGGTATATCAAACCTGTCACATACAGTTCTTAAGAATATTAATTGAATATGGTATTGAATATGTTATTTAAAAGAAAATAAATTACGAAATTTTAAATTAATATGAGTTTTGCATCAGATGGGGTATATCGCTTAAGAGTTTATTTAAAATCACATTAGAACTTAACACTCTCGAATGCAAGATATGAAGTACCCAATTTCGTAAATTTAAAAGTGGTTGGTCATATTTTTCAAAAAGGGTGTACTCTTTCTAACTTATATTTATAGCCAACTGAGAATAGCCAAATATGACTACTTCAAAATATTTTTTAAAAATAATATTTTAAAAATTAAAGCTACAATGTGAAGATTGTAGCTTATTCATCGTAAATAGCTTAAAACATCTGTTGTTAGAGTGCCAAGGGCACGATAACTGTCGAAAGAAATACCTAAAAGACTATATAGTTCAAACAGGTGAAAGTCTATCTTTGGAAAATATTTTATACTAAAATATTATAGAAAAGATAAATAACGTCATTCTATTTATTTTAAATGTTTAAAATGCTAGCAAAAAGTAATTGATTTATCTCTTTTGAATTAACTTAATAAAATATTGGATTCTATTGCTATCACTGCTACAACTTCTGTGATCTTAGACTATAATCAATATCAATTATTATAAATTGTAAAAATGTATGTTTTTATTTTTATTTTATTTTTCTTTGTTTGTATATATCATTATAGCTCGTAAGAAAAAAAAAAAAATTCTTTTGTTCCTATAAATTATTATAATATGAAGAAATGCTTTTTCTGTTAGTATTAATTATATAACATATAAAACTCTTCCTCTATTTGTATTTATTGTTTATTTAATATTATGTAATTATTATTGTTATTGGCTAACTCAATTGCCATAAAGTTTATACTTTAAAGCAATCAATAAAAAAAAAAAAAAAATTATATTTTTAATAATCCTAATAATTTAAGCCGATAAAATTAAAAATCATTATAATGTTTACCAACGGAAAAAATATCATAAAACCAAACGTTATTTCGGCCACTCATTGTGGAATGTTGGTTTCTATTTTCCAAAATAGAAAAAAAATATGTAATACCCTGGAGGTGGAAGGATAGACAGGACAACTCTTCGATACCCTGGCGCGAAGGATACGGCAGGACACGATCCCCCCCCCCCCTCCACTAATTCGCTAATGAGCAAAGATACATATTTATTAACGACCAATATTTTCGTTTCGTTTCGTTTCCTGAAAACACGACTCCCTTGGGCACTAATTGGACCCTGAGAGAACTAGGTGTGCCCTTCTCCGCTTCCTCCGCCATTTTAAACGATAATTATAATTGTGCAATGCCAATTAACTTTGTTGTTGTTGATGTAGTATATTTAAATAGTCCATGTAATTGTAAACGTGTCCGTATATAATGTACTTTATTTAAATATATATCTTAGCAAAGGTTTTGTTATCGTCATAATATGATTTTAATTCCTACTTTATTATCGAAAGGTATTTGTAATTTATAGTAGGCATAATCTCTGATATAGTTAAAAGATCGGACTAATAGCCAGGTGACCTCATAAAAGTCACCAAATGACACAAATTTATACCTCAGATTACACAAAACAATTACAAACCTACAAAGTAACAACTACAAACTAACACACAGTGACAGAACACGGTGACAACAAACAGTTTGTATTTGAAACAATTCAAGATTTCATCATAGACGGACAGATTAATAATATTAGACTTATGAATCCTTATGAAATATAATATAATATAATCCTAATGAAATAAATATTATGAATGTAATTTTATTTAAGTCAATGATTTATTCTAATAAAAAGCGTATTACTAGAAACATGGAACATGGTCAGAGACAGAAAAAAAAATTGTTTTCCTTTCAAAAGGTAGCTTTTGACAAACTGACCAGTGATGGGCAGCATAGGATTTTTATTTTTTTTATTTCATTAATTTTTATTACATGTTATGTAAAAAACTGTTTATGTACTCAATAAAACCTTTCCTAATAGGAATCAGTTTCCATTTGTAATCTTATTAGTCAACATCCTGGTAATTTTGTAATAAAACGCTAAGGATAATAATTCAAAATTTAAAAGATTTACATTAAGGATTAAGGTATAATGAAACATATGTTTTCAAGTAATGTCATAATTTGTCACGTTATTGGTATATCCCCTGTATAAGATTGATACGACAAGAACCTGCTAGACGTTTTGAACTACTTCAACGTTTAATAGAAAAACTATCAAAGATACCAATAAATTGCATAGGACTCATTCAAATAACAGTAATTAGATCTATTTGAACAAAAGAAGTTGAGATTTTTGGCTAAACCTTTCAATTCTACTAGTATTTAACTATTATAACCTGAAATCCGTCGGGAAAGTCACGGTTATCTCTAATAATCTTATCGTTTCAATTGTTACTCATTTGGACCAAAGTTGATACCTTTATTACCACTAAAAAAAAAAAAAAAAAAATTACTTTAATCCCCTAGCAGATCAACTTGGTTCCCATTCCGTTCCAAATAATTCTGAAAGGCATTGGGAATTAGTCATTTACTATATTACTAATTTCAATAAATAAATTTCCAAAAAATATAAAACAATTTTAGATTTTCATTTACGAAAAACTATTATCGTTGGATAATATTCATACTATCATTCATTTATTAAAATTATGTTATTTTGTAATATGGATTACTCCAAAATTATACCTTTTAACATATCCATACATATACATAGTTGCACCGGAATACGGAAACATTCAATTTTATGTAGACTGGGAAAAAAAAAGAATTTTTTTTTTGTTATTGGGAGAAGTGTTGAAAAAGCAGTATATAGTAGCTGTTGGCAGATGGATTAAGTGATTGGCTGTGCTAGTTAGAGCGGTAGCCAATCGGAAGGCGGCGCGGTCAGCCCGTCATTCTCATTGGTCCGGCTTTCGCTTCCAATAATTTTTAATCCAATACCGCGGGTCGGGCTCATTACTGCAACACCTCGCAACCGTTGTTACACTTTTTTTTCTTTCTTTTTTTATTCTTGTTTTATTTTTGCCGAAGCTATCAACTTGATGACTAAAATATTCCAGTATAGAAAAGAAATAATTTCACAAGAAATATTATATTGTTTTAATAATAAATTATTTTCGGGCTTTTTGGCAGAGGTTCTTGGAAACAAAATTCATTACTTTTTTGACTATCCTACTTGTATTAAAAATATATATGAGGCTATGAGAGCAAAAGTGGCCTAACCCACAAAATATAAAAAAATCTAATTTAGTAATTTTTTGCAACTATAACGCCATCTGGTGGTGTTAATGTGTTTGAAAAATTGGTTCACATTGCACCACCATGTGAACCAATTTTTCAAACACATTAACACCTTGTTGATGGCGTTATAGTTGCCAAAAATTACTAAATCAGATTTTTTTATATTTTGTGGGTTAGGCCACTTTTGCTCTCATAGCCTCATATCAAAAGTGTTTTATCAATATCCACTCCTCTCTTTTCTCTTATTATTGGTTTTACCGAGGCTTTGTGGTAGGAATATGTATACGTGAAATGTCGGTAGGTTTATTGTCAAGTATATATAATGTTTAATCGGTATTGAACTACAGGGTTCGTAGATAGTTTTACTATAGAAGGCTATAGCGGCAGATATATTTATTCTATGTTGGTTTCTCTCTCTTGTGCACATAAAACGAGGTACCATCAATTGGTGGAAAAACATGGAAATGGAAGTCCATTTAACAAATTATTATTTAAGATATTCGAAAGGTTCTAATATGGATTGATGAATTAATAAACACTTCTTTTTAAATTATTTTTATATGAAAACTAGTTTTAAATGTTAAACAAAGACTAAAACGAAATTGCCCGTCGTTAAATACTACTTCAACATTTACTAGTCAAACGTTTAAAGCTCCCAACTAATTAGAAAAGACTTATATACCTGACTGTAATTAGACCTATTTGGACGTACGGAGTTGAGCTTTGGGGTTCCACCAAACCATCCA
The DNA here is from genome assembly GCA_003667255.2 of Euschistus heros. Lineage (NCBI taxonomy): Eukaryota > Metazoa > Arthropoda > Insecta > Hemiptera > Pentatomidae > Euschistus > Euschistus heros. Next base: position 267,180 of record RCWM02000616.1, on the reverse strand, counting down.
ATTCATCCCATATCCAATCCTTACAATCCAAAATCCTTCGAAACATCCTCAATGCCCCTTACTTTGTAACCAATAAACTTATCCATAAAGATCTAAATGTTCCATTTTTTGCTGATTTAGCCCACACCGGATACCTATCCTTTCATAGTAAGCTCCATAACAACTCCAATCCGTTAGTTTCTCAACTTGCTTCCCACTCCATTCCTGATAATCTTCCGAGGCGTCTGAAAAGAAGAGCCTAGAGACTTTCTAGTGGCAATTAATTCATCGATTCTTATTGCATTGGTCCTTCTATACCATCATGGTATACCTCGAGTGAAAGAGGTTCTGAGTTTCATTTTTAACTTAAGAAATCGCAAATGTTACTAAACCTTTCAGTAAAGATGGGAGAATGCACTGAAATTTATCTGGATGCTGCTTTGATATTGAATTCGGGTTTGACATTTCTAGTTTATATAGTTTAATATAATCAATAGATTTTTTTTTAATATAGAGTGTAAATCTAAAAATAAATTGAACCTACTTAACTAGATTAAATATAACGGTCATTAAAACAAATGAGCTACTAAGCACAAGATACCAAAAAAGACGAAACGCCAGAGAGGAGAGAAGACCTTATACTAGCTACCTTAGAGCATGTAGGCGTCGACATTACCTAAGATAGCTATTCAGGTCGAGAGATGGTCATTTAATTGGCTGATTATCCTAAAACTTTCCACCAATCGGCCTCCTTCTTACATCCTCTATTAGTATCCTCCGGACCAATCATCAATAATCTTACTCATTACACTAAATTAACATTAATTTGACGCGTGCCCTCTTAATTGGCAACATTAATTATTGCGGATTTGAAAGTGCATTAATTGGATACCTCCAAGAATAAAATCCCGCCCAATAAGGTGGAGATTTCTGCTCGTGGAATAAAAAACTGGAACTTGCCTTTTTTGAATTAGGATCACTCTTAATGGTAATTTCATGTACTTTTCCAAAGAATCTGATGTTTTATAAAATAGCGTTGTTTCAAGAAAAAAAAATTTTTTTTTTAAGCTATTTATTGATATTTACAACTGTACAGAAAAATAATTGAAGAACTGTTCAGTAGGAACATTTCAATAAAAATTTTATATTAGAAGGTCCCTTGACCATCTTCTTTTCAGACGCCTCGGAGGATTATTGGGAATAGTGTGTGAGGCAAGTTATGGAGCTTACTATGAAAGGATCGGTACCTGGGTGGGCTAAATCAGCAACATATGGGACATTAAGATCTTTACGGATAAGTTTGTTTGTGACAAAGTAAGAAAAACATTTAAGATTTTAAGAATTTAATTTAGATAAATTGGTTTAGTGAAGCCCAAAGCCCAGTTCCATATGTCTAAATAGGTCTGATAACTGTCGTATAAATGACTCTTTTGTAATGAATCAGAAGCTTTGAACGTCTGTATAGTAAATGTTAAGGAAGTCGAAAACGACGAACAGTTTCCTGTCGTTTTAGTCTTGCTATGTGCCTAAAGGAAAAAAAAAAAAAATCTGCTAGCCAATTGCTCGATGCCGCGCTGATACCATTCCTTCTGATGGCTGTCACAGAACTCTTGGACAGCATTATCAACTTCTGCAAAATTATTAAATTTTTTCCCTTGAAGAAAATGGGGCATGGATCGAAACAAGTAGTAATCGGAAGGTGCGAGTTCCGAACTATATGGTGGATGAGGCAGAAGTTCAAACCCATGCAGTTCTGTAAATTTTTCTTTGGTTCGACGGAAGTGTGTGGACGAGCAGGTCTTTTTCACCTTCCCGATGGAAAGAAGATGGCGACTAACAGTATCTTTCGACACACCACACTCCGTGGCAAGTTCGCGAGTACTTGTGGACGGATTTGACTCAACAGCTTCCTTCAGAACCTCATCAATATCCATTAATGGCCGCCCAGAGCCCTTCTTCCTTTCCAACGTCGTATCTCCACTTCTAAATTTTTCAAACCAACGCCGCGCAGTGTGCTCTTCAAGGACACCTCACCGTTTAATAATTTCACGAGTTGCTTCAGCGGCTAGTAGGACAGTAGGGCACTGCCATGTTTCTTCTTTAAAATAAATAACTGAACTGAGGCTGTTTATGAAAAAGTCCAGTGTTAGTAAACAAGCTTAGAGAATGCTCTAAAGGTATTATTAAGTATTGGTAAATAGTAAAAAGCATTAAGATATTTACAGAATTTTGAACACTGGAATTTGATAAAACTGTCTTCTTTTTTTTTACGCCCTATTAATAGTAAAGATAATATTGTTAGAAGTATATTGTTGTAGTAGCGCTCGATATTATCTCTATTTATTCAGAGAAAAAGGCATGGAATATACTCCAATATATGATCCTATAAAAAAAATAATATCAGTTTGATATCGTAAAGACGCGTCGAGTGTACCTTAAAGAGGACGAGACGAGACAGGGATCGAAGAGACTGGGGGGTTAGTTCCTTCCTCGCCCCCCCCCCTCTCCAGAACCTCCCCAGAACTCCACCCCCCCAAGACAGACTAAGAGACCCGAAGAAGAGGCGCAGGTCTTGCCTTAGGTCGCGGTGAGTGTTGGCCGAGGTCAGCGGTAAGCCATTCATTGACTGCTTCCTCCTTCCTTCTTCTTGGTCCTTGTTTCCTCCTTACTCCTTACTACATCACTCCTACACCTCCCCGTGTCCTGGGGTACGAAAGTCCTGAATCTTCTACCAAGGATCGTTAGACTTTATTAGGCTCCTTTTTTTTTTTTTTTAATCAGATCCTATTATTCTTTGGTACCATTTATACCTTATGTAAGGAGAGTCTAAAAATTCCAACAAATTTATTTTTTTTTAACAGTTCTTTAGGGATCTATTTAAAAAAAAAAAAAATAAATAAAAAAAATACAATACAATACTCAATTTCTCTCTGACTGGGAAAAACAATGGATCTGAATATATCTATAATCTAATAATTTCCCAATTTTTTTCTTTAGAATTAATATTCAATAATTATTTAAAAAAACAAAAAACAAACAAATTTGAGAGAAAATAGCGTTTTCAAACTTAACATTTTTTATTTAAACCAATATAGCTCCTAAACAGTAGGTGCTAGCGTCAAATGTTATATTTAAAAAAATATTCTTTATTAAATTTCTGATCAGAAAACTATCGGCAAATGTTCGTTCATAGCAACAGTAATGGAGCTTGAGGTAGTCAAAATATACATTTTTTGACAATGTAAAAAACGTTACACTTTTTTTAAAAAGATGGTTTGGGATACAGTCAGGTATAATAAAATACACATCGAAAGAAAAAAAAAACTTTTTATGGTATGCTGACGTTTCAAGCAGCCTTTTTCTGTGATGAAAATAACATTAAATAATAAACGATAACACAAATGAATAAATAAACTAAATTAATTTACGAATGAATATAAAAATGTGTGATTACATAATTATGTAGATAAATAATATAAAAAAATCCAGCTGAATAATACAATTTGTTTGTTTGTTTGTTTGTTTATTTCGTTTAACGTCACTTTTATGCTGCTATGGCTAATCGGACGATGCTACGGTGGGAGTCCTAAATTTTGCCTATCCAGGTATAATTAGGATAGGGATCTTTAACGAGTACCTGACATCGCACAGGCTCGGGACCCCCATTTTACGTCCCTTCCGAAGGACGGCATAGCTAAGGATTTTTTACTCCCTTTTAAAAATCCTAAGGTCATCTGCCGGGCTGCGAACCCGCGATCTTGGGTTTAGTAGGTTGCTATGCTAACCACTACACTACAGGAACAATTTATAATAACTGATTTATTAAGAATATAAATAAGTAGAAGGGGTAAGATAGAAAATTAAATTTGATATAATCATAAACGAAAGTAAAGGTTAAGGAATGTTACGTAATACAGTCGACTCTCGTTAGCTCGAAATCTACGATATCTTGAATTATTTTCAATCCACTTGGAAAAAAACCGTTGAAGTCGAAAAAATAACTAAATGGTAATAATTTTCGGTTATACTTCACCTTTATCGATTGTTTCAATCGAAAATATGATCGACAAATATGTTGCCAACAGTTTTAATCGGAAGATAATTGGAATCCTTTTTAAACCGTATTTTGTTAATGTTAATTTTATTAATATATGTGTGTATACTGTAGATTTTCTGTTGGTTACACTATATTTACACTATAAGTAGGTTTTACGTTTTTTATAAGGTCCAGATGGGTCCTCAGAATAAATCATCAAAAATGTGACTAAATTTGATTAGGAGAAAATGTATAGTGGGCCAAAAAAACTAAACTTTTTGAACTTATGTTTAAATTCTGGAAAAAAAAAAAAAAAATAATAGAAAAATGCTTTCTATCAAAAAATGTTTTATTTACAAAATTAATGTTTATTAATTGCGAGTCTAAAGACATCCCATAAGCTGAATTTGATTAAGGCGTTCAGCTACAATCGTTTGTCAAACTTCGACTTGTGAAGAACTACTCACTAGTAGCACTTCAATAAAATCTACACTAAAAGGTCTCTAGGCCATCTTCTTTTCAGACGCCTCGGAGGGATTATCATGGATGGAGGAGGAAGCAAGTTGGGAGACTAGTGGATTGGAGTGGTTATGGAGCTTACTATGGAAGGATAGGTATCTGGTTTGGGCTAAATCAGAAACATATGGAACATTAAGATCTTTATGGATAAGTTTATTGGTCACATAGTAAGGAGCATTGAGGATTTTTCGAAGGATTTTGGATTGCAAAGATTGGACACGAGATGAATTGGATGGTTTAGTGGAGCCCCAAAGCTCGACTCCGTACGTCCAAATAGGTATAATCACAGTCATGTAAATGAGTCTTTTGTAATTAATTGGGAGCTTTGAACGTTTGTCTAGTAAATGTTGAAGTAGTCTGTAACGACGGGCAGTTTCTTGTCGTTTTAGTCTTGTATGTGGATTCCAAGTAAGACGTTTGTCCAAGTGGAGTCCTAGGTAGCTGATCTGTTCAACAGGGAAGTGGAATACCAAAAAAAAAAAAAAAAAAAAAAAAAAAAAAAAAAAAAAAAAAAAAAAAAAAAAAAAAAAAAAAATTTTTTAGTATATATAAAGAATCCATAACACAGAAATGGCTAATTCAATAAAATACTAAAAGTTGTATATCAATACATTTTGTACAAGATAGGATTTTTAAAGTAAAATTTTTCATATTCCTACTCTGAGATATGTCAAAAAAAAAAAAAAAAAAAAAAAAATTGGTTAATTTTGGATAAACTTTGTTAAAAATTAAAAGAAATCGCGAATAGTACTGGAGAATTGCACAATTACTGCTGTAAATTGTTCACCACACTTAGTTTTTTAGGAAGGTTTACTTATTTTTTTAATACAATTAGGATTGATGAATTAAGTTCCACTTCTATTGAGATTATTTTATTTGAAAACTAGTTTCGAATGCTAAACATTCATCTTCAGTTCTAAATCATACAAAAATTTTTAACACATCAGTACTATGTTACATTTTGAAAATGTAAGTAGCTTTATCTACCTCGGGGCTGAGATCAACTCTGAAAACGACATCTCTCGAGAAGTCAACAGAAGAATAGCAGCAGCGAGACGGTGCTACTTTGGCCTTGCGAAGCATTTTAGAAGCAGGTTCCTGTCTAACAGGACCAAGATCACCCTCTACAAAACCTTGGTCCGTCCTGTTTTAACTTATGGATCAGAAGCATGGGTCTTTAAAAAACAGGATGAAAATAGGCTTCTGATCTTTGAAAGATCAATTTTGAGGAAGATTTTTGGTCCTGTTAAAGAGGGTGGAATTTGGAGAAGAAGAAGAAATGTCGAACTGGCTGGCCTGTATGGGGATGCAGACTTGGTAAAGTTTATCAAGATAGGACGACTTCGATGGGCCGGGCACGTCGCACGCATGGATGATTCGGCGATATCCAGGAGGATACTGTCCGGAAAGTTGCATGGGCGAAGAAAAGTCGGCAGGCCAAATGTGAGATGGGAGGATTCAGTGACACTGGACGCGCGGACTCTGCTGGGAGTCCGAAACTGGAGAGCTGCTGCAGCTGACAGGATTGACTGGCGAAAGCTTTTGGAGGAGGCCCAGTCTCGGTGACGGGATGTAGAGCCACCGATGTATGTATGTATGTACTATGTTACATAGATTATATATACTAAAGTTTTTTAAAAAGATAAGACAAGAAATCAGTGTTTTAGTTACCTCGAAGGTGAGTGCCCATGCTTGATTTCTTTTCTTATCTTTTTAAAAAACTTTAGTATATATAATCTATGTAACATAGTACTGATGTGTTGAAAAAATTTTGTATGTTTTAGAACTGAAGATGAATGTTTAGCATTCGAAACTAGTTTTCAAATGAAATAATCTCAATAGAAGTGGCACTTAATTATCAATCCTAATTGTATTGATCCTTCTATATCATCATGCGTACCTCAAGTATTTTTTTATTCTATAATTTTGTTTTTTAAAATATTATTTGCTATAATGTTGGCACTTTTAACCTTATTAATTTTGTTCTAATAATCAAACAACCATATACTGCTCTTAGCATTTAGATTTGACACTAATTAGACTCCAGGTGATTACAACCCACCTACTAAATTCCCTATCTAGTACGTACCCCCTTCCTCTGATGGACGAGGGCAGACACACGACAGCGTAGTCTTTAAGCCCTAATGGCCTACAATTAAAGTCGAATTGGCTCTTTACTATTTCGCTGTAATTATTCACAATGGTTAGCTATTCCTCTGTCTGCCTTCAGAACAGTCAGTGGTTTACTTCTTGATGTATTCTTATATCCTGAGCCCTCAGGTAGTGTTCCTAATGATACCAAATGGGAAACAAACAATAGAATCGTATGTACTAAATATATGAAACTAGGGTAAACCGGAATGCTACTTAAACAATATTCATACTATTATAACAGAAACAATAGTTTTTTGTTGATAATTATTACAATATCATGTCAAAGCTTGAAAAGAATTACTCATCAGTAGGACTTCAATAAAAATTTTACACCAAAAGGTCTGTAGGCCATCTTCTTTTCAGACGCCTCGGAGGGTTATTGAAAATAGAGCGGGAAGCAAGTTGAGAGACTAGTGGATTTGAGTGGTTATGGAGCTTACTATGGAAGGATAGGTATCTGGTTTCGGCTAAACTAGTAACATATGGAACATTAAGGTCTTTATGGATAGGTTTGTAAGAAGCATTGAAGATTTTTCTAAGGTTTTTGGATCGTAAGGATTGAATATGAGATGGATTGGAAGGTTTAGTGGAGCCCCAAAGCTCAACTCCGTACGTCCAAATAGGTCTAATCACAGTCATGTATATGTGTGTTTTGTAATTAATTGGGAGCTTTGAACGTTTGTCTAGTTGAAGTAGTATGTTACTGAATGTCTCTAAAAACAAAAACAAAATTGTGAATATAAAAATAAAAATTTTGGTTTCCTAGATAATATTAATTAACATGAATATTATCTTGTGGTTTATTTTAAAATTGGAAGTCTTCTATTCCTGTGATTAATTTGAACATGCACCGACAGTTTGCAATTAAATGAGTTGGGCCAAATTCTACCGTGCTGATTTATACATAACTGTGTTGAACCTTATAAAAATTCATTCGTATTAAAGAACAGCTGATCTGTTATATTTAGATTAATAAATATAATAATGAAACAAACATCAGACAATCAACATCTTCAAGTTTCTTAGGAGACAAACTGTAATGCGTCAATGTTTATGATTTTACAAGATGAATATGTGCCACAATTAGGTGTTGATCATTACATTTTAAAATAAAAATTAAATTGTACACAATAAAGATGATATTTCGGTAATTGTACTTTTTGTCTGATCTCTTAAGTTTCAAATAATATATAGTCTAATGTATACTTAACCAGTTGATATATAAAACAACAACATAATTCGTAATTGTTGAATCATATCCACTTCTGATGGGATTTAGTCTATTAGAAAATTCATATAAATTCTAAAAACATCAAAACATTTAAAACCTCAGTAATTTGATATACATATTATATTTACCACATTAATGTAGAAATGTAACATAAAAAATTTATATAAGTTGATTACCAACAAGTATTTAAATTCTTGTCTTAAATTTTTACTTTAATATTATACACATTAACTCTACCAGTCTTAACTAGCTTAACTTAACATGAAATAATCTTCGGCATTCTACTTCTTGAATATATTTAACACTACATGTTTTGGGAGAAAAATTGGTTTCCCATCTTAAGGTTTGACCTATATTTACAGTGTTGCACCTGTCATGTTTTACATAAACTATAGTTCTGAAGATAGATAACAATTTTCCCCCGAACCTTATAGTGTTATATTAAATATATTCACTAAGGAATAGAATGCCGGGATTTGATTTTAAATACGTAATTGACAGACGTTCAAACCGATTAATTACAAAAGGTTCCTTTACATGACAGTTATCACACCTATTTGGACATATAGAGTTGAGCTTTGAGGATCCACTAAACCATCTAATTCATCTCGTATCCAATCCTTACGATCCAAAAACCTTAGAAAAATCTTCAATGCTCCTTACAAACCTATCCATAAAGACCTTAATGTTCTATATGTTGCTGAGTTAGCCCAAACCAGATACCTATCCTTTCGTAGTAAGCTCCATAACCACTCAACTCCCATAATTTCTCAACTTGCTTCCCACACCATTTCTGATAATCTTCCGGGAAGTCTGAAATGATGGCCTAGAGACCTTCTAGTGTAGAATTTTTATTGAAGAGCTACTGATGAGTAGTTCTTTTTAAGTTTTAACATGTTATTGTAATCGTTATCAGCTCATTTACTTAATGTTTATATTGTGTACAGATGTAAATTTCAATAAATTGATATACAAAAATATAATAAAATAACATAAGTTAAATTTTGTAGTGACATTTGAAACCAGTCTTAACTAGTTTAACTAAATACACGATAATAATCTTAGGCATTCTACTCCTTAGTGAATATATTTAACATAACACTACATGTTTTAGGAGAGCAATCAGGTTCAGTCTCTATTTACAGTGTTTCCACTTGTCTTATTTTACATAAAATATTGTTCTGAAGATGGAAAACAATGTTTCCTTGAAACATGTAGTTTTATGATCGATATTTTCACTAAGGAATAAAATGCTGGAATTTCATTTTAATTTATAATTGACAGACGTAAAAACCTACCTATTAATAAAAAAAAAAAAGTTTCATTTACATAACAGCAAGTAGACCTATTTGAACATAAACCATCTAATTCATCTCGTATCCAGTCCTTGCAATAAAAAAATCTTTCAAAAAATCCTCAATGCCTAATATTTCATATTTTGCTGATTTAGCCTAAACCAGATACCTAGCCTTTCATAGTAAACTCCATAACCGCACAAATCCACTAGTCCCTCAACTTGCTTCCTATTCTATTCCCGATAATTCATCGAGGCGTCTAAATATAAAGATGGCCAAGATACTTTCTTATGTAGATTTTTTTTTTTTTTTTGTTTATTGAAATGCTACTAGTGAGTGGTTCTTTACATGTTATTGACAAGTCAGTGTAATAATTTCCTCAAATTTACTTGTGGTATATATGTATACAGTAGTGAATATTAATAAATAGTTTTTAAGAATATAGATAATAACATTTTAAGAAATAATTACAGATTAAGAAAATTATTTATCGTAGGTGTTACAGTGCAGATGTAGATCCCTGCTTAGTGGAGAACAGCGAATTTATTTAGGTCTTAGGAGGGTAGGAAGGGTGCACCCGGTTATGGGTCAAAGAGGGAATATTTACGGCATGTTTACGTTCTTTTTTATTAAGGCGACTCCACTGCGACGAAAACACTCGAGAGAGAGCTAAGATTGAGCTAATCCCGGAAGAGACGGGGACACCGGTAAGAGGGAACAAGGACGCAGTTAATACCGAGAGAAGAGGAGAGGACGTAGGGGGAGGTGGGGAACTGTGGGATGGGGAACGGGGGTGGGGAATGCGAGGGAGGGGGCCGGATAAAGGAGGGGTGGTAATGAACCGCCGGCTTTATAAAAAACAGCGCAGGAATTTTTTTATCGATCTTGTTCGCCGAGCTGGGGGAGCCATCTAGCGGTGAGCGGTCCAATTGCCAAGGACCGCCGTGGAGTACGAGTCCCAGTGGCCGCCAGGAACCAAGGAACTGAGGAGCAGTACTCACTGCCATCAGGAGCAGCCTGTCCAAGAACCGAAAGGATGTGTCCTGAGGACACTATCACCCACCCTCGGAGGTAAGGTATCAGCTAGAGGAAGAGGTCCTGCGCCGTATCCTTACCCCCCTCCCCCCACACACATGCTCCTTGCCTTCTCCTTCCACATGTCTTCGCCTCCTCCTCCTCCTTCGTCCTGCGCCTCCCGTCTCCTTAGGAACCGCCGTCTTCCCGCTCTCACTTTGTAAACAATCGGCGATCTTAAGTTGCATCAGGGGTTGTCTGTCTGCGTCGCGTCTCATTGCCTTTGTTTATCTTTTTACATCGAACAAATGAAACTCTACATCAATAAATTAGCAAATAATATGATTCAAACAACTATAAAATGTCACTGTCATATAAAAGAAAATCTTTAGAAACTAAATCTAATGAATTATTAGCCATTTAGACTACTTTCGAAAGTCTAACTCTAAACCAACCACGATTGCAAGAAGTTCTTGAAAACTACGTTCCTATTACTTTTCATTGTGTATTTACTAATTCTATTATAAAATATATCAAAAGGGTTTTTTTCAATCTCCTCTCTTATTGTTTTTCTAAACCGAGATATTGTTGTGGAAATAGGTATACATTAAATGATAGATTTAATGTTAAACCTCATTGGATAAGAATCAAAATGTATTTAAGTATTTACCTAACTACCAAACGTCTCTTTAAAATCTTCCATTTTATCTACTTAAGTTAGTACCAACATGATTTCTTGTCTTAATTTGTTTTTAAATCATTAATATATATGTAATCTATGTTGCAAAGTGCCGATGTTCTGAAATTCTTTATATATTATTAAAACTGATAATAATTGTTTAACATTCGAAACTTGTCTTCTAATAAAAACAATTCTAGATAAAAGTTACATGAAATAATATGTTGTAATTTTGAATCAAACGCAACGATTGACACTTCTTAAATCGTGTTCAAATGAAAAAAAATAACATTTCAATCATTCTGAATTCAATACAATTCTTTCTTAATAAAATAATTAACTAAATACATAACTCAATTATTAATATAAAAATATCAGTTATAAAATTGGCGCAAGGTGATAATGCAACGTTTAGAAGCGACGCTGTTTCGCTTCCTGTTTCTTCATCACGGCAATGCAATTCCTTTTTTCGTTGTTCCTGACGCATCCATCATATCGTTTCGGAATTAATTTATCCATAGCATGTGTTCTAATTCTGTAACTACATTTTTATTCAAAACAATCCCTCGAAGGCCTCAATATAAATTACTTTTGAAATGTTTACAGTTGTTATTTTGTGTGTGTGAAATGATTTTGCATGTATTTTAAAACATTACATCCAAACCTAGAAACGTATATATTTTGTAACGACTTAAAACTGTTTTAAGGAACTCTGTCTTTTTTATTTATTAAACGACTTCAAAAACAAATGAAGAACTTTAAGACAAATAAACCCCAGAAGGCATTAACATGAATAAATTTTGAAATGTATACAGCTGATAATTTTCATTTATTTTAAAACACTATATTCAAACCTAGAACAGTATTATTTTTCTAATAATTTAGAACCGATTTCAAACTTAGTTGTCTTTTTTATTTAAGATGCAACTGCAAAAAAAAAAAGTTCAGAACTGTTTTGATGTATGCTGTGACCTTCTTTTGATACAAAATAAACTCCAGAAGATTTCCTGTGTATAACATCTAAAATGTTTATAGTTGATATTTTGTTTGTATTTTAAAAAAAAATTATCGAAATATAGAAACGTATTTATTTCGTAATAATTTAAAACCGATTTCAAACTTAGTTGTCTTCTTTATTTAAGAAGCAACTGCAAAAAAAAAAAATAGTTCAGAACTGTTTTGATGTATGCTGTGACCGTCTTTTGATACAAAGACAACTTTGATACAAAGTTACAACTTTGATACGTCTTTTGATACAAAATAAACTCCAGAAGAATTCCCATGTATAACATCTAAAATGTTTATAGATGATATTTTGCATGTATTTTTAAACATTATATCCAATGATAGAAACGTATTTATTTTCTAGTAATTTAGAAGTTATCTCAAACTTAGACTGTCTTCTGTATTTAAGAAGTTACCACAAAAACAAGTGAAGAACTGTGTTAATGTTTACTCTAACTGTCGTTTTTTTCAAAGTAAACCCCAGAAGACCTCATATGAATAGCAGTTAAAATGTTTATAGTTGGTATTTTGTTTGTAGTTTAAAACATTTTTTCCAAATATAGAAACTTATTTATTTCGTAATAATTTAGAACCGATTTCAAGCTGCCTCAATGTATGATGTGACTGTCTTTTGATTCAAAATAAATCCCAGAAGACTTCAACATGAATCACTTTAGAAATATTTACAGCTGATATTTTGCATTTTTTTAAACATTATATCAAAAAAATAGAAACGTATTTATTTTCTAGTAATTTAGAAGTTATCTCAAACTTAGACTCTCTTCTGTATTTAAGTTAAGAACTGTTTTGATGTTTGCTGTGATCTTCTTTTGATACAAAGTACCCCAGAAGACCTGATATGAATAACAGTTAAAATGTTTATAGTTGATATTTTGTTTGTGAAATGAAACTTATTTATTTCGTAACAACTTAAAACTGATGTCAAACAATGTTAAGGAACGCTGTCTTCATTATTTAGAAAACGAATAGAAAAAAACAAATGAATTTTAATGTATGCTGTGACTTTTGATTTAAAATAAACCTCAAAAGACATCAGCATGATTAACTTTGAAATGTTAACAGCTGATATTTTGCATGTATTTTAAAATAGTGTAAACGTATTTATTTTGCAATAATTTACAAATTATTTCAAACTTAGGCTGTCTTCTGTATTTAAGAGGCGACCACAAAAACAATTCAAGAACTGTGTTAACGTTTGCTGTAACTTTCTTTCAATTCTAAATAAACCCCAGAAGATTTCATATGAATAATATTTTTTTATATTTGATATTTTCTGATTGCTATATTAAATCCAAATACAGAAAGGTATTGATTTTGTAATAATTTAAAAACTGATTTTTAAACTTAGGTTGTCTTCTATATTTAAGAGGCGACTACAAAAAAAAGTTAAGAACTGTTTTGATGTATGCTGTGACCGTTCTTTGATACAAAACAAACCCCAGAAGATCTCATACGAATAACATCTAAAATGTGTATAGTTGATATTATATTTATGAAATGATTGTGCTTGTATTTTAAAACATTTTATCCAAATATAGAAACGTATTTATTTTCTAATAATTTAGGATTGATTTAAACTTTATTTAAGTTTGTGTTTTTAAGCTGTCATCTGTATTTAAGAGGCAACAACGAAAACAGTCCAAGAACTGTTTTAGTGTATACTGTAACTGTATTTTATTTCTAAATAAACCTCAGAAGAACAATGAGTAACATTTGAAATGCTTATATTTGATATTTTCTGATTGAGATTAGCTTGCATGTATTTTAAAACATTACATCGAAACCTAGACACATATTTGTTTCGTAATAATTTAGAACCAATTTCCAACTGTGTTAAGGAACGCTGAATTCATTATTTCAGAGACGAATACAAAAACAAATGAAGAACTGTTTTATTGTATGGTGTGACTGTCTTTTGATTCGAAATAAAACCTAAAAGACCTCATATGAAAAACATTACAAATGTTTATACTCGTAGATGGTATTTTGTTAGTGAAATGATTTTGCTTGTATTTTAAAACATTATAACCAAATATAGAAACGTATTTATTTTCTAATAATTTAGAAATTATCTCAAACTTAGACTGTCTTCTGTATTTAAGAGGTTACCACAAAAACAAGTGAAGAACTGTGTTAATGTTTGCTCTAACTGTCGTTTTATTCAAAGTAAACCCCAGAATACCTCATATGAATAACATTTAAAATATCTATAGTTGATATTTTGTTTGTGAAGTGATTTTGCATGTATTTTAAAACATTACATATTCATACCTAGAAACATATTTATATCGTAATAATTTTTTTTTTAATAGCAATTTATTAAAATTTGCAACTGTGCAATATTTATACATCAAGTAAATGTGCTGTTACCTATTACAATAACGTGACAAAACTTGTAAAGAACTACTCATCAGTAGCACATTAATAAAAATTCTACACTAGAAGGTCTCGGGGCCATCTTCTTGTCAGACGCCTGGGAGGATTATCAGGAATGGTTTGGGAAGCAAGTTGAGAAATTAGGGGATTTGAGTGGTTATGGAGCTTACTATGAAAGGATTGATATCTAGTTTGGGCTAAATCTGCAACATATGGAGCATTAAGATCTTTATGGATAAGTTTATTGGTGACAAAGTAAGGTGCATTGAGGATTTTTCGAAGGATTTTGGATTGTAAGGATTGGATACGAGATGAATTGGATGGTTTAGTGGAGCCCTAAATCTCAATTCCATATGTCCAAATCGCGCTAATTACTGTTATGTAAATGAGTCTTTTGTAATTAATCGGAAGGTTTGAACGATTGTCAAGTAAATGTTGAAAAGTCGAAAAGGACGGGCAGTTTCTTGACGTTTTAATCTTGTATGAGGATTCCAAGTTAGACGTTTGTCCAAGTGGAGTCCTAGGTAGCGGATCTATTCAACGGGGATTAGTGGAATATCATTAAAGGATACTGTAGGGCAGGAAGTCGTAGGTTTACGACGAAGGGTAAAGGTTATTTGATGAGATTTATTTAGATTTATTTTGATTATCAATTTTTGACACCATTCTTGAAGGGTTAGGGTATGAGATTGGAGTGTTTGGGAGGCAATGAAGGGATCACTGTTTACTGATAACACACATGTATCATCAGCGTAAGTGGTGAGGACAGTGGTATCGTAATAATTTAGAACTGATTTCAAATAAAAAGGAACGCAGTATTCATTATTTCAGAGACGAATTTTATTACATTCATACATATGTGATTATACTACATCCAATTAATAATGTACAATTCACTTAACGTTTTCTATAAATTAAAACAAAGAAAAGATAGTGATCTTATGATTTTATTAGCAATATGTTATGCTAATTATTATTGATAACCATCATAAACTCATATAGAGAGTAATGATATTAATTTTTAAAGTAATTAAAATTTATGTATATTTCATTTTTACATTGATGTACTTACTAAATATCAAATTGCTGATGTTTTCAAAGTACGTTTTAAAAACTGAAGATGAATGTCTAAAATATCAAACTGTTCATCTAATGAATCACATAATACCTCTTTAATACATTAATTTATGGAATAATTGAAATTTACATTACATTTTTATAGTACTAAAATTATAATGAAAGTAAGTAAACCAGAATTCGAAATAACAAATTTATTAAAAAATTAGGACCATTGTTATCGAAAAATACTGAATTTGATTCAATATGAATTATAACAATCACATATTAACATAAAAATCCTTTAAGCAATTTTATTTCACATTAAAATGTTTAAAAAGAAATTAAGTTTTAATAAAGATTGTTACGAATTTCTTTTTCAAGGAAAAGTTGTATTCCATACTAAGGTAGGATATTGTATGTTTTCCTGTAACGCTTCGTTATAATCCTGTTTGTTAAGCTGTTATTGTATTTTACAAACTATGTTATATTTATAAAATTATTAGTTATAATGATTAAAGCTAATGTCTAGTGAATGATGGAGTAGTCGAGAATTACGAGCAGTTTCTTGTCGTTTTAGTCTTGAATGCCGATTCCAAGACGTTTGTCCGAATGGAGTTCTAAGTAGCGAATCTGAAGTGAAAAAAAACAGGGATCAGTAAAATATTATTTTTATTTATTTATTTTTTTTTTTGTCGCAAATATATGTCACTTTTGTTTACAACAAAATCGATGGTTAAGCAACAGATGCTAATCATAATTCATCATATTTGACTTTCCATCGAAGTTATCTGGAAATTACTTACAAGCCTTCCCGATAAGGATTCGGATAATTATTCACAGAGGGCGCTATCAGAAGAAAAATATAAATTCTTTTAAATTAGCAGATGGCATGTATTGTGGCTGTCTGATGCCGACTAAAATATATAAGTGGAATAAGTCAGGAATTTGTCACCAGATATCGCTCATGTAAATCTCCTCTATCTTTAACCCTGACAACCAAATCCTTATCTCGCTTTTTATATTATGTTTCTTGTTCTCTTATTAATACATTACTTAGTGAAAAAAGAAAAAGAAAAGAAAAGGCAATTGCTAAATAAACATTTCTAATCATGGAAATATTGAGAGATGTTAAACTCTGCCTCATTGATAGGCAATAGAAAAACATAATTGGGATCTCTTTACCCAAGTATAGAAGGTCGTGGATCCGAATACCATCTGCGTGGGTTAAAATTTATTTGTTGGACCCACGGAATGAATCTTGACCTTCCCAGCCAACACTAGAAGCAGAAACAGAACAAAAACAAAACAAAAAACATTCAGTGACTCAAATGCTCTTTAAGTTATTTTTTATGCACTCTTAAATAATATTCCACTGATCCCTTTGAACAGATCTGCTACCAAGGACTCCAACTGCACAAACGTCTTAGAATCAGCATTCAAGACTAAAACGCCAAGAAACTGCTAGGTATTTTCGACTACTCCGACATTCACTAGACATTAGCTCTAATCATTCTAAATGATAATAATTATATAAATAAAACATAATTTGTAAAATATATTAACAGCTTAGCAAACAGGATTATAACGAAGCGTTACAGGGAAACATACAATGCCCTACCTAAGTATGGGATACAACTTATCCTTGAAAAATAAATTCTTAGCAATCTTTATTAAATCTTAATTTTTTCTTTGAACATAATAAAATTGCTTAAAGTATTTTTATGTTACTATGTGATTGTTATAATTTATATTGAATAATTCAAAGCTCCCAATTAATTACAAAAATACTCATTTACATGACTATATTAGACCAATTTGGACGTACGGAGTTGAGCTTTGGGGCTCTACTAAACCATCCAATTCATCTCGTATCCAATCCTTACAATCCAAAATCCTTCGAAAAATCCTCAATGCTCCTTACTATGTGACCAATAAACTTATCCATAAAGATCTTAATGTACCATATGTTGCTGATTTAGCCCACACCAAAATACCTATCCTTTCATAGTAAGCTCCATCATCACTCTAATCCATTAGTTTCTCAACCTGCTTCCCATTCTATTCATGATAATCCTCCGAGGCGTCTGAAAAGAAGATGGCCTGGAGATCTAGTGTAGAATCTTTATTAAAGTGCTACTGATGAGTAGTTCTTTTCAGGTTTTGGCATGTTATTGTAAACTTTTTAACACATTTACTTGATGTATAATTGTACTTAGTTGTAAATTTCAATAAATTGATTAAATATATGTATATTAAATAAAATTTATTATTTTTCGATAGCAATGATCCTAATTTTTTTTTTAAATTTGTTATTTCTTATTCTTGTTTACTTGGTTTCATTATAATTTGAGAAAAATAAAAATGTAATATAAATTTCAATTATTTCATAAATTAATCTATTAAAGAGGAATTGTGTGATTCATTTGATGAACAGTTTGATATCTAAGACATTCATCTCAGTTCTTAAAACATACTTCGAAAACATCAGCAATTTGATATTTAGTTAGTGGCCAAGATGTCTTGAAACTCCCGTTTCAATCTTTCTGACAGTAAAAGGATTCGTAGAACGGAATATAGATACAGCAAGAATTTGGATGATTTAGGCTTAAAATACAATTTCGGAAATATGTATGATATATGGAACACAAGTTGAGAGACTAGTGGAGTTAAGGGGGAATGGAGCTTTAAATAGAGGGAGAGATTTCTTGTTATGGCTATTCAGCAACATAACAATAACATTTAACAAACAAATGAAGGCTTGAAGCATTTTATAAAATGGCGCTGTTTAAAGTTTTGATTTAGACAGCTGTCACTGAAAATTTACGTTTTTAATCTTATAAATGTTTGTAATACTTTATAATAACGAAATGAATAAACTATATCTGAAGTATTCAATCAATCATGTACATTTTTTGTTTTTTCTTTTCGCAATATTTTGTTTAAAATAAAACATTATTTTTATTTATAAAATGTCATACATATTTATACGAGTATTTCCAAATAAAATCTTTGGTCAATTATTTGAGAAAATCAGACAGTTATTGACACCCTTAAGGAAATATTTCAAAACATTCATATTATGAATGTTCACTTCAATAAATTCTACATTAGAAGGTCTCTAAGCCATCTTATTTGCAGATGACTTGGAGGATTATCGGGATTGAGCGGGATGCAAGTTGAGAAATTAGAGGATTTGAGTGGTTATGGAGCTTACTATGAAAGATAGGTATCTGGTTTGGGCTAAATCAGCAACACAGGGAACATTAAGATCTTTATGGATAGGTTTATTGGTGACAAAGTAAGGAGCATTGAGGATTTTTGATTGTAAGGATTGGATAAGGGAAGAATTAGAAGGTTTAGTTGCATATATCCAAATAAGTCTGATAATGTCATGTAAATGAGTCTTTTGTAGTAAATCGGAAGGTTTGAACGTTTGTTTAGTAAATGTTGAAGAAATCGAAAAAACTACGAGCGGTTTCATGCCGTTTTAGTCTCGTATGTGGATTCCAAGTTAAACGTTAGTCCAGTTGGAGTATTTAGATAGGCTTAAAATAAAATTTCTGAAATATGTCTAAAATATGGAAAATATCAGGATGAAAACGTTGCGAAGACTATTAGAATTAAGGGGATATAGACCTTATAGGATAGATTTCTTGTCAGGACTATTAAGCAGCATATATGCCTCATATAAGATCATTATGGAAACGTTTACTTGTGACAATGCGATGAGCATTGAAAATTTTTATTTTGGATTATAAACATGAGGTATGAGACGAATTGTATAGTTTAGTGGAGCCCCAAACCTCAATTCCTTATGTCCAAATAGTCCTACTTTCGGTCACGTAAAGAGTCTTTAAAATTAATTGGGAGGATTTGACGTTTATGAAGTGAATGTTGGAATAGTCTATAAAAACGAGCAGTTTCTCGCATTTCGATTCCAAGTAAGACAACCAGTCGTTGGTACCGGATCTGTTCAACGGGGATTTAGTGAAGTATTTTGTCGTAAACATCAAGAATTCGAAAGAAAAAAATATAATATTTGTAGTGAAAAGCTAATCAAGGGGATATAAAATAATTCTTCTTTTAAATGAGATGTTTTCAATTTTATATGAGCGAACACTCTTAGGTGGGCTGTCCATGTCGTCAGGGTGAAAGAGCAATGTATTCCAAAAAAAAAAAGATTAGCTATGCCATTCAACGGGGAAAGAAAAAAAAATGGACCAAAACGTAGGAGGGAGGATGAAGTAGAAGAAAACTCCAAGAAACTAAGTATTGGGTATTGGAAGAAGGAAGCCTTGGAATATATCTGGTAATTCCAGATACTAATCTAACTTAACCTTTAGGATGACCCGTTCTTTCTGCATTATATAGGTTAAATAAGGACTTATAAGTTACATAAAGCAATATTCTGAAATAAAACCAATCCTCTAAAGCAAGCTATACCTGTGTTAAATTTTCTCAAATTATAAACACTTAATTATATATGTATAGCGATTCTAACAGTACTGGATACCCCCACTTCTACATTATTTTATTCAGTTGGAGGTGGCATTCCACTAAGTAGAAATGCATGTCTTAGCTCGCTAATTTATTCCTTCAGAAATACTTGACCCGGATCTTAATCTGATAAAATACTTCTAATAAAATATTAATATCACTTCTCATACTATTCGTTATTAATTTTTTTTTCTTTAAAGAAAACAGTTTTTAGAGAAGGATGTTAAGGTCACAATCAAGTTTCAAATGTTCAATACAATTTGGATTGAAAGATAATTTGTGGCTTTTATTGGAAATTTTTCATTCGAAAACTAGTTTCGAATGTTACACTTAAGATATAAGGTATAATATTCCATTAGTCTTTGTTGAACAGATCCGCTACCTAGGACTCCACTTGGACAAACGTCTTACTTGGAATCCACGTACAAGACTGCCAATTCTTGCCAAATGACAAGAAACTGCCCGTCGCTACAGACTACTTCAACATTTACTAGACAAACGATCAAACCTCCCAATTCATTACAAAAGACTTATTTACATGACTGTAATTAGACCTATTTGGACATACGGAGTTGAGCTTTGGGGCTCTACTAAACCATCCAATTCATCTCATATTCAATCCTTACAATCAAAAATCCTTCGAAAAATCCTCAATGCTCCTTACTTTGTGACCAATAAACTTATCAATAAAGATCTTAATGTTCCATATGTTTCTGATTTAGCCCAAACCAGATACCTATTCTTTCATAGTAAGCTCCATAACCACTCAAATCCATTAGTTTCTCAACTTGCTTCCTACTCCGTTCCCGAAAATCCTCCGAGGCGTCTGAAAAGAAGATGGCCTAGAGACCTTTTAGGGTAGATTTTATTGATGTGCTACAAGTGAGTAGTTCTTCACAAGTTATTTGCATGTCATTGTATTCACTGTCAACACATTTACTTGTATATTATTTTGTACAGTTGTAAATATCGATAAATGAAAAAAAAAAAAAGAAAGATTATATTTATTAACATTATGTATCTGGCTGTCGTGAAGTCAATAAAAGTCAATATTGTGCAATTATCAGTGAGCAAAGTTTAGATAGTTTTCCTAAATCCAATATTGCTCTAAAAACACCATTTTTCACAACAATAATTTCTACTAAAAGATGCCACAGTTCATCCGTTTTCAAGGCAATTGGACAACCAATGATTTATGATCTGTTTGTAGTGGAAAATTATTGAAGAAATTCACTTCTATTTTATTTTATTATCTTTCTCCGAAGTAGACTCTGGGTAAAATTGCTATAAGATCATAATGGGATTGATTTGGCGCTGGTGAAGCTTCACAGATGGCCCGGATGTTTTACGACGTTAACATCCTCATATTTCTCGTTACTTCGATAGAACATGTGTTTTTTAACACCTGTTATATTAAAGTATTATACTCAGCAATATAATGTTTGTTTATTGTTTATTTCGTTTAACGTCACTTTTATGCTGCTATGGCTAATCGGACGATGCTACGGTGGGAGTCCTAGATTTTGCCTATCCAGGTAAAATTAGGATAGGGATCTTTAACGAGTACCTGACATCGCACAGGCTCGGGACCCCCATTTTACGTCCCTTCCTAAGGACGGCATAGCTAAGTATTTTTTACTCCCTTTAAAAAATCCTAAGGTCATCTGCCGGGCTGCGAACCCGCGATCTTGGGTTTAGTAGCTTGCTATGCTAACCACTACACCACAGGTGACCCCAGCAATATAATGTTTTTGTATGTCTATTTATTGAAATTTACAACTGTATAAAATTAAATGAATTAAGTAAAATAAAGAATAATAAAAACCATACCTCCGCACCGCATCAAGGTTCGTATTCAGTAATTGGTGAGGAAGTCTTGTTTCTAGATCAAAGGTTATAAAGAAGGTTATGCATTCTATAATTACACTTAATTACCAGTTTTTTTTCCCAATTAAGGGTTCCTACTTTAAAAAGGCTGGATGTGCCCAAGGTGGTTTTCCCGACCCAGAGTCGATACATAGCTGGATTAACAAAATATAAATTTTCTACATCCTCCCGATAAATTTTAAAATTAAATGAAATGAAAATAAATTTTATTCTAGTGCCATCTACCTCTTAAGTATAATTATTACGAACAATAGAACGTTAATATAAGCGTATTTAAAATTAAGTGCATAATACCAATGATAGATAACTATAGCAAAAACTAAATTCTAGTTAAAAAAATAATAATAATTACGCATTATAAATATTTAAAAAAAAAAAAAAATAAATTTTCAAATTTAAAAATAAAGAAAGGGAAAAATAAAAGGTGTGGAGAATATTTTATTGTTCGGACAACTTATTTTTATATCATGCATTATATAATTCTCAGAATATAAATTTAAATTTTCTTAACGCAAGACTAAAACGACAAGAAACTGCCCGTCGTTACAGACTACTTCAACATTTACTAGACAAACGATCAAAGCTCCCAGTAAATTACGAAAGACTCATATACATGACTGCTATTAGACCTATTTGGACGTACTGAGTCAAGTTTGGGGCTCCACTAAACCATCCAATTCATCATCTCGTATCCAATCCTTCGAAAAATCCTCAATGCTCCTTACATTGTCACCAATAAACTTAACCATAAAGATCTTAATGTTCCTTATGTTTCTGATTTAGCCCAAACCAGATACCTATCCTTCCATAGTAAGCTCCATAACCACTCCCAATCCATCCACTAATCTCCCAACTTGCTTCCTATTCCATCCCTGATAATCCTCCGAGGCGCCTGAAAAGAAGATGGCCTAGAGACCTTTTAGTGTATATTATATTGAAGTGCTACTATTGAGTAGTTCTTCACAAGTTATTTGCATGCCATTGAATTCACTGTCAACACATTTACTTGTTGTATATTATTTTGTACAGTTGTAAATATCAATAAATGAAGGGGAAAAAATTTTTTTTTTCTTAACTGATAGATATATGCTTTATTGATACAAAAAAAAAAAAAAAATACCGCTGCCCAACTTTATTGGGTTGCTACACACACAGCCTACCTATCTATCTAACTAAAAATAAAAATACAATTCATAATATTTATAATTTGATTACAATTCTAGAAAACAATACTTAATACTCAATACTAGACAAACTTATAACTTTTATTTCTTGTTTCTCCTCTTTTCCTATTTATTTCATTTCATTCTTTCCCTTTTATTTCCCTCCTAGTAATTACATGTTATTTTTTTTTCTCTGTTACTAAAATTAATATTACTATTACCTATCACACAGATATTCATATACACAAATGCACACAGAATAAAAAAAAAACAAATTGTTACGTATATAATAACTATAAATTGCTACCATGTTTAACAAACTCAATTTCTACCTGACAATGAAAAACAATAGTTTTAATTTCTACCTATAATTACTGCTTCTCCGAATTTGCATTTTATAATTAAAAGTATATAATTACTTCAATTGACAATTAATCATTTTTCTAAATAAACAAAGCGAGAATGTGTTTCAAATGTGACTTTTTTCATTCAAACGAATATTGCTCCTTGACAGTTGGTCCTACCGACAAATGTTATATAACAAAATATGTTCTCCATTAAATTTCTAATCAGGAAAATATTTTCAAATTTTCGATTCGAGCTACACCAACAGAGCTGGACTATGTCCAAATGTTATTTTGTTTTAGTTTGAAAAAAATATTACACTATTAGCCCAGTACTGTTTCGTCCTTTCGGGTCTTGCTTTCCTATCTTCATCAGAGATTTGAATATTTTGGTATTAAACTAAAACCTTTTTTTTTTTTTTTGTTTATTGTTTTTACAGTAACAATAGCAAGTTTTCTGTAATTTGGAATTCCCTTAAGTTGGAAATTTAAATCCAGCTTGGTTTGGTTTTTGTGTTGCGGAGGCAGTCGAAAATGTTTTGCAGTTAGTCTAATTGGGTTTAGTCTAAGGATGGGTCTATAAAAATCAATTGCTTCACATTAATGAGTATGAAAAAATCTTTGCACCGGAGAAGAATAGATCCCTAGAGAAATAGCAAAGACATATCCATCTAAAAAAAAAAAAAAAAAAAAAAAAAAAATGTTTAATATCCTGTAAAAAGGGTAAAAATTAAGGTATCAATCATTAAATGAGTTACCAGTATAAACACAATAATAAGATGAAAAATAAATTTTATCTGAAAAAAAAAAAATTGTGATCTTAGGTATAAGTTATATAAGTTATAGCATAGGTATAGGTATAATAATATAAGTTATAAGATCAAAAAAAAAAATATATATATATTATATTATGAACGTACATTATAAGAACATTGATTCTGGATTTTTAGAATTAAAAAACAGGCTCGCCGATTTTGGACTTTTATTCAATATTATTGGGATGTCAACATCCTAGGAAGTCTCATTGCATAGTTAATGCACCGTACTCATGTTTGGTTGCTAATTTTCGAAACTAGTTGCAACAGAACTGTCTTTGAGGACATCTAGCCTGTAATGGGTGCCCGATCCTTCAATTGTTCGTTAAAAAAACAAGTATAATTATGGATAATGAATAATTATGTCCTTAAGGATTGTGCAATATTTATGGTTCTGTAGTACACAGTAAGGAAAACTTCAATTTATATTTATACGACAGCATATGAGCACGTGAACAAAGTTATTGTTTTCAAATTTTTTCTTGCGAATTTAATGAAATTAACATGAATCAAAAGATTAAGTATTTCTTTGTTTTTACCACAAAAGGGACAATTAATAACTGCATTTGCGTCATTTGGATTAAATAATTTTAATTTTCGAATAATTATACAATGACTCAGAAGTTATTTTTCAAACAATTACCTTAGTAGAATTCGTAATACAATGAAATGGTACCTAGAAAATTAACTCATTATCTTCATAAATATTCATTAGAATAGATTAGACTTCCCGGCAATATTAGTTTTAAATGTATTACTACAAATTTTTACAATTACAATAACATGTCAAAACTTAAAAAGAACTGCTCATCAGTAGAACTTCAATAAAAATTCTGCACTAGAAGGTCTCTAGGCCATCTTTTAATCAGATGCCTCGGAGGATTATCGGGAATGGAGTGGGAAGCAAGTTGGGAGACTAGTGGATTTGAGTGGTTATGGAGCTTACTATGATAGGATAGGTATCTGGTTTGGGCTAAATCAGAAACTTATGTGGACATTAAGATCTTTATGGATAAGTTTATTGGTGACAAAGTAAGGAACGAAGGATTTTTGATTGTAAGGATTAGATACAAGAAGAACTGGATGGTTTAGTAGAGCCCCAAAGCTCAACTCCGTTCGTCCAAATAGGTCTAATCACAGTCATGTAAATGAGTCTTTTGTAATGAATTGGGAGCTTTGAACGTTTGTCTAGTAAATGTTGAAGTAGTCTGTAACGACGAGCCGTTTCTTGTAGTTGATGTCTTGTATGTGGATTCCAAGTTAAACCTTTTCCCAAATGGAGTCCTAGGTAGCGGATCTGTTCAACAGGGTGTAGTGAAAGAATATCGAAGGATAATGATCCTCCAGTTTAGACACTATTCTCGAAGTCGATATACGATTGTAATGGCAGATAATGATAATGTTGGAATAATGAAATTGATTTTATTTAATATTATTACAGGTTTTCTGTATTTTTATGTATTTGGTTAAAACAACCTTAGCGGGTTCGTTCAGCGGGTGAAACCATATCAAAATTCCGATCAGAAGAATTATCTGAGGCGGTTATGTGCGAACTGATAAAGGAACCGAAAAGGCAATGACCTGGTTCTGTGTTTGTAGGAAGTGCGAATGATCTATAATCGAACACGAATCGATAACAAATAACAAGTTTTTAATATCGAGAAAACTCGATCGTAGGTCGAAGATATTAAAACTTTGCACAAAGTAGAACCTATGAATTTATTGGCGTATAGATTTAATAAAATGTCAATTTATTTAATATTATTTTCATCTCATGCAACAACGTTGTAAAGTATTTTTTGTTTACATTCATTCAATGAAATTTTCGACTGTATAAATGGCTAATAAAGAATTATGTATATAGTGACATGTTGATAACTTGTTATCGGTGGGTCATCGAGAATCGAAAAGTAGGCAAGTTGGGAGACTAGTGGATTCCATCATGAAGCTTATCCTGAAAGAATAGGAATCTGGTTGAACTAATTTAGCGACGTATGGAACGTTTTAACCATTCTGGATAACTTTACTTGTGGCAAAGTAAGGAGCTTTGTGGATTTTTGGATTGTAAGGATTGGATGTGACTCCGAACGTTCAAATCGGTATAAACAAACAGGGCTAATTCATAGATAAACAAAAGTAATTCATAGAAGAGTCGTATAGATGTATGTTAAATAAATAAATTAAAAAATTGCTGTCTTCACTATTAGTTAATAATATTTGATAAATATCAGTTAAAGAGAACCCCTTGGACTTCTTCTGTCCACACGTCTTACTTGGAATCCATTTGCAAGACTAAAACGTAAAGAAACTGCTCGGCGTTTTCGATTAGTCCAACAATTACTAGGCAAACATTCTACGGTTACAATTAATTACAAGAGGCTCATTTGCATAAGTGAAGAATTATTATAATATACAGGGTGTTTAGGGACTCCACTAAAGCACCCTATTCATCTCTTATTCGATCCTTACAATCCAAAATCTTTCGTAAAATCCTTAAAACTCCTGATTATGTCATAAATAATGATATCCATAACAATAATGTTGCTATTTCCCAAATATTGCTAATTTCGATCAAACTAGATTCCAATACTAAACTCCATCAGTAATTTTAATTTTCTTTAAATTTCTAAGAATATTTAAATACGTTAAATTTCTATGAGATTTATTCTGAATAAAGTGTATAGTTAGCTATTGTTATTCCAAGTCATGGCCAATAAAAGTTTATTTCAAGGCTTGTTTTTTTTTTCCATGTTTTTTTTGGTAGAGCTGATATATATATAAAATCCATTTATAGTAATGGTATAGCTGCTATATATATCAGTTCTTCTGATCACAAAAAAACAAAAACATTAAAATCGTCACTTGTCATTACCAGCATGTATTGTTATCTGCATGGTATCCGAAAACAGCTGAATTCTCCAAAAACTGCCCTCATATGAGAACTAATATACATTTATTGTAAATTTGAACCTGACTCATTGTGTTATAGTATTACGATTTAATTATGCAAATGTCCATTATAGGGACCTTATTGGCTTATAATTTAAAAATAAAATTAATGAAAAACTTTCACATAAAGAACTTAATGCGCCATATATTACAGATTTAACCCAAATCACATATCTATGTTTTCATACCCACTCGAATCCACTAGTCTCCCAACTTTACACTCAATTCTCAATAATTCTCTAAGGCGTCTGAAAAGAATACGGCCAAGAGACCTTCCTTTATTGAAGTGCTACTAGTGGAAAGTTCTTAATATGTTATTGACATTGTAATCATTATTCTCAAATTTACATATTTTATATATTTATACAGTTGTAAATATCAAAAAAATAGCTTTAAAATATACATGTTTTATTTTCTATTCTTTGGAATTGAAATAAATCCCAACAAATAACCTTTACCATTCGTCGTAAACCTACGACATCCTGTCCTACAGTATCCTTTAATGATATTCCTCTAATTCCTGTTGAACAGATCCGCTACCTGGGACTCCATTTGAACAAACGTCTCACTTGGAATCCACATACAAGACTAAAACGACAAGAAACAGCCCGTCGTTATAGATTACTCCAACATTTACTAGACAAACGCTCAAAGCTTCCAATATATTACAAGATACTCATTAACATGACAGTTATTAGACCTATATGGACATACGGAGTTGAGCGTTGGGGCTCCACTATACCATCCAATTCTTCTCGTATCCAATCATTGCAATCCGAAATCCTTCGAATAATCCTTAATACTCTTCATATTGTCACAAATAAACTCATCCATAAAGATCTTAAAGTTCCATATGTTGCTGATTTAGCCCGAACCAGATACCAATCCTTTCATAGTAAACTGACTCCCACACGAATCCATTAGTCTCCCAACTTGCTTCACATTCGATACCTGATAACCCACCGAGGCGTCTGAAAAGAAGATGACCAAGAGACCTTCTAGTTTAGAATCTTTATTGTAGTGCTACTAGTGAGTAGTTCTTTACAAGTGATTTACATGCCATTATAATCATTCCCTCAAATTTACTTGATGTATATTGATGTACTATTTTTGTACTATTAAAATAAGAGAGAAATATAATAGGCATTGAATGGGCGAGAGACAGAGAACTCTATCAATGGAAGGGCGAACTAATTGAGATCCCTTTGTATCTTCTCTCACTAACTCTACCGGTACCAGTACTGCACCGATCCGACAATTGAATTTTTTGTCGCCACTTGCTCTATTTGCTCTCTCTTTCTGATCAGATTTCACGATCGCTACAAGCTATAGCCATTGTCAACAACGCTGGGCTACCTTCTGCAAAAAAGAGGACTTCGGTCTGTATGGAGCTAGAGGGAGCTAGAGGTTGTTCTTGGATAGCTATTCAGTGATAAGCATTGAAAAGAAAATGTTAATCAATTCAATTTTTGTTTTCCTGAAGTAAATTTAAAAAAAAGAAAGTAAATAAGTATTTTAATTATTAAACTTTAATAAGGTGTTATTGTCTAGTCACCAAGGGAAGAAAATAATCATTTATAAATTTATTTTTATTTTTATTGTACTGAATTCGAATTTTTACTATATCACTCCGAAAAACAATTTAGGTTAAATGTCATTTTTCTCTCTTCATGCAAATTTTTATTCACACCTGTTATTGGAGTAACAATTAGTGACATTTTAATCATAGTGTAATAATACAGGACTTATAGGCGTGTGGGATGGCACTCAACGGTACCTCCTCCTGGTATAAATAAGAATCTTTAAAGCTGAGAGTATTTCCAGGTATTCAGTCGTGGCTATGTCATTAATGAGCAGGGGCGGATCGGGCCACCGGGATACCGGGAAATCGCCGGTGTGCCGGACAGGAAATAGAGCCGGTGGGGCCGGGAAATAAAGGGGAAAAAGTAAATATTTACGTTTTATCGGTTATAGGAAAAACTAAATCCTTATAAAAAAAAAATCCACTCGAGACTTGAGGCCCTAAAAAGCGAAATTTCTTGACGTGCATTGTCTTAAGTCAAAGATGGGCAAACTTTTTAAGGGGAGGGCTGGATGAAATAGAAAAATATCTAGGCGGGCCGAAAAAATTGGAAAAAACAAAGTTTTACAACTAATAAATTTATTTTTGACTTTATCTCATTACATCAACTTATATGGAACAACGGTAGAAGATCCAGAACGCAACGAGAAGAAAACAATAATAATCTATTCTAGCTTTGTAATTAATAAATTTTGTCTTATGTATGAATTGTGTGTGACCATGTCGTGGGGGATTGGCTAGCCCAAGGGGTCGCACTTGGCCCGCGGGCCGTAGTTTGCCCATCACGGTCTAAGTAAACACTGCTTCGTATCAAGTTTTGTAGAATATAGAAAGTTTCTTAAATTCATTCCATCTTTTGGTAAAATTATAATACAATTGTTGTTTATATTAAATTGTTAGCTTTATTTACATCCTTTCGACGCCCTCATAAAATGAAAGGGTGAGTATGTTTAGAATTGAAGTTCATATTTTTTGAACAGGGTTATCTTTTGTGGATGAGATGGGGGGAGAAGGAGAGTTTGGCCCCTGAGGGCCGGTCAAGAGCCCGGTGGGCCGAAATTTCCCAGTCCGCCCCTGTTAATGAGTATGATGTTATGTCCATGAAGTCTATCGTGAAATCGTCTATAAAGGTCATGTATATGTCCCTTTACTGTTGCTACTTGTAAATATTAGTGACTTATCCATAAAGATCTTAATGTTCCATATGTTGCTGATTTAGCCCAAACCAGATACCAATCCTTTCACAGTAAACTGCACACCCACACGAATCCGTTAGTCTCCCAACTTGTTGTTCGATACCTGATAACCCACTGAGGCTTCTGGAAAGAAGATGGCCAAGAGACCTTCTAGTTTAACTTTTATTGAAGTGCTACTTGTGAGTAGTTCTTTACAATTGATTTACATGTCATTATAATCATTTCCTCATATTGATATACATTTGGTATATTGATGTACACTTGTAAATATCAATAAATAGTTAAATAAAAAATAAAATAAAATATTAGTGAAGTGTGTGGTTTGAAACGTACCAAGGTGATTTTGTGGTTAGTCTGAGTATTTTTGATTGGAATAATTGTAATTTTTTTTTAAGGTGCGTATTTATTTAACTTAAACTAAATTATGAAATAATTTTTTTTTTTTTTTAAAGCATTTGTCATTTTTTATATGTAGAAAACCTTAATAAAAAATTTCGTAATTTATGTATTTTTGACATTTATATGTCTTTTGGCAGGGGGTCTATACTTTTTCAGAGTAACATTTTGTTTTACATTAATTTTGACACGCTCTTGCTCTGTTAGTGTTGCTCATGTCGAAAATTTTCTTATTATTTTCCTGGTCAGAAATTTTATGGATAATAATTTTTGTTATATAACATTTGTCACTAGTACCTTCCGTTTAGGAGCCATGTTGCTTTCAATGAAAAAAGTCATGTTTTAAACCTCTGTTTTCTCTCAACTTTGTTAATTTCAAATAATCATTGATTATTAATTATATTAAATTATTTAATTTTATTTATTTTTTTTTTAGATATCGGATTTAAACGACCTTAGGTCTTATACCGAGAGCCAATACCAGTATTCACGGTCTTCCCAATCTTCTTCCGCTAATCCTCTTATTGCCATTACTTCCTCAACTCCTTGAACCCATGTTTTCCCTGAGCGTTCTCTTTTTCGTCATTCTTTGGACATCTCTCTGGCTCCATTCTTCTTAGATGCCCATACCTCAGTTTGGTTTCAATGTTGTGAACTGTATTTTTTTCTGCCTTAAGGATATTCCGTATGGCATAATTAGTAACTCGTTTAATCCTGGAAATGCGACAGCTTCTTCCACATTAAATTATTAATTTAAGTAATTTGATCGTTTTAATTCTAAAATGTACATTGGCAAAAGCAGTAGACAATCTATGATCTATTGTTTTCCCCAGTCAGGAAGTAATTGAGTTTTTTTATTTCATTGACAAATTGAGAAATATTATTAAATAAAATATAAAAATGTAGAAGTATTATTTAATTAAAAAAATTTATTTTTATTTAATGTTATATTGTAGTTTTAATATTGAATTTAAAATTTAAAAACATTCCAACTTATCCTACCACTGTCCTCATCACTTACGTCGATGACACATGTGTGTTAACAGTAAATAATGATCCCTTCATTGCCTCCCAAACACTCCAATCCCATATCCTAACCCTTCAAGAATGGTGTCAAAAATGGAAAATCAAAATAATTCCGAAAAAATCTCACCATATAACCTTTACCCTTCGTCGTAAACCTACGACTTCCTGTCCTACAGTATCCTTTAATGATATTCCACTAATCCCTGTTGAACAGATCCGCTACCTAGGACTCCACTAGGACAAACGTCTTACTTGGAATCCACATACAAGACTAAAAAGACAAGAAAACTGCCCGTCGTTACAGAGTACTTCAACATTATTAAACAAACATTCAAAGCTCCCAATTAATTACAAGAGACTTATTTACATGGCTGTGATTAGACCTAATTGGACGTACGGAGTTGAGCTTTGAGGCTCTACTAAACCATCCAATTTTTCTTGTATCTAATGCTTACAATCCAAAAACCTACGTAAAATCCTCAATGCACCTTACTTTGTCACCAATAAACTTTTCCATAAAGATCTTAATGTTCCATATGTTGCTGATTTAGCCCAAACCAGATACCTATCCTTTCACAGTTGGCTCCATAGTCACTCAAATTGCGTTAGTCTCTTAACTTGCTTTCACTCCATTCCTGATAATCCTCCGAGGCGTTTAAAAAGAAGATGGCCTAGAGACCTTCTAGTGTAGAATTTTTATTAAAATACTACTGATGAGTAGTTCTTTTCAAGTTTTGTCACGTTATTGTAATAGTTAACAGGACATTTACTTGATGTATAAATTATCTACAGTTGTAAATTTCAATAAATTGATATAAAAAAAAAAATTAAAATGTTCATGAAAGTTTTGATCGAAGTGATAGGAATGGCGTTGTGTTGGGGTAGCTCTTGACTTTCGAACCTCACGGCACACGTTGCACTTTCTCTCCCAAAGAAAGTAACAAGAAGCTGTTTTCCGTTCCGAAATCCACAATATTATAAACATAAAATATATCATAAAATAATATATATAATATATATGATAAGACTTAAAGGATCCTAATTAGTGTTATAATGCGAGGTGTACAGGACGGGTGGAAGGGAATATAGAACAGTATACGCTGATCCCTGGATTTGGCTCAGTATCTGTCCTCTCTTCGTTTTCTTTTACTAAATAATCTTCGTCGCCATTACGTGACGGACCTAACAGTCGGATCGTCCATGGTTTAGTAAAAAATGAAAAAAAAAAAAAAAAAAAAAAAAAGAAAAAAATATCTCTATCTCTGAAATTATTTTAGCCCAAGCGTAAAAAAATTGGCTTAGTAGTATATCAACTTAATGTACCCGTCACAGAAGCCCGGTACAGCCCCTTTACGCGCCCAGAATACCTTTCATCGATTCTTAACTTGTTCCGATTTATTTCGATGTTTTAGTCGCTACTTTGAACTCTAAATCCCTGTTCAAAGTAATATTAACTTCTGTTTACCTTCAGATATTAAAATGAGAAATGAGAAAATATCAAAATAAAAGACACTAAATCAATTTTATATCAATATTATATTAAAACAGAATCATTATAATGCTAAACCACCAGTAATACTAACTTCTGATAAACTTTCTGATATCAGGGAAGTGTAAATAACAAATTATAAATATATAAAACACAGGATCCTTGTTGAAAGAAGTAAACATCAATCCTGTGATATATTTTCCCTCACTCATTTTTAGATCTTTATGTTTTATTGAATTAATAATACAATCTTTCTCACTTTAGGGCAATAAGTAATGTGGACGACAAAGAATCCATTCACAAAATATGTTACTGAAATTTTTTCACTTAAATTGAATCAACAAATATAAATAAATAAAACACCAAATCCATGTAGAAATTAATCTTCTTAACTTTTGTAACACTTTTACACATCAGAGAAGAGGAAATAAGAAAGCATTAATTTATATAACACTAAATCCTTTATGAAACCATCATTTTGTTACTTCTGTTTCTTCTATTTACATTTAAGAAGTCTAAATATCAATATAACAAACTAAACAACACAATCCAAGTTGAAACTGTAGAAGTGATTGTTTACATGTGAGGTTATAGGAATGAACTATCGATAAATGTAAACATCGAAGTGAAGCGTAAGGATCGAACTGGTCGGTGTAGTGCGGGTCAGGTAGGTTTCATGGAGACCAGCTTGCGAAATGGTTTTTTTTCCCGGTAGTTTCCATTTTGTTAAGAAACAAATTATTTATTTGAATTATTCTGGGAAAAACTCGATAGCTCGAATTAAATTTGTTCACCCTTCAACTTCGACTTATCGAGATTTGACTGTACATCAAAAAGTCTCGAAACGATCCTATTTTCAGGTGGTGTGAAGTATTCGGAGGCGGGTATTAGGCAAGTTAAGAGTCTAGTGTTTGGATAATAAAAATAAAATTAATAATAATAACAATTTTTAAAAATTAAATCAACATTGTCAATTATGGATAATTTTATTTACGAAACAATAAACAAGCATTAAGGATTTTACGAAGGATTTTAAATTGGATCGAATGCGAGATGAAATGGATGGTTTAGTGAAACCCTAAAGCTCAACTGCGTAATCCGAAATAGGTCTTATTACAGTGTGTCAAAGGTTGATGTAGTCAGAAAAGACCAGAATTTTTTTGTCGGTTGCTTCCAATCTTGTACGTTGCTTCCAACTAGCGGATCTGTTCATTATAGAGTACAGAAATATCAATAAAGGATTTATTTAAGTGACTATATATTTTTTTAATTGATAATTTTAAATAATAATTAAAAAATATTTCTAATTATAAACACTTACGAGACTAACTGGATGGTTTAGTTGAACCCTAAAGCTTAACTCTGTATTCCTTAAATTGGGTTAGTTACTGTAATGTAAATAATTCTTTTGTAATGAATTAGGAGCTTTAAACGTTTGTCTAGTAAATGTTGAAGTATTCGGAAACAATGTGCAATTTTTTTTATTATTTAGTTAAGTTATTGGAATGTTATTAAAAGATTTGACAATATGTGTTTGTTTAATTATTTCATTTATTGTTTATTATTAACTGATATTTAGAAGCAAGATTTTTTTAGTCTGAACTAATGTGAATGTAACCTGGGAATGTAGCGAAAAAAAATGTGGGAAAAACCCAAAGTTTGCATTATATGTCGCATATGTCTACATGTTAAGGAAAAATAATTTTAAAATATTCAATTCCTCTGAAATATAAATGCTAATACATTGCATTGTCTCACTCGAAGAGATTAGATTATTCCTAAAACTATTTAAGATAATTAATTTTGGTTCGCACGAGCAAAACTTTGACCAAAACTGATGATGCCTTATTGATAACATTCCATCAAAAGAGATCTGCTGCCATTGGTCGTTTTGGAAAAGCTGACATCGCTTAGAGATAGCATTGATAAGGACGTAACCGTTTGATAAGAAATTTCTAGCATCTGTATAAATCCCCGATCATCGGGTCCGATTTTGAAATTTACATCAGTTGATTGTTCTTTCATATCAGCATCAAAATGCCATCAATCTGCATCAAAATCAAATACAGTAGGTAAGGTATTCAAGGGATCCGAATTTTTATATTTAAAAAAAAAAAAATGTACTTTTTTATTATTAAAACTGAAAGAGAATACAATTTGGGATAAAACCTTCAGGCCTATACATAAACTATGGAGCAAGTACCTACTTCTGTTTATGTAGACCAATAGGCTCTTTTAAATTAAAAAAAAATATATATTTTTTTTTACATAATTTCTTTTATTTCCACACCTGTCACTCAATTCGCAACAAAAAGCGGATGCGATATGTAAAATTGGCATGTCAGACCATGAGGGAGTTCAGCACCGATCGGTACTTACTGCAGTGTTGCATTTGTTTAGATTTATCTCAGGAGATCTCTTAACCAGCTCCTTTTTAGTCTTCTTCGGGTTGACTCAGGCATATCCAAAGTCTTATCAAAGTTTTATCATTCACGTATTTTATTACTTATGTCAGTGTTTCGCCCGAAACTATGCATGGATTCTAAACCAGTGAACACAATCTCCTAAATTGTACTTAAAAAAAAAAAATGATTACCTACACACACTTATACTATGTACACACTTATCACAAATGTATGTTCGAAATAGAGACTTATAATCGATAATAACAAGCATGTACGTTAACAACAAAACTAAACACACCGATTAGGATTCATGAATTAATTGCCACTTCTATTAGAATTATTTTATTAGAAAACTAGTTTCGAATGCTAAATATTCGTCTTCAGTTCTAAAACATAGAAAATTTTCAACACATCAGTACTATAATACATGGATTATATATATTGAATTTTTCAAAAATATAAGACAAGAAATGAATATGGTAATTACCAATACATTTGATTTCTTGTATGTTTTAAAACTGAAGATGAATGTTTAGCATTCGAAACTAGTTTTCTAATAAAATAATCCCAATAGTGGCAATTAATAAATCAGCCATAATTGGTGTGTATTATATTATTGTTAATGTACAATTGTGCTCGTTATTGATTTTCATAAGTATCTACTTTGCACATCAATTTAGGATGTGTCCACAAAGGTTTTAGTATTGTAGTGTGTGTAGGTAATTAGTTTTTTTTAACAGAACAATTTAGGAGATTCTACTTCAGCTTATCATCTATTTGTCATTTTTGTATTTGACATTTATTTAATAATAATTTTTTTTTTTCATTTATTGATGATAACAACTGTACAAAAATAATATACATCAAGTAAATGTGTTGTGAATACAATGACATGTAAATAACTTGTGAAGAACTACTCACTAGTAGCACTTCAATAAATTCTACACTAGAAGTTCTCTAGGCCATCTTATTTGCAGACGCCTCGGAGGATGATCGGGAGTGGAATAAGAAACAATTTGTGAAACTAGTCGATTTGACTGGTTATGGATCTTACTATGGAAGGAAAGGTTTGGACTAAATCAGCAACATAGGGTACATTAAGATCTTTATGGATAAGTTTATTGGTCACAAAGTAAGGAGCATTGAGGATTTTGGATTGCAAAGATTGGATACGAGATGAATTGAATGTTTTAGAGGAGTCCCAACGCTCAACTCCGTACGTTCAAATTGGCCTAACCACAGTCATGTAAATGAGTCTTTTGTAATTAATTGGGAGCTTTGAATGTTTGTCTAATAAATGTTGAAGTAGTCTGTAACGACGGGCAGTTCTTGTCGTTTTAGTCTTGTATGTGGATTTCAAGTAAGGCGTTTATCAAAGTGGAGTCCTAGGTAGCGGATCTGTTCAACAGGGGTCAGTGGAATAATAAAATTTAAAAATAAATAAAAGAAACTCCCACATTAATGTAACTTGGACCAAACAAAAGCAATCTAACAATAATCGCTCTTTGTGTAGATAATCCGTTTGGGAATATTAAGATAAGACTCTCGATGAAGGATCTCAATTAGTTCGAACTCGTCCCACGCGAAGGAGCAGTACAAGAAGGAGTACATCAAGATATGTTAGCGTGGTTAGGGTCCTCCGAGGACCTTGGGATATCGCAGAGGAGCGATTGAGACGGCAGTGAATAGAGAACTGAAGAGAAGAGAGAGCGAAGAGTGTGGATGAATGAGGTAGGATGTGAATGGTCGGTCGGTCGTCCTTGGAGCTATTGAATATCCCCTTCCTCTGGAATCCTCCAGGACACAAAGGACTCTTTACATGCTCTTCCGTCACGCACTTCTTTCTCGGATCCGATCTCACCGTCCGCCGCCGTCTCCCGCCTCCGTATAACATATTATATATAACATAAAATACCAAAACTGGCCGGCGTTCCAGGTATCGGCAGGATGAAAACAGAACAGTGGCTGTCTATAAGGCTGTTAAC
Organism: Euschistus heros; assembly: GCA_003667255.2. Lineage (NCBI taxonomy): Eukaryota > Metazoa > Arthropoda > Insecta > Hemiptera > Pentatomidae > Euschistus > Euschistus heros. The sequence goes on along the minus strand of RCWM02000616.1, from coordinate 230,078 downwards.
AATCCTAGACTTCTAAAGGAAGCTATACTAAAATAACAGTAGAGGTACGATTAAGTTTGTTGAATTAGAGGTACGCCTGCTAATATAGAAGGGTCAATTAAATTAAAATTTTATTACAAGACTAGTTTAAATTGAGAAGAAAATAATCTACAGTTAAATATTTACTAATCATTGAAAAACACACTGGTCTTTATCAAAATACTCTCTTCAACAAAAATGATGTTTTCTTATGTTTTCAAGTGCTGAACATGAACCCGAAGTCAGAAAGTCTCAATCAGGCACCATTTTTTGGCAAATTTGTGTTTTAGTTCAAAAATGAGTTGTTTTTTTTTTAACATTTTGAGCATTTTTGTATCATTGAAAGCTATAATAAAAAATAAAAATCTCTATAATATCAGGTTTTTTTGTATAACTGACATATAAAGCCAAACATATAATAGCAAAGTATTCTATAAAAATTATAAATTATAGTTTAAAAAAAAAAACTAGGAAAACACGCTTTTATAGTAAACCTAACTAAAAAGCCAAGTGTGCTGAACAATTTGCAGCAGTCAGGCCTTTTCATGTATCAAGGTTCGAAGCTAATTTCCCTGCTCTAGCCTTGATTTGTTTGTAATTTTAACACAGTTTATCCAGAATCAACCAACAATTTATGGTTTTTTTTTCACTTATCTCAGGGTAGGAATGGACAAATTTTTACTTAATAAATTCTATCATGCACAAAATGTAATCATCTACAACTTTTAGTATATAACATTTTTTGATTGAATTAGCCATTTATGTGTTATGGGCTCTTAAATATGATTGAAGTTAACTTTATTTGGAATTGTGTAAAATTTGTCGATGTTTGACAATCGATTGTAGCTGAACGCCTAAATAAAATTCATCTTATGGGATGTCTTTAGACGCGCAAATAATAAACATTAATTTTGTATATAAAGGATTTTTTAATTATAAGTATTTTTCTATATGTTTTTCCAAAATCTGAAAAATGTTGGGTTTTTTTGCCCCCTAATAATTGTCTACTTATCAAATTTAGTTTAATTTATGATATTTTATTCTCAGAGCCCACCTGGACCACATACAAACGCAAAACCTCCTTCTCCACCTTTGGCAAGGCAGACCCCATTTTTGAAGGTATTTCGACTGGACTAAGTAAGAACATTAGAACAAAGTTGTACAATTATTGTATTGTCATTGGTCCTTGAAACGTGTGGAAATTTTGAAGTTAATCAGATTCCTGGAAATCGGTAAAAATTACGACGAAAGATTCCGTTACATACAGGTCAAGTTAATGAAAGGGTATTAAAAAAGTGCTGATGTGGAACAGACCTCAGTTGTTTTTTTTTTATTGTATAATAATATTCATATTTTAAAAGATCCTTGAGGTGTTACTTCTTGATTTTCCTAACAAGTTTTATGAATAACTCGTGATGTAGAAGACAGGTGCAAGTAGCTGCTACAGGTGGCCTTCGTGACAAGAATCCCTTGCATTATTGACTCTAATCCCTCAACCGGCACTGTGACTATTGCTATTAGCTCCCAGATATTTCCATTATGCATCGCCTCCTCCATAAACGATTCCCCAAAGCGAACCATAGTCTCAGAAATGCGATAGCGAGATAAATGTTATATTTTCGACATGGACAAGTGTGCCATGAATTAAATATGATCAGGTATACCCGACACCTGAGAACTTAGTTATTATTAATAATTCTTGAAGGGAACAACTGTCGTTTTACACACTATTAGTGGATGTGAATTGTTAATGAGATCGGATTGTCCTTGGGGGCTGTTGGTTCCTGCAAGGAGTCTGCTGCTGCCTGCTCAGATAGTGAGTCGTTTTTTTGTATTTGAGTCTTCACATGTGTCGTTCCATGTGTTTGCACTAAATTATTCTTTGCATACTGCTGTAAGCGTCTTCTGCATTCTGTTCTGAGAAAATATTATTACAAATTCCGTTCATACCATACTCGGACATTCTAATACATTACCGATACAGTTCTAGGAAATAAAAATACAAATTTTTTGTTCTTTTTAATAAGCTTTTATTAACTTCACCTTGAATCGTAATTTTCACAAATTTCCAGCTATATGACTATCGTAAAAATTTGCACACGTGTCAAGGACCAATGACAACACAATAATTGTATAAATTTGTGTTTTAATATTCTTATTACTAGACAAACGTTCAAAGCTTCCAATTAATTACAAAAGACTTATCTACATGACTGTGATTAGACCTATTTGGACGTACGGAGTAGAGCTTTGGGGCTCCACTAAACCATCCAATTCATCTCGTATCCAATCCTTACAATCCAAAATCCTTCGAAAAATCCTCAATGCACCTTACTGTGTCATCAATAAAATTATCCATAAACATCTTAAACTAGATAAACCAGATATGCATCCTTCCATAGTAAGCTCCATAACCACTCTAATCCACTAGTCTCCCAACTTCCTTCCCTCTCCATCCCCGATAATCCTTTATCACTTTATTGAAGTGCTACTGAGGAGTAGTTCTTCACAAGTTATTACATATCATTGTATTTACTATCAACACATTTACTTAATGTATATTATTTTGTACAGTTGTAAATATCAATAAATGAGAAAAAAATATATATATTCTTACTTAATCTAGTCGAAATACTCCCAAAAAGGGAAGTCTGCCTGGTAAAAGGAGGGAAAGTAGGTGTTATGATTCGGTATTGTCCAGGTGTGTCCTGAGAATAAAATTAAATCTAACTAACTACATTTGATAATCGGAAAAATTTTGGGAATTAAAAACCCAAGATTTTTGTACTTTTTTTTCAGATTAATGCAAAAAACATATACCGAAATCCTTTAAATTTAAAAATGTGTCATTAACAAAATTAAAGTTTATTAAATTTTGCGTCTAAAGATATCACTTAAACTGAATTTAATGAAGGCGATTAGACACAATCGACTGTCAAAAATTGACGAATTTCGCCAACTTTCTCAAAAAGCTAGTTTTGGTCATGTTTAAGTGTCTATAACAAAAAAATGGGTAATCCAATCAAATAATGTTACTGATAGTTTTAGATTATTAGATTTTTTCTAAGATTGGTTTAGTTCTATTCTGTGTTTTTTTTTATTTCTTTAAACTATATATATATATATATATATATATATATATATATATATATATATATATATATTTTTTTTTTTATATACCATTATATATTTTTTTTTTTTTTTTTATTTTAACATTTACTGGCATTTACGGCTGTTAATAATATATTCAGTAAATAAAGGTGCGGTAATAATTACAATAATACAACAATAGCGTTTAAGAAATAATTTTTCAGACATATCGAGAGGGTTATCGAGAATTAGTGGGAAAGCAAGTTAGGTGACTAGTGGATTCGAGTGGTTATAAAAGAATGATAGGTGTCTGGTTCGGGCCAAAGTAGCATCATATGTGATATCTAGATCGTTATGGAGCAGTTTATTTGTGATATAATGAGAAGTATTGAGGATTTATGGAAGGATTTTGGGTTTTAAGGATTGGATGTTAGAAAAATTGAAAGGTTTAGTGGAGCCCCGAATGTGAAGTCCGTACGTCCCAACAGGTTAATTACATTCATGTAAATTAGTATTTCGTAATTAATCGGGAGTTTAGAACAGTTATTCAATGTTGAAGTAATCGGAAACTACATAAAGTTTAAGGTTTATATTGTGAAAATAATTAATAAAAATTAATTCAATTTTTTAAAATTGTTTTAGACTCATACTGTTTTTGTTCTTGTGTTGGGATTAACGTCCTTATGTATTCCAACTTGGCCAGGAATTTTAAAACTATTGAATTTTTTTGTTGTTCTGAAAAATAGTTTTAAATGTTTAAAATTCATCATTAGTTGTTAAAACATACAATTTCGAAACATCTGCTCTTTACTACATAGATTATAAATTTATATATTTTTTTTTCGATGTAAGACATGTTGATAATAACCAAATAAAGAATTCTCTCTGTATTCAATTTTAGAGGGTATTTTTTTTTTTTTATTCTCTTATAAGAACCTTTAGTTCGTCATTTCGCTTTTAAAATTGTTCTTAAATACGTACAATATCCTTTCGGAAGTCTCAGATGATTATCGAATGAGAAGTTGTGAGACTTGTTTTTATGTGAGTATGGATCTTATGGAAGGATAGGTGCAGGTCAAATTAGCAAATATAGGACATGAAGGTCCTTATGAATATGTTCATAATAATTATAACCATTTTCGAAGGATTTTGGATTATAAGGATTGGGTACGAGATGGTTCAGATGGTTTTTTTTTTAGTCACAAAATGAATATAAAACTAATATTTTTTAACGTTACATAATATACTTTCAATGAGATGTTACTAGATCAATGGGTAGTAATGAGCAACCCGAGGAGACATTAGATATTACGTAACTACATTAGTCCAGTTGTTGAGTTAGTCAATTCATTTCTTAGGCGTGAGTCAGCTACTGTGTGATATAGTGTAGTGAGTAGGTTATAGTCTTAGCATATCATTATCACATAATTAATTATATAAAATATAATAATATGCAAATATTATTATAATATCTATGCTAATCATAATAACATATCTATGAAATTAAAATTGTTTAATTAGATTGTGAACTTTTCTATTTGTATACAACTCAACTGTAACTTTATCATAACGATAGACAAAATAAAAAAAAATAAACAAATAAAGAATTAATTTAAAAAAAACCTTTTTATTCAATTTCAAAGCTTATAAATCGGTAATTCTGGCCTCAACGACCCTCGGAATATGAAGGTTTGCCATTCTAGCCTTCGCACAGGGTTCTACAAGCTGGCGACCCAATGCTTTATAAAGATTACTTTTATTAATTAATCTATTAATCAATTAATTAACATTAACAATTAAATAAAAAGTATTATATGAAAACAAATTAAAAAATAAACCTCTCAAGTACTGAGGTGAGGACCATGGGATACCGTGTTGTTTATATTTTGTAAACAAAATTTCAGATTCACATTCAGTAAAGTACTGAGATTGCTATCGATAGTTTTTCGATAGTTGCTTCCTTTTTTTCCAAAGCTATTCAATAAAGAATCTCAACTAATTTAATTAAATTCAATTATCTGCTTACTATTTGAAATTTGCAGGATTATAAATTATAAGATTATATCATTACCTAATTTATTTGAATTTTAAAAAAGTTATTTACAATTTACATGGTTACAATAATAATGAACAAATCAAATCTTCAGTAAAGAAAAATAACGAAATATTTTAATTCAAGGATCAAGAAACGAGCATTTCTGCTTTCCTTTGGCTTAATCTTTGAGGGAACCCTTGAGCACTAGGAATTCCAAATTCGATTTCAAAAGAACTCGACACTTGACAGAGACAAAGCAGCATAATTCCGAGAGTTTCAAAACTTGAGGGTAAAAAAAGATCTATCGATAGTGACCATCGCTAGGCATGACCTGTCGATATATCGATAGTAATTATCGACAATCGCCCAACCCTAATAGAGGGATTTTCCATAATCCGTAGTGAGAGAAATTTTCAGAAATTGCTACCTGGTGTCCCAGGGACCACACGTTGGCAGTTAAGGGTTAATAATACAATAAATAATTTTTTTTTTTGTAATATTGTTGAATTTATGGACATCCACTTTATTTATTAATTTTATTTTTTTTTTTTGTTTGCAGGTGAGTGGAATGAAGAATGATCTGCGCTAGGAACGTGAGTAAAGCCCAAACAGTGTTACCTGTTACCTGTAGATAACCTGTTACCTGTTACCTGTTAGCAGTTAGCTGTAGATTACCTGTTCTGTATTACTACTGTTGAGTTTAGAGACTTTAGGTTCCCGCCAATTCCTAGCTGACATTATGGATTTTCCTTTGCTGCAAGGGGTAGGGGGCGCGGGTTCTACGGACGACTGTTTTTCTTTCATTTTCCCAACGGCGGGGAATAAGAAAAAACAAAGAGGAGGGATGATGGGGACTGTTTAGATTGGGAAATGTATTTTTCTTGGAGAGTTTTTCCCCCCCAGTGGAGGCAATACACAGCCTCTACACCTTCTCAATATTATTCCCTGTATTCCCCTTGTTTATCTCTCCTTCTCTTATATGCTCTTATTAATTCATTTTTTTATTTATTTTTTTTTTTATTTTTTATTCTGGTTCCATTTTGTATTTGCTTTCCTCGGGAGTATGTTGGATGTTTTTTTTTTTTTTTTAACTGAATATTGGCGAGCTTCGAAAACTGCTGTAGAACCGTATTCCAGATTCTGTTAAGCTGAGTAAAATCCGTGCTTACTTAAAATTTAATATAATGTAAAAATTGACCCTTGAAAAAATAGTAGTTGGTAAACTAGAGGTCTGGAGAGAAGGAAGGTTGAGGCAGGGGCTCTTAGCTAAGCTCTTATTTTACTATAGAATATATCTGAAAACAATTTGAAATTTGGCTTGCAGTAGGCTTGATAACTCTTTACTGTACTGGACTCTTTGTACTCTTTTTACTGGAAAAAAAAAAAAAATCTTTGATTAATACTTTGAATATTACTAAAAGTAGAAAGTGTCTCAGGAAACCCTTATAGGAGGACAATTTAGTTTATGGAATTATTGCTGGAGAAATTACAAAAAGAAATCTGTTGAATAAATACGGCTATGTTGCTACGGGGGTTTTAATAACTACTATATTGTAATTAAATATATGCCTGAGGATATAGCCCCATCAACTAATGTCTCACTTCCTTTATTGGATTCTAACCAAGCACGTGTAAACCAATTCAGTATTACTTATTATATTTAGGAAATAGAATAATTATGATTATTATTAATGATACTTTATTTAAAATTACCAATATAGATATATGAAACTATGTAATGATTTTACGAATACTATACTATAAGGCCAGCACACAATTTACCATTTATCTACTTAATACAATTACAAATTTTTATTGGGTACTAATCAATATAGAGTATGGGTCTTTAATCAGCATATTGGGTCTCCTCTGTCAGATCATAGTTGGTCAGCAGCTTCTCCAGGCTCCCTCCAAGATATCATATATATCACCCCCTCGATCCTGCCTCCATCAAGATTTAACTCTTTTTTTAAAGAGCATTGTTTTAAACTCTGTAACAAGTATTATTTTATTAGTAATTTTTTATTTTATCAATTTATTGAAATTTACTACTGTTACTTGAAAAGAACTACTCATCAGTAGCACTTCAATAAAAATTCTGCACTAGAAGGTCTCTGGGCCATCTTATTTTCAGATGCCTCGGAGGATTATCGGGAATGTAGTGGGAAGCAAGAAAAACTAGTGGATTTGAGTGGTTACGGAGCTAACTATGAAAGAATAGATATCTGGTTTGGGCTAAATCATCAACATATGGAACATTAAGATCTTTATGGATATGTTTATTGGTGACAAAGTAAGGAGCATTGAGGATTTTTTGAAGGATTTTGGATTGTAAGGATTGGATGTTACGAGATGAATTGGATGGTTTGATGGAGCCCCAATACATATTAGCTGAAATCGACATATCAATGTTTTAATGTTTTCGAGATATATCTCACTTTTTGTCAAACATTTACTTCTAGTGCCTTCAACGATCGTTTCTCAGAAAAAATGTCAGAATCAAATTTCTAGGGCACTAAATGTACATAAATTTCGTATATAAGTTTTTGGCACTTGAAGCAAATATTTGACAACAAGTGAGATAATTATTGTTTTTTTGAGAACATTTTCGATTTTCAATAACGTATATCTCGAAAACGGTTGGAAATTCGACAAATATTTTTATAATTTATTTGATAGAAAATTTAATTAACTTCAATTTTTATTTGGAACATATTTTTATAGAGTCCACTATTTTCGAGATATAATCGAAAAACCATGAAATGGAGCCTTCTCCTCTTTCACCCACTGTTAGCTCCCCCAGGGGTTTATGTAAATAAGTCTTTTGTAATTGATTAGGAGCTTTGAACAACTAGTAAATGAAAAATTTCATTTCGACAGCAACATAGTTCGGATACTATGAATCGACTTTCGATCATCGATACCTTTTTTTTTTTCTGGAAAATAGATCTTCTAAACAGGCACATGCTTGGTTGTTCCTAAAATAATATTAAATTAAAAAACATTTTAATTGGTATGTTATTTTGCTCGTGGATACAAAAAGTTGAGTTTAGACAGTTTTATAAATTAATAATAGAGTTTCCATTCTTACAAGATATTGCGCACAGAGAGAGAGAGAGAGGAGAGGGAATTAAATGTAAAAGAATAACCTCGGAGTCCATACGGTAAAAAAAAAAAAAGCTTCCCCCCGACCAACCGGAGTGTGCAATTAATAAAATGAGCCAATGAGAGGAGGCGGTACATATCGATCAAGGAGGGGGTGGGGGGGGGGGGGTGGTTTGTGAGTGTGTGATGAATAAAAATGAGGCAATCAGTCCTCATTCAGTCCGGTCCAGCTCTGGCTAACACTGCCTCAACAAGCCTTTAAAAAAAAAAAAGAAAAAAGAATAAAAAAATCGTCAGCAAAATGCAGGGGGAGATAGTTGTCTTCTGAACTTTTTACCATGTAAAGAGAATCTTTTAGAATGCAGGGGATTGAAGTTGGGATTCTAACGTAATGAAAATAAAAAAAAAAAAAAAAAACTTCCAGAAAACGGAAGAAACATTACATACAGACTATGACTATACGATACACCTTAAGGTCGCCCATTGAAAATGTGTCGGATTTACTTATCGCCTTAAAATCTTCGAATAACACCTATTTACATTGATTAGGAATACATTCCATTTAGTCCAGTCAATGAGTGCATCAAATATGCGATTATTTTTGACTTCGAACAGTTTCGTTAGAAGTAGTTAGAAGGTAAACATACTTAAAGTCCCCGCCCCTGGGGTGAGCTAACGGCGGGGAGATGGGAGAAGATCTCGTTTTTGCGTTTTATTTTTATTATATCTGGACAACGGTGAACTCTGGAAAAATATGTTACGAATAAAAATTAAAGATAATTAAATTTCCTATAGAATTGTTTATATACATATTTGTCGAGGTTCCAACCGTTTTCGGGATATACGTTATTCGATATCGAGAATTTTCGTAAAATTATATTTACCTTACTTTTTGTCAAGAATTTGTTTCTAGTGGCTTTCACAATCATTTCTGAGAAAAAAAAATTAGAATCAAAGTTGCAGAGCATTAAATTTTCTTTACTTTCATAAATACGTTTCTGGCACTTGAAGCAAATGTTAACAAAAAGTAAGGTAATCATTATTTTCTTTTCGAAAATTATCGATTTTAAAAACACCGTTGAAAGTTCGACAACTTTTATAGGAAATTTAATTAGCTTTAATTTTGATCCATGCACTCTACACCCCTCATTTGAGCACTCTTTGACTGGGGTCACTTCTCCGCGAAAATACCTTTGTCGGTACTCTTTTGACTATAACTCCAAAACTAATTGTTCGATCCAAAATTTCTTTTTTCCATCTGAAAACCGGTTAAATTTACTATAAGGACCTATATATAAAGTTTTGATCAAGTCTTGTAAAACACCCATACCAGCAAGCTGAAAACCGTTTACTGTTTTAAAATCCTAGCTTTTCTCGCCACATTTTTCACAACTCCAAAACTATTTTACCTAATTATAGAAATGCTTGATTAATTTATTCTATTTTTGGAAATAAAAAAGTAAAAACATTATTTTAAAATTTGTTAATAGGGAATCTATATAAAAATAGATAATTTTCGCAAACAAATAATTTTGTTTACTTTTCTCAAACAGTTGCTTCAAGTGCCAAAAACGTATACATGAAATTTAAGTAAAATTAATGCTCTACAACTTTGATTTTGAAATGTTTACCGAGAAACGATCGTTGAAGGCACTAGAAGCATATGTTTTTGACAAAAAGTGAGATATATCTCGAAAACATTAAAACATTGATATTTCGATTTTAGCTAATATGTATTGGGGCTCCATCAAACCATCTAATTCATCTCGTACCCTTGCAATTCAAAATCGTCAATGTTCCTTACTTTGTGACCAATAAACTTATCCATAAAGATTTTAATGTTCCATATGTTGCTGATTTAGCCCAAACAGGATACCTATCCTTTCATAGTAAGCTCCTCAACCACTCAAATCCACTAGTTTGTCAACTTGCCTAACCATTCCGGATAATCCTCCGAGGCTTCTGAAAAGAAGATGGCCTAGATACCTTCAAGTGTAGAATTTTTATTGATGTTCTTCTGACGAGTAGTTCTTTTCAAGTCTTTTCAAGTCTTGACATGTTATTGTAATCGTTATCAACACATTTACTTGATGTATTTTGTACAGTTGTAAATTTCAATAAATGAATATATATAAAAAAAAAAAAAAAAAAAAGTAAATTTTATCTTTTAATTGTAAAATGAGAGGAACTCCAGAATCCAAAGTCCCTTCAAGAAACTCTCCTGAACCAAGAACCTTAACAATAGAAGTTACAGTACACCGAAGAGAGGTGAATTCGGAAGTTGAACAATAAGGTCCCGTTTTGTTCCAAGGAGACTCCACACTACAATAAGGCACGTAGCTCAGGATTTTTTATAGTAAGGGTTTGTTCAATGATGAGTTATTGAGATATTTCTGAGTCGGATGGCCACATTTAGTTGTTTTTTTATTTGGGGATTTTGTACAAGTCTGAGGTATTGTATCTTCAAAACGCTGCGTAGCCTAAAAAATTACAAAGGTAAACAATAAAATGAACAAACATAAAGTAAATGCTCATAATGGCAGGTAAATTGTTTGTAAAGCAACTACCCACTTGTAGAACTTCAATTAATGTCCTATATTAGAAGATCCCGATTATTTCTAGTCCTTATCTAGAATATAATATAAAGCAAGTTGAGAGATTAAAGGATTGGAGTGGTTATGGAGCTTACTATGAAAGGATAGGTATCTGGTTCGGGCTAAATCAGCAACATATGGTACATTAAGATCTTTATGGATAAGTTTATTGGTGACAAAGTAGGGAGCATTGAGGATTTTTCGAAGGATTTTGGATGTAAGGATTGGATACATGATGATTTGGATGATTTAGTAGAGCCCCAAAGCTCAACTCCGTACGTCCAAAAAGGTCTGATAAGTGTCATGTAAATGAGTCTTTTATAGGAAATGTTCTATGTTAAAAATTATTAGATCATCTCAAATAATTTACATGAATTTGTTTTTCATTAAACGAAAGAGGTTCTTTAGAGCTAATAAACTGTCGAGGACTTATTCTCCCGATCGTTTGGAATTTAATCCGGCCATATCCAATTTATGACTGGGACAACTGTCCTTCGCATCCCAGAACGTCGTAGCCTCGCAGGCAGACAAGATTCATCCAGATCCGGCGCTTGTTGTAGACATCAGTAATGTAATGGCCGGTTGTAAATTCTGTTTTATGTGAACCTCGCTGGACCTAGGCAATATAAAAGTTAGTTTGTCTAGAAAACAGGGGGGTTGGCAAGAGGGGGGAGCTTAGGGGGGGTTTATGTAGCAAGTTGGAAGAAGCTACCCTCACGGCCCAAGCCGCCCCAACTGGGTCAGATCAGAACGGCCAATGTCTTGTTATTGCACTTTGTCTATATGTCGACTTGTCTCTCTTCGATATATTGTCTCTTCTAGTCTTTTATCTACTTCAACCATGTTTTTTTCTTTTAGTTTTCTTATTTTTATAGCTGCCTTTATACATTGTATCCTTATATCTGTTTATCTCCGGGTTGTTTCCTTTTGCCGTAAATAATTTTTATGTTTTTTAATCATTTGACGTTTCTTTATGAGATTTATAGATTTCTTTTTTCTTATTTGAGGAACATTATAGAATATAATGATGGAGTATTACATAGTAATTAAATATTTGAAAAAATTACAGAAACATATCACTTGAGGTACACGATGATAGTACAGACAAAATAGACCCTTTCCAAAAAAAAGCGGCGTATACGAATTAAAATGTAATGACTGTGAAGCAAAATACACGGGGAAAACCGGACGATCGGTAAATCAAAGAGGAAAAACATACTAATAAGACCCAAAACTCCAATTTCGCTATCCATTTAAATAAAAATAATCAGGGTTTGAAATCAATAATTATTTTTTCCAAAAATCATATAATAATTATTATATTTGATTTTTATTTTAAAAATCATTCCTGATTTATAAATAAAAATTTCAATTGATTTTTAATGTTTATTGTGATGCGATATTGAATAAAATAATAATTGCGATCAAAAAAATATTGATCAGAAAATAAAAATCACCTTTTACACACATATAGATCAACATGTTTGTATACAAATACTCAAAATACAGCTTGGAGATAATTCAAAAAATTTAACTTTATGATTTAAAAATGAATTACTCAAAAATTATTATTATTATTAATTGTAAAATTTTTTTTCAAAAATAATGATCGGAATTTGATTTTTATCATAAGTGATAAAAAATAAAAATCAATCTTAATAAAAATCATCAAATGATTTTAAAAATTCCAGATTATAATCTTTATCGGATTTGATTTTTATTATTATTTTTTTTAATTATCGATTTGAAACCCTGAAAATAAGAATAAATTTAATAAATACTCGGGAGTAAAAATAATACATCAAATAGAAAACAGCCTGAAATTAAATATTTATGAATCATTAGAAATAATAAAATCGTTTAAAACCAATCCAGATTTTTGTTTAAATGATCAGATAATCATATCCAATAGCCCCGTTTTAAATTTGTTTCCCATAGGAACGGAAAAATCCAATGAGTCATAGGGAAAATTCCATGGTAAACCCCAAAAAATTAACCTACCTGCCCCTTTCCCTTTTCCAGGATGGATATATTTCTGATATCTCTTAGATCTACTCAGTTGAGTACCTATGATTATACCTTAAGAGATCTCTTCAGATAAAATAAATTTAAGGCTGGTACTGACCCCAAATACCAGACAGGTCAACTGTATTTTTATCACAAGACATTAAGATTATAATTGAATTAAATGTAATAAGATTACATAAATATGAAACTATCTACTGAGATCAATAATTAAAACTTCTGTAAAATTATCAAAATAATATTATAGCAGATGTTACTCTCATTTTTTTTATTTAATATACATGAAGGTGTTAGACAGGAAGGGCGAATGTCCAGTAACAATGGTTTTGAAAAAATCGAAAATGTAAATTACAAACTGTGTATTTTTTTATCTTTGATAATGGGTTTTTAAACTCCACCATAAACATGTGAAAATCCTCTTTTACGCCTTCTTATCATTTTCCCAATCAGGGAGAAATTACTTTTTATGTTTAGTGTGTCAATAAATATCAGGACCAAATATTTAAGTTTCGTATGAGACATGAATAAATAAAATAATTTATAAGTCGATTTCAAAATAAATATTGCTCGTGATTTTATGATTATTTTTCGCCTTAAATTATGTGGCTTTTGGATTAAATTACTTGGGCAACTTATGGGAAGATGCTGTGCTTCAACGGTTTCCTATTATATTATTAAGATATGAATAATGTAGACGAAGAACTGAGAGGACATCGTGTGAAGATCTTATACATCCATTGTGGTTTTGTGTTTGTGCTGTGGAAGTGATCTGTTTGCCAGGTTTAGAATTAGCATAACCTCTGCAGCTACTTAGCTATGGGGACTACCCGAAGGATGCGGATGTGTGGGTTCGGGTTTCGGGTAATGAGGTAGGATAGTAGGTTAGTATTAGTACCTTGGTACCCTAGTACCATGGTACGGCCTAATAATGAGCCGCTCCTGGCTAATAAGGTGTTTACAGGGGCGTGCCTCTGGTGCAAGATCATCTTGGCTAATGACAGCTCTGTGGTTAGTCTTCCTGTAGTCTGCGTCCTTGTGGGGGTTCTATCAATGGGAATCGGTTAGCTATATAATAGAATATCTATATAGTATATCTAATGATGTAGGAAACAGTGCTACAAAGAATAATAAATATTATTGTTAAAACAACGCATGTTTTTTTTTTTATTTATATATTATATATGTATATATATATATATATATATATATATATATATATATATATATATATATATATATTTTTTTTTTTTTTTTTTTTTTTTTCATTTCAAATGTTGTACGAGTAGATTCATTGTCATGGATATTACTTATTTCCCATAAAAGAGCTTGTAACATTTTTCCAATAAAATTATTTGAATAAAAAAAAAAAAACTTATTTAATTAGTTTATTAAATGAGTGCTGAAATGGGGTTGTAGAGTGCAGCTAAATATGTTATAGATATTTTCAGTTTCTTATGACTGTAGGGGACGCTGATCAAATCACCTCCTAGTAATTTGTTTTTTATATATATCAATTTATTGAAATTTACAACTATACAACAAGGAAATAAGCTGATAACGATTACAATGACATGTAAAAACTTGATAAGAACTGCTCATCAGTAGCACTTCAATAAATATTCTACACTAGAAGTTCTCTAGGCCATCTTCTTTTCAGACGCCTCGGAGGATTATCTGTAAGTAACCTTGAAAAAAAAAAAAAAAATAATAAAATTTTATTGTTGTCCAGAGTGATATATGTTGAAAAAAATAACACGTTTAAACAAATAATATGTTTGTTTTTTTTTTTTTTTTTTTTTTTATTTTTTATTATGTTATTCTATTTTTATTAATTTAATTTTTTTTTTTCATTGTAAATATCGTACGAATGAATTCATTGTCTTAAATATTACTTATTGCCCACAAATGAGCTTTTAACATTAAAAAAAAAAATTTTTTTGATTAAAAAAAAAAAACCCACAACATATATACGAGTATATATGTCTAAATATTGATATTAATTAAAAAATAAAACAAGTGAATCGAGGGGTGTAGAGGGCATGAAATATGCGATAATTTTTGACTTCGTAGCTTCGTTAGAAATAGGTTAACATACTAAAAGTCCCCGCCCCTGGGAGGTCAGCTAACAGTGGAGGAGAGAGGGGGAGAAGTTCCGATTTGGGGGTTTTCGATTGTATTTCGAAAACGGTGGACTCTACAAAAATATGTTTTAAATCAAACTTAAAGCTAATTAAATTCCCTTTAAAATTGTGCATACATATTTGTCGAACTTCCAATGGTTTCCGAAATATAAGTTACTTAAAATCGATAATTTTCGAGAAAAAAAAAATAATTTCTACCTCACTTCTTGTTAAAAAATTGCCTCTAGCGCTTTCCACGATCGTTTCTCAGAAAAAATGTCAGAATCAAAGTTGTAGAGCATTAAATTCATTTTAATTTCTTATATAAATTTATGGCACTAGAAGCAAATTTTCGACAAAAGGTGAGGAAAAATAATTTTTTTTTTCGTTAATTTAAGATTTTTAATAACGTATATCTCGAAAACCATTGAAATTTCGACTAATATGTATATAAACAAGTTTATAGAAAATTTAATAAGCTTTAATTTTCATGCACATAATATTTTTTTAGAGACCACCGTTTTCGAGATATAATTGAAAAACCCAAAAATGGGACATTCTCCCATCACCCACCGTAAGCTCACCTCCTAGGGGCGGGGATTTTTATGTTTACCTTTTAAATACTCTTAACGAAGCTGTGAAGGAAAAATTATCGCATATTTCATGCACTCTTCAATATTATAAAAATATAGTAATTTGAAATAAAATTATTTATTTCTATTTCTATACTCGTATAGCAATATTAGTTGAAATAAAAATATATAATTTTTTTGTGAAGTAATCATTTAGTGGAGTATTTCTCAGATTTTACTTCTACATAAATATTTCAGATTCGATGTTATTTAAATACGGTATCTAAAATACACAGCTTTTTTCAGACCAGATCACCTCCTTGCATTAATGTTAGCCTTGAAAAAAATACATATATTAAATTTTATTGTTGTCCAGAGTGACATAGAGTTTGTAATATGTTGGAAACAATTTTATTGCTTGAAGTACATTGACTTCTTAATAAGACAGAGTTTAGAGCCTGCTTTACAACTCGAGACACATCACTTCCACTCTGGGCAGAAGCTGTATTCGAATCCAAAAACCGGACAGCAATATATAAGATGGAGGGTACACGACAAGCTGCTTAGTAGTCCCACTTACAGGGACTGATAGGGTACCCACTTTTTATGAACCTTTTTAGGTACCTGTTACTATTCTACCTCGTGTACCTCCTTCCCTACCCGTGTACCCCCTGTCCACTTTGTCTTATCTCTTAATAGAAGGAAAGAAAAAAAAAAAAAAAAAACGATAAAGATTATAGCGTGACTAGTTGTCCCCGGGTTCGGAGATTTCGCACCGAATCTCAATCCAAGTCCTATAATAAAACTAAATATATCAAACATTATATGTCTATAATAAATACTATTATATAAAAGGACAAGCCATTTTTCCTTTGTGATCACTAGCAACGAAAATTACTGAACTAATCTCTACCAAATTTTAACCACATCATCTTTATGGTTCCAATAATGTTTGAAATGAAATGAAAATAGCCTTTTATTTATGCAAAAGCAATTGTATACAAATTGAACAATAAATATTATGAATATTAACAGGAGTAATAGTCAGCACTTCCCGGGGTGACTGGCCCTATTGGGATCTGAGTTCGTTCCACTTCTTCTTCCAAACGTCTCTGTCCCTAGCAGCTCTCCACCAGAGGGGTCCTGCCAGGAGTTTAAACGTCCAGCTCTCCACATTTTCTTTGGGCGCCCTTTTCCTCTTTTTAGGTCATATGGAGTCCATTCAGTGACAATTTTCGACCATCTATTTTCTTCACACCGAAGAAGATGCCCAGCCCACTTCCATTTGCTCAGTCTTATCCGCCTGAGTGTGTCTGTGAGCCCTGTTTCTTTCTTGATCTGGATAGTTCTCACCCTGTCGCTTTTCCTCACCTTCATAATTCTGCCACACCTGGATCTTCCTCTCTTGAGCTTTTGTCAGAGACCACGTTTGGCATCCATAGGTAACCGCTGGGCTTATGCAACTGTTAAAGACCTGTCTTTTTAGCTCCATACTTATATTGCCTTTCATAATATGTTTGAGGGACCAAAACTTGTTCCAACCTAGTGCCATTATCCTTTGGATTTCTTTTGCTCCTCTATCTGCGAAGGATACCATCTGACCCAGATAGATGAACTCATCTACATATTCCAAGCTGTAGTTGTCTATTTGGCATTCTTCTTTTTCTCTATTCGTCATCAGTTTCGTCTTTTCGTAGTTAGGGTAAAGACCAATTTCTTCACATAATTTTAGAAGATGCTTGAGCATTTCCCGTAATTCTCACATATCTTTGGCAAACAGCACAATGTCATCGGCAAAACGTGAGTTGCTTAACCATTTACCATTTATTTTTATTCCTATGTTTTCCCAACCAAGACGCCAGAATACCATCTCTAGCACAAGAACAAATAAAAGTGGGGATAGCGGATCTCCTTGTCGCACACCCTTCTCAACACTGAAGCTTTGTCCTCTCTTTTATGTTATGATATATGCTGACATTTCTTTATACAGCTCTATAATTATCTTTACATACTATCCCTCTATTTCTATTGTCCTGAGGGCTTTAAATATCCAGTAATGTTTAACTATAATAAAATCTTCTGATATTCAAGTAATTAGTAAACTAAATAAGTGATAATATGTGGATAATGGTAAATGGCGCCATTCTACACGAGAGGTTACAAAGCTACGGTGTTATCTTAAGCTTAAAATTGATAATAAAATTTACTTGTATTTAATTAAAATATAAAAAAAAAAAATATTTGAATATGTGGTGCGAGATGTTTATCCTGGTGAATTTAAAAAAATCAAACGATATGTGGTTAACACCATTCATAGAGCATACAAACGTAAAACTACTGAAACCATCTGTATGGAATTTTAACAACATAATTTTTATTGCACTAGGAATGTTTAGCAATAGTAAAATTTACAATAGTTATAATTTAAATGTACAATGTTGGGTGGAAAAAATGAAGTTTGCAACACTTGTATAGATTTTTATAGTAAAATTAAACCAGATGAAATCTATAAAATTATTACCAAATCCTTTGCTTTTTGATATTTTGTGTTAAAATATGAATCATGTGTCTTTAGTTGTAAGCACTGATAATGCAGTCCATTATTATTATTTATCTGTCCACAAGGTGGGGGTCATTGTAGATGAGTCCGATGATGAATCGTATCGTTGCCTCGGTCGAATGTTTTAAGAAAAAAAAAAACATGTTTATTTTTAATATGTTTAAAATATATGTAATTAATTGTTTAATTACCGACACTGTGTTAGTAAATTACAGTTTTAAATGAGTAAAATTTAAAAAATAAAATAAAAGAATTTGTGCTAATAAAGTTTCTTGGTAATAACATCGGTATATCGTTAAGTAAATATTGTTTCGAGGTGATGTGGTCTGCTTCCAAGCTCGACCGTGAGGGTTCCTCCAAATCAGTGTACCCACTTTATTGCCGTTATTTGTATGCCCCAGGTGTATAGATGGACATATTTATAACAAGAGTACAGCGGAAAAATGTATTTTTTTTTTTTTTAATTATTAGTGCTATTTAATTCAGGAAACATAGAAAAAAAAAAATTTTAAAATCTTAAAATTAGGAGGAAAACCAACTAAGTAAGGAGAAATGTCAAACAGTATGATTTAGTGTATTAGGAAACAAGACGGTTTATGTTTGTTTACATGACCAGATAAATGTGTCGTCTAGTTGCAAAACCGGCCAACTCCTCAGTTTTGAGAAATACGTTTTTTCTGTTTTCTGAGTCCTAAGATACATTTTCCATCTATTGGAAAGAAGAAACCTCGCAAAAACCCGTGAAATCCTTGTTAAACCTGCGTTTGAAAAAACACAGTGTGCTGCAAAAACCGGTCAAATCCTTCCGTGAGTGAGTTTCAAAACCGGCCATCTCCACATCCGCTAGATCGCGGTGATGTTCCAGATCAAGAAGGCCTCTTATCAGGTAACTATCAGTCTGTTCCTACTTTTCTTGTAGTTAAAGTTTATGCCTTTATTGTTTTCGTGCACTTTTTCTTCGATCTTTAAGTAGAAGTTTGTAGAAGAAATTACAGCTAAATTAGCAAGAAAAAGACAAAGAGACCAGGCAACATGGAGAAGAAAAAAACTCCTCCAGATCGGGTTTTTAACCAAATTTAGAAGAAGTTAAAGAAAATCGAGACTCTCGTTCAGCCTTCAGAGTTTTACGGCATTCTCTCGGAAAGCGGAACTGTGTTCAAGCCAGGAAGAGACTACACAAATCTCGATTGAAAGATTCCCAGTAATGCCCTCCTCAAACCCCCTGCACTATGGCACTTCAAAGTCACCCCAACAAAGAGATTTTTCAGAACCAACAACAAATAATAAGGGGCAAGTTCAAGTGGAGGTTTTCTACGGATCGTTTGATTTTTTAATGTAATGTCGTAGCATCAACTGGTCAAGAAGGAGGAAGCAGAGAAGTAGATGAGAGGGATGAAGAATAATATCAGGAAAAAATGTGTAAGTCTGTTGAAGACGATAATACCGCAAGAGTATATGTTTCTGAATTTTATTTTTCTAAATTACGTTTTTCGGAAATTCTTCTTCTTCTTCTTCTTTTAGCACAACAGACTTCTTCTTATAGCGGCCCCTGGCTTTTTCAACTTCTGCCTTCCATTTCCCTCTGTCCATTTTCGGAACTTATTAATTTAAAAATAATTCTTGCCAGTTTTTCCGTCTAGATGTTTTGAGTTACACCACAACATTTCAGAGTTTTTTTTTCAAATAATATTAACTTATTGTAGAAAGTTTTCTTCATTTGCATCCCGAAAAACTCAATATTTTCATTAAAATTAGTTATTTTTAAGTTCTAATTCATTAAAAAACCGTCCAACTCCAAAATAAGTTGCAAATGCGGCCAAATCCAAAATAAAAAATATAGTAACTCACCCCCTCCACTTGCCCCTTCCATTTCAAAAAGTGCTTTCAAACACACTACCCTTGTGCCACTAAAAACCGAAGAGATTTTCTTTCTACTTCGTTTTGACGTGATGTAACAGAAAATCAGCTCTCCTGAGAAATTTGTTTTTTTTTAGGCCGGTTTTGCAACTAGACGACACAAATATAAAAATAATTAGAAATAGTCTAATTTTTAATTATTTTATGGTAGAAACTAAAAAATGAACCTTTATAGGGAAAACCAAAGGGGTTTCCTTTTACCTGATTATTCAGCTGACCACCACCGTTTCTTTCCTCCTTTGATTCTTAGACTTGATTGCTTTAAGAAGCTTTTTCTTTTTTTTTTTGCCGCCTAGTATACACACTATATATACACACCTAGTACCAACATCTTTGATTTCTTGTCTTTCATTTTTAAAATTTTCATATATAATCTGTGTAAATGAAACGGCTGTTTGGCATTTTTGTTTTTAGAAGTTTTTAGAACTTATGATTAAATCAATGAATCTAATGGAATAAATCAAATAATACTTCAATCTTAATGTCATTGATCCTTCTATGACATGCTTACAGATTTATTATGCGATTATTTTGTTGTTTTTTTTTTGCTATATCTGACTGGATACATTCTGTTGCTGCTTTACAATATATGGCGGAAAATATTGTCTAAAGTATAAACTATTCACAAAGGATGTAAAAAAAAAAATATATAGCGGTAGAATCGCCCCCTCTTCCCGTTCACGATATGAAACTTTAAAAACTTTTAATATTGTTAGTAAGGAAGTTGAGACGGCTCCCTCTGCAGCACTTACCTTGCCCTACATTCTGCCCTATTTATTTTCTACTAGGAAAAGGAAGGAAAAAAATAAGAGAAAAAAAGGAAAAAAAAAAAAAAAAAAAATTTAGTATTAAGGTCGGAGTTGGACGGGTGGGGGTAGTTTGTAATATATTGTAAAGAGAGAGGGGGTGAGGGGGGTGTACGGGGCCGTGTGCGGTTTTAATAAGACAATGTAACCTTTTCATAACCTCCAGTTGTAAAAAACTGCATATAAAAGACGGCCAGCTAATGATATTGGTGCACTATAATATAGTGTACAGTGTATAGTGTATAGTGTATGGTGTATAGTGTTGGGGGGGGCCAATAAATTCGATAGAGCAGTGCACGCTCCCCCCTTCCCCCCATACACCATATCTCCCCCCACCCCCGACTCCCGCGCCCGCGTCTTTTCTTTGCTTTCCCGCTTTTCTTTTTATTTCCCCTCTCTCTCTTCCTCCCTTCGCCTTCTTCTTCTTCCTCTATATGTACGTGTGTGTGTGCCGTTGCCATGACGACACTATCTGGGCCCTTCGACCTCCCCCTTGGCTCAGTCTGATGTCTGAGTGTAGTGGGGACTCTACTCCTCCACCGCCTCCTAGATTGCTCACCTTATCTTACTACAAGCAGCTCCTAGCCCTCGGTAACTTGCCCATCTCGCTTCAGGATGACCCCTTCAGGATATACCAGAGGGAGGTATGGATTCCCCTTTTATATATAAAACCAAGAAAAATTCCTTACAGATCAATCAACAGAATTCCACTCCTTTCCTCACACCCACACGCACATACAACCTATAAAACTATATCTTAAACTATTATATTTCAACCCAAAACCTTATATTTCGGGGACTGACCACAGACTGATAAGAGAGCGTACCCAAGCGGACCCCTCACGTGGTGATAACAGCAACCACTTTCGGCCAACCTGATCACTGAATCCTCTTTCACATCATTGTATACAATAATAATAAAAATATCTGAGTATTAAAACTAAATTAATAAATATTATTTTAATGGCCAAAGCACTCAACCAAAAACTAGTAACATTGGCATGATGAGAAACAATATAGTGTCGAAACGTCGCCAAAATAGTTGTTTTTAATTATTGACTGAACCTCAAGAACCTTACTAAACATTTAATACTAACAGTCAAGAAATTTATCCATATATATAATATCATATTGATCGGGTGTTAGTTGACTGAGAAATATTTAAAGATGAGAGATGACGGCTAGGAGAGAGTTTATAACAACATATTATTTTGTATATGTTGTTATAAACTCTCTCCTATATATATATATATATATTTAATAACTAAGTAAACATCGATAAATCTTATTTTTAAATCGATTATTTCATTTAAATTATGTAATCTTAAATTAAATTTATGGATTTAAAATTTAAATCGTTTATATATAATAAGGAATTGAACTTCAGAGAATAGTGGTTTAAAAATATCATGATCATAAGTAAACATCTTTTATTTTTTTTAAATCAATTATTTTTTGTAATTTTAATATTGAATATTATTTTTATGGATACGTAATTAAAGTAGCTTAAATACTATATTAAATAGATCTTGACAGTGTTTTTGTTTTTTTTTTTATTATTACTGCGATACTTCGAACTTGTAAATTATGGACGTATGAAAATATATATAAAGATGCATTATGCTGCTATGCAGCCATAGATACACAGCAATTAAAAAAATATTTTAATTTGTAATACTTACGTTTCGACTTGCATTGCAAGCCTTCATCAGGGTTTCAGAGAGAGTAGAAATCAGAAGCAGTTACAATTTTGACCATTAAGGGACCTGAGCTACAATTTATTATAGTATTTAAACTGCTTCAATTGCGCACCCATAAAAATAATTTAGAATATTAAAATTTCAATTAAATAATCAATTTAAAAATAACGATGTTTACTTATGATAATGATCGTCTAATCAATACAAATAATAAAATTTATTTTAAAACCCTTATTCTCTTAAGTTCGATTCGTTGTTATATTTAAACTATTTAAATTTTAATTCAATAAATTTAATTCAAAATTTTATAATTTCAATGAAATAATCGATTTAAAAATCAGATTTATTGACTCCGAGGCTTCTGAAAAGAAGATGACCTACAGATCTTCTAGTGTAGAATTTTTTTTAAAATGCTACTGATGAGTAGTTCTTTTCAAGTTTTGACATGTTATTGTAATCGTTATCAGCTCATTTACTTGATGTATATATGTTTATAGTTGTAAATTTCAATAAATTGTTATTAAAAAAAAAAAAAAAAAAAAAAGATTTATTGATGTTTACTTAGTAATTAAAAAAAAAAAAAAAATTAATAAATCATAAACAAAAAATAATATGTAGTAACTAACTCTTTGCAAGCTGTGTTGTATTCTTAGTCGTACTTATATTGTTTGATTTAAAATATAATTAAGTCTTATGAATTTTACATTTATAATGATTTATATTTAAATGACAGGATCGATTTTAAGAAAAAAATTTATCGATTCTTATACCCTCATAATAATGATAATAATTAAATAAGTAATAAAGGATGATTTCATCGAACTCTATTCTCTCTTTTATATGTTTATAATATTTATGCTGCTTGAATTTCGAATCCGTAAGTTAAAATAAAAGGATCGATTTGAAAATACGATCTATCGATGTTTACTAAATAAAAAAAAAAATAAAAATTATATCATTAAATACTAAATACTGTTTACAAGAAAATCTCTTTGCCCTGTCATATCGTTTTCTTTATTGTTCTTTGAATATTTATTTTAAACCATAATCTAATAGTCTAAATTTTTAATCTGTAATTTACATTTTAAATTGCAATGAATGAATAGATTAATTAAAATATCGATAATGAAATTATACAAATATTTTTTTATTTCAATGAACAATCTTTTGTTTATATAGATAAATTCCTTAAGAGTTTTCATACTATAACAAAATATAATATGATACAAAATAAGTAATTAATGATTTGGACTTTAATATTTTTCTCATTAAAAATACATTTTTTTTTTCCTTTCCAGTCCAGCATAACATAAATTTCATGACATCAATATAATAATAAACATATTATTTAAAAGTTATTAGTTGAAATTCACAACAGTATAAATAATAAAAATCCATCTAATAAATGTTAAATTATTATTATAAATTCAAAAAAGCTGGAAGTCTTCTTGTTTAACGTTACTCCTCAAAAACGTAACATTTTGACACCCTCTAGCTCTGTTGGTGTAGCTAAAATCGAAAATTTGGAAAAGGTTTCCCATCAGAAATTAAATGGTGAATATATTTTGTTCTATAACATTCCCCGCTTGAAACTACCGTTTAGGAGCTTCATTGCTTTGAATGAAAAAAGTTTGGGCTACATCTTTTTGTGTTTTGCCGACAGTTTCCTTATCAGATATTTAATGTTTTACTTACAATGAGTAAATTGAGGAGAAATTGAGTTGATTTTTGTTTTTTTTTTATTAGTTCGTAGAAAATATATTAGAAAAAGAAATGATAATAATAAATGTTTCTATACTAACCAACGATACTTATACACCACTATGTTCGTGTTGATTTTTTAAAATTTAATACTGCATAATAAACATAACTCAAAATATAATAATAAAAATGTGGACCAGGACTGAAAAATAAGGTCTGTCTCATTCATAAAAAAAAAAAAAAAAAAAATAATAATAATTTCACTATATGTTATAATATAATATTCTTTTATTTTTTATTTTCACAGAAACTTTTTTTACGACGCATATATGAGGGGATGGGAAAGGCTCCCCCATTCTTTTCTAGGTCAAATCGTTACTAACAATATTTACAGCTCTTCTAAGAATATGTAATTTGGTTTGAAGAATATTGTGAAATCCATATAATAACCCTTCTTCCAGTCTTAGATGAAATTTTAAATTGGCTCTTAGTCGATTTATTATACCGATATCCTAGTTAGATATACATATATCAATTGTTTAATAATTAAAATTTTAAAATATATTGAAAACGTATTTCATAATATGACATTTAATAGTTTATAATTTATTTTGTTGAAGTAGGATTGATGAATTAGTAGAATTTAAGAAGTGACACTTGAAGTAGAAATTTTTTTTTCTTAGCCGAGTGTCACATATAATTATATACTGATTATATGTACTAATTTAAAAATGTATTAAATAAATCAAAATTGCTTTTTGAAAGGTCTGAGAGTTAACTAAAGAGTAATGGTATGATAGGGTGTGGGTTAGTCAGCTAAACGATTAGGTTAATTCAATCCTTTAGGCTTTCCCTAGCTAGTCAGTTTTTCTGTTCTTGCTGTAAGCGAATCAATATATTAACTAAAATTTTTAAATGCAAATATACAATCTTTCGGAGATGTAGATAGTTAAGGTAGGCAGTCATAGATACTCAGCAGATCAAAATAAAATTATTTTATTTTAATTGTTAAAGCCAACGTTTCGACTACATTGCAAGTCTTCATCAGGGCTAAGGGGGCAAAATTAAAAGGGCTTATAAGAGACATAAAGCAGACTGAATGTAAATAGATGAGGGTCAAGTAGATAGGTGAATTGTTTCTTCCAATTTTCCCTATGACTGGTTGGTTTTTTTCTATTCCAATGAAATGTTTAGTTGGCAGTTAATGGGTTAGGCATCGTTAGAAGTTTAAGCGTGTCACAAAATCATTCGAATGGAAAAAACCAACCAGTCATAGGGAAAATTGGAAGAACAATCCACCTATCTACTTGACCCTCATCTATTTACATTCGGTCTGCTTTATGTCTCTCAGAAGCCCTTTTAATTTTGCCCCCTTAGCCCTGATGAAGACTTGCAATGCAAGTCGAAACGTTGGCTTTAACATTTAAATAAAATAACAATTTTATTTTGATCTGCTGAGTATCTATGACAGCCTACCCTAACTATCTACATCTGCTATAGATCACAGTCAACTATACCTAATGAATACAATGTTTCGTATCGTAATTACACATGTTTGATTTGTTTATGTATTAAGGACTGATACTTAAATGCTGAAATAAATATTACTAATATTCTCATTTTAAATATTTTACCAGAAGGAACAGAAAAAAAAAAAACGATTTCTCTTAGGAAAAACCTAAGGGCTCGTCTATCTATCTGATTATATAGTTGACTACCCCAAACCTCTTTATTTTTATTAGTTGTCAGTTTACACTAGGAACCGATATGTTCAAGACGCCCTTCCGTTTTGCTGAGGTAGCTACCAATAATCATTGATTTCTTGTATTCCATTTTTTAATTTAATGTGCAGGGTGAGTACCTCTTAGTGTATAAAAAAAAAATAATAATAATGGGTGAAACTAGATCAAAAATGTAAAAAAAATGCCGCAGATCTCACCTTTCTATTCCAATCCGTTGCAGATATATGATAAATCAAAGACTTTTTTGAGGAAACCACGTATTTTTACCATAAAAGCTGTAATATCTCCATTTTGTCTGCGGGATGTTTCTACATTTTTGATCTTATTTCACCTTTTTTTTTTTTTTTTTTTTTTTTTTTTTTTTTTACACTATGAGGTACTCATCTTGTATATCGCCGCCACTATTTACATAATACCGACGATATAATCAACGTATCAAAGTGCTGATGTTTTGAAAAATTTGTATGTTGTAAAACTGAAGATGAATGTTTAGCATTCGAAACTAATTTTTCTAATAAAAAAATGCCAATAGAAGTGGCAATTAATTCATCAATCCTTATTGTATTGGTCCTTCTATGTCTTCTATACCTCGATTATTCTTTTGAATTGTTTTTTCTTTAGTAAGATCTAATATACATTTATTATAGAGCAGTGATGGGCAATGTACGGCCTGCGGGCCAAATGCGGCCCTTCGGGCTAGTCAATCCGGCCCACGACATGGTCACACACAATTATACATAAGACAAAATTTATTTTCTACAAATCTAGCGTAGAATGATTGTTTTTCTTCACGTTGCTTTCTTGATCTTCTACCGTTGTACCATATAAGTTGAGTGTAATGAGATAGACTCAAAATAAAGTTTATCACTTGTAAAACTTTGTTTTGTTCAATTTTTTCAGCCCGCTTAGATGTTTCTTTATTTCATCCGGCCCTTCCCTTAAATATTTTTCCTTGTCTGTTATTGAGAATAAGCAATAACTTTAAATATTGTCTTTTCAACCGACTTCAAAAAAAGAGGAGGTTCTCAACTCGTCTGTATTTTTTTTTTTTTTTTTTTTTTGTGTATGTTACGCGATTACTTCGTCAATTCTGAATCAATTTTGATGATTCTTTTTTAGATCAGTAGGGCATACTTTAGAGGTGGTCCCATTAAAATTATTTTGAAACCAACGCAGCACTTTTTAAGAAAAATAAAAAAAAAAGTTTAAAAAACCACTTATTAACGGGTTTTTTTTTTTTTCTTAAAAAGTGCTGCATTGATTTCAAAATATTTTTTATGGGACCACCTCTGAAGTATGCCCTACCGATCTAAAAAAGAATCATCAAAATTGATTCAGAATTGACAGAGTAATCGCGTAACATACAAAAAAAACAAATACAGATGAGTTGAAAACCTCCGTCAATTCTTAATCAATTTTGATGATTCTTTTTTAGATCGGTAGGGCATACTTCAGAGGTGGTCCCATTAAAATTATTTTGAAATAAACGCAGCACTTTTTAAGAAAAATCAAAAAGCCAGTTAATAAAAATCACTGTTATATTTTACCTTACATTTTAAACATATTTATGATTATGATTATTTAAAATCTCCATAGTAACTAAATCTCCGTCCTAAAGAATAAAGAAATATCGCCACTGGTGGAAGGCGGTATCTACTTTTAGGCACCCTCAGAAAAAGCTCAATTCAGTTAAAAGTTATATGATAAATTGGTACCAGGTATTTAATTTTCTTTCTCAATGATTTTATATGTATGTACAAACAACATACACATACCCATTAATGAAAAATATACGTAATGATTTCAACTCCCATTTTGTGTTCAATTTTCCCAATTATATGAAGGTAAGTGGAATGATATCCTCGATAAGTCTTTGTTCAGTAGCTCGAACTATTTTTCAGGGTATCTTGAAGATCGAGAATTGACTATAAAAACAAAAATACACTAGCCACTAAAAAGTGAAAAATAAAAATAATTTTTAGAGAAAAAAACAAAAAACGACTTTAAGATTAAACCTACATACACGAACTTAACTAAAAAATAAAAAATAATATTTTAATTGCTTCAAAACAAAAACCGTTAAATGAAAATCAATGAAATTATCGATACTTATATACCTATTCACAATTTATGATCAGTTATTTTTGGAGTCGGTGCCAACCAAAACCAAAAGAATTTGAAAAGAAATGGCAATCGTAAAGATCCTCCTACTGTTTCATCACCGCCACACCGCTGTCTCGGGCCATTGGAAAGTGTATTGCAGAGGCAGGATCAAACTGCCATTCTTGGCTGGCACCGACTCCAAAAATAACTGATCATAAATTGTGAATAGGTATATAAGTATTGATAATTTCATTGATTTTCATTTAACGGTTTTTTTTTTTTGAAGCAATTAAAATATTATTTTTTATTTTTTAGTTAAGTTCGTGTAAGTAGGTTTAATCTTGAAGTCAGTTTTGTTTTTTTCTCTAAAAATTATTTTTTTTAATTCACAACATAAATTATATTAATTTATGGTAACGCAATTATATTCGTAGGATAGGTTATTGAATTTATAACCTTCTCTATAACCTTTCTTTTTAACCTTAAGGGATGATAAAATATCGAGTACTTCCCCGAGACAGGCCAGATCACCCCCCTCCCCCCCCTTCAACCCCCCTTGATCTTGAAGGAGGGGGCGAGGGGCGACGTGACTCAGGAAAAGATTGTTTCCCAGTCAACCCTCGGCGTCTCTGATTTATATTCAATCTCTATCGAGCTCAATAATATTTTTAAATAATTAACTATGTATTTATTAATTCCTTTGAATAATATAAATGTATAAGATCCCTACAATCTTGGCACACTTGACTTCTCATTAATTGCTCAGACACTGCACAGCACAGGTCTGACGTTTGAACAGAGAATGACATTCACTTCTCTTTGAATATAGTCCAGCCAATAAACTAATTTTGTAGTGCATGGAATATGCGATAGTTTTTGAATTCATAGCTTCGTTAGGACCAGTAAGAAGGTAAACATACTAAAAGTCCCGCTCCTGGGGGTTGAGCTAACGGTGGGTTCAATTTTTTTTTTTTGGTGTTTCGATTATATCTCGAAAACGATTGGCTGTAGAAAAATATATTTCGAATAAAAATAAAAGCTAATTTAATTTACTATAAAATTAATTTTATGTAAATTTGTCATAATTCTTACCGTTTTCGAGATATTTGTTATTGAAAATCGGTGATTTTCGGTAAAATTCACTCTCTAGTGCTCTTAAAGTACTCTTCTAGTGCCTTCCACGATTGTTTCTCAGAAAAAATGTCTTAATCAAAATTTTATAGAATAAAATTTACTTTAATTTCATATACAAGTTCTAGAATTTGAAACAAATGTTCAACAAAAAGTGAGGCAAACATTTTTTTTTTTATTTCTATAAAATTATAGATTTTTTAATAACGCATATCTCGAAAACCGTTGGATTTTCGACCAATATGTATATTATTAAATTTATAGGAAATTTAATTATCTTCAACTTTTATTTGAAACATATTTTTCTAGAGTCCACCGTTTTCGAGATATGATCGAAAAAACACAAAATTGGGACCTTCACCCCTCTTCCTCACCGTTAGCTAATCCTCCAGGGGCGGGGACTTTTAGTAGGTATATCTATGTTCTAACTACTCCTAACAAAGCCCTAAGACAAAAAATAAAGCATATTCCATGCACTCTACACCCATCATTTCAGCACTCATTGACTGAACTAATATTCAAATTTATAACTTAGGCAAAGAATGAGCAGTCTATTTACCAAAGCCTATTTGGATATATGCTCTAAAATATCTTAATGTCCGATATGTTGCTTAAGACCTAATAGATTAATCCACTAGTCTCCTAACTTGCTTCACATTCCATTTCCAATAATTATCAGAGGGATCTAAAAATGAAATGACCTTGGAACAAAAATTACCCCAATTGGTTGAGAAGCCAAGAAACAGAACAACCTAACCAATTAATGAATGCAAGAAATGAATCTTCGTGATATATATTTTGATTATAATTTTATATTTCATCATATATACTGCTCAGTTATAGCTTCCCTCCATTATTGTTATGTTTTTTTGTTTGTCTTTTGTTAAACAAAAAAAACGGGCCACTCCTGGAAAAGTTAAGCGAAGCAAAATGAAAAGAAACAGCTGATTTTGATTAAAATGGTATCTTATCAAGGACGAAAAATATTGTCTTTTAATTTCGCCCTCTTTTTTAAATTGATTTTGCTCTTCTCAAAACACCTGCACCCTCCCTCTCTCATTTTCTCCATCTCCTTCCCACCTCTTTGCCCCTTCTACATATATAACAACTTAATTTTAAAGTTTAATATGCGTACAATATGTATTTCATATATATGGAATTGTTAGTTTCGATTTTATTATTATTATAACCAGATATCTATCCTTTCCTAGTAAACTTCATAACCACTCTAATCCACTAGTCTATCAACTTGCTTCTCACTCCATTCCCAAAAATCCTCAGAGGCATCTAAAAAGAAGATGGCCTTGAGACCGAAAAATTCAACATAGCAGAGCTCATTAGTGCCCCTAAATGTGGTTTGTAATTTAGAAATGTAAAGCTCCCAATTAATTACAAAAAACATATACATGACAGTGATTAGACCTATTTGGACATGGAGTTGAGCTTTATGGCTCCACTTAACCATCCAGTTCATCTCGTATCCAATCCTTAAAATCCAAAATCCTTCGAAAAATCCTTAATGCTCCTTACTTTGTGACCAATAAACTTATCCATAAAGATCTTAATGTTCCATATGTTGCTGATTTAGCCCACACCAGATACCTATCCTTTCATAGTAAGCTCCATAATCACTCAAATCCATTAGTTTCTCAACCTGCTTCCTATTCTATTCATGATAATCCTCCGAGGCGTCTGAAAAGAAGATGGCCTGAGATCTTTAGTGTAGAATTTTTTATTGAAGTGCTACTGATGAGTAGTTCTTTTCACGTTTTGGCATGTTATTGTAATCGTTGTCAATACGTTTATTTGATGTATATATTTGTACAGTTGTAATTTTCAATAAATTGATATAAAAGAAAAATTATTATTTTTTTTTTTTAATTTAATAGTAAATGAGATGAATAATAAATATAATAAAATTATCATGAAATGCTGATAAACAACAAATTGGCAGCATTTAATAATATTCCAACATTACATTGTTCCGAGACCATCTTACATTCAAATTTCTATTTGATTTTGATCTAAAGTTTCCTTTTTTGTTGTTCGTCCTTTAAGTCTCAGATATAACAGTTTAAAGTGTTTGTTTTGAATTTGTAATTATAAAAAAAATTATTTTATTTTATATCAATTTATTGAAATTTACAACTGTACAAATACATACATCAAGTAAATGTGTGGATAATTATTAAAAAAACATGTCATAACTTGAAAAAAACTACTCATTAGTAGCACTTCAATAAAAATTCTACACTAGAAGGTCTCTAGGACATCTTCTTTTCAAACGCCTCGGAGGATTTTTGGGAATGGAGTGGGAAGCAAGTTGAGAAACTAGTGGATTTGAGTGGTTATGGAGCTTACTATGAAAGGATAGGTATCTGGTTTCGGCTAACTCAGCAACATATGGAACATTAAGATCTTTATGGATAAGTTTATTGGTGACAAATTAAGAAGCATTGAGGAATTTTCGAAGGATTTTAGATTGTAAGGATTGGATAAAACATTAAATTGAAAATTATTTACTGTGTAGTACATACAGGTACATGTTCTCTGTCGCAGATTTCAATCCAATCTGTTTAGTGTTT
Organism: Euschistus heros; assembly: GCA_003667255.2. Classification (NCBI taxonomy): domain Eukaryota; kingdom Metazoa; phylum Arthropoda; class Insecta; order Hemiptera; family Pentatomidae; genus Euschistus; species Euschistus heros. Next base: position 198,274 of record RCWM02000616.1, on the reverse strand, counting down.
CTACATTAAATAAATTATTTGTCTAAAAGGAAATAAATAAATAAAATTCTTATTATAAAACTTGCATTCCATCTCTATTTAAAAATGATATCCATATGGTTCTTTCACCAAAACATTTAAAAAATATATATAAATATAATGTAAAAGAGATACACATAACATTACCAGTTTGAAATGTTAAAAAAAAAAAAGAAGTTAATCTTATACTTTTAGCTCTGAGATACGACTTCGAATCCGGCTGAAGGCAGTGCATTTAACTTTAGTTTCTTCACTTTGGGGTTTAGGACTCTCCTGGGGCACACCCAGTCCCTATAAAGTGAGTATCCTTAATTAAAAACCTGTTGGTTAAGCGTAATTGTTGACCACATCACATCCCCTTGGAACCGTTGAATTGAATGCTAAATTTGCAAGTTTTGGTGAAATTTGCAGTTTTATTTTATTTTATCTTACAATGTAACTTACCTAAATAAGGTGAAGATCAAGCTGTTCTTTAGGTCCACAGTTGGTAAAATTCAAGGTTACATGGTACTCTGGTCTCACAAGAATTTTAATGCTAAATCCTAAAACTTGGTCAATATTGAAGAAATGTTTTAAAAAAAATGGAGATATTACAGCTTTTATGGCAAAATACGTGGTTTCCTCAAAAAAGTCTTTGAATTATCATATTTCTGCAACGGATTGAAATTGAAAGGTGAGGTCTACGGCTTTTTTCTTCATTTTTGGTCTAGTGTCAAGCTTTTTTTTTTTTCAACTGAGACTGAATCACCCCTATATATATATATATATTTATATACACGTACAAATAAGCTTAGAATATCGACATCTTAGTAAAAAAAAAAAAAGACATGTGGATGTAAAACTCTACATTCTCGATGTAAAAATTCACGTCGCAAATGGAAGTGCAGACACGGAGTACGAACCACTCAGCTCTTGGATTCCAGAATAAGGAACGAATAGAGAACAGAGAAGAATAATAAAAGAAGGGGAGGGAATGTGTTTGATGTTTGATGTTTGATGTTATAAGATTGAGCTGCACCGCTGTCCCTGCACTAGCCTTCGATCCTTTGGGAGCTGCTTCAATATCCGATCTCTGTCCTTCTTCTTTTCCTTATCTTTCTTCTCTGTATGCATTTCGTAGCATCTTCTTATAGAGCTGTACCTTTTTATTTCAGAATTTTATCAACTACGTTTTCATTATCTAAAATATCTCATAGGTACACTGACAAACGTTAATTCCACCTAATTGATTCTTTTTCATTGTCTTGACTGAGAAATTAATTATTTTTAAAATCTTTACGTTCCCATTTACTTTGATCATGGCTCATACAAATTAATAGGATTTTTTAAAATATTAATTAGATTCAAGCAGTATTTGAAACAAATATTAAATTTTGAATTATTATGATTTATGACAGTTTTACATAAGATGCTAGTTATCCATCGAGAATTTCTTTCTTTTAGTTATAAAAATAAGGAGAATGTTTGGCCTAAATCACGCCCAACCGTCCGGTTTTCCCCCAATTAAGTTTACCCAGTTTATAGAGCCTGGGTGTGCCTCAATATGGTCTTCACTAGAAGACGAGAATAATCGAATTAATAGAAAATTCTTCCTTCAATCGGATCCGGGAGTAATGAAGTGCACATAAATTTTCTGGTATTATAAATGTTTGTATGTATTGTTGTATTCAGTTAAAACTGAATATGAATTTTTTTAATTTATTTAGTGATATATACAACTGTACTAAAATTCATAAGTGAACTTGTGTGAATTAATTTCTAATTAATTTGGTTAGCAAATTAACGGAATCGCGAATTAATGAGTATCTCGAGTAAGGAGGTTCATTTTGAACTTATTTATGGTCCCTTACCTATATACAAAGTCTTACGGTTTTTTTTTTTTAAATGAATTGTTCTGTAAAAATGGCCAAACCCAAACATTTATGTCTTATAACACGTTGTTTACTGATATATCAACGCCATTTTTTTCCCTGTAATTACTAATACATTTTCCATGTAAATAAAAAAAGATATGGTGCAAAAAACAATAACAAAAAAAAAAAACGGAAGATCGTTAAATCTTTTTAAAGGCAAAAATAAAAATTATGACTTTCAAGTTTAGGTTCAATAAAAAAAAAAAAAGTAAGCACAACAGCCAAATCCAAATTGTTTAAAAAAATTCTCTAGTTAATACTCTTTAGAAAAAATACCATTTACAGGCACGCAGCACATCTAGTTTTTTTTTTTTTTTTATAAAGTAACAAAAGGGAATGAAATTTTTATAATGAAGAATTTTTTTCAAAACAAAAACTTATTCAAAAAATCAATGACGCGTTTACCATAATGAAGGAAGAATTTATTTTCAGAACAACTGTCACAGAAATAAGAAAAAGATATCGCGCTTGTATTAGAAATAGTGGAGATCATTTTGAGCAATGTGATACTCTACCAATTAAATTTATGAATAATTTAAATTTTTTTGAAAATTTTGTTCCCTGATTTTTGTTTACAAAAATGTAGATAAAGTTTACTCTGATTATATCCATATTCCGAGAAAGAAAGAGAAAATATACAGTTAAACCTATGCTATAAAGAAACAGAAATATTTGTTACGTTTTGCATAGAAAATATGATTCCATTCATTATTATTGTCATTTTGCGCTGGTGGCATCCTTTTATTTAATAAAAAAAAACCTAAAAAAAAATAAATGTCCTGCGTGCCTGCAAATGGTATTTTTTTAAAGAGTATTAACTAGAGAGGTTTTTAAAACAATTTGGATTTGGCTGTTGCGCTTACTTTTTTTTTTTATTGAACCTAAACTTGAAGTCCATAATTTTTATTTTTGGCTTTAGCAAGATTTAACGATCTCCCGTTTTGTTGGTATATGTTTTTTGCAGCATATCTTTTTTATTTTACATGGACAATATATTAGTAATTACATGGAAAAAAAATGGCGTTGATATATCAGTAAACAACGGTTTTATAAGGCATAAATGTTTGGATTTGGCCATTCTTACAAAACAATTCATTAAAAAAAAAAAAGTAAGACTTTGTATATAGGTAAGTGACCTTAAATAGGTTCAAAATGAACCTCCCTGCCCGAGATGCCTTTTTGGCCAACGATCTTCCGAACACCCTATATATAATTTGGTTCAGTTCAAATTTGCAAAATATAATATGATTATGGATAAGTTCATTAGTTACCGATTTTGTATTGTAAAGAGTGGATACGAGCTGAATAGGAAAGTTTAGTCGATCAAAGCTCAAATCTGTATGTTCTAGTTGGTCTACTTACTGTCATATAAATGATTCTTCTATAATTAATTGGAAGCTTTGAATGTTTGCTTAGTAAATTTTGGAGCAGTCGAAAACAAGGGGCAGTTTCTTGTCTTTTAAGTCTTTCATAAGGATTCCAAGTAAGGCGTGATCACTAAAATATAATACGCACCAATTGTTTTTTTACTTTTTATCAGGAGGAAATAGAAATACTCCTCTTCCATAAGATAGAACAGGTACATACATATATATCCTTGCACAAAGAGGTAGAAGATAGGGGATTCTAATTAGAAACAAGACATAGATGGGAGGATAAAAGGTTAGTCGTGATGAGAGAGGCTCACGCAGGCTTTGTGTACTGTTAATTATAGCTCATTAGATCAGCTGTCCATCAGCTGTTACTTCAGATAGTGTCTCTCGCTTTCTCTCTCTCTCTCTCTCTCTCTGGATAGTGATTGGCTAATACATGCCTCTGGAAGTGTCTTGTTAGCCAATGGTCAATGACTCCAGAAACAGCCGTCCTGATAGTTACAAATAAACATATCTAAAAATACTTTTAAGTAAAAAAAAAACTTGGACTAACTTGGATCCACATACAAGACTAAAACGACAAGAAACTGCCCGTCGTTTCAGACTACTTCAACATTTACTAGACAAACGTTCAAAGCTCCCAATTAATTACAAAAGACTCATATACATGACTGTGATTAGACCTACTTGGACGTACGGAGTTGAGCTTTGGGGCTCCACTGAACCATCCAATTCATCTCGTATTCAATCCTTCGTAAAATCCTCGATGCTCCTTACTTTGTCACCAATAAACTTATCTATAAAGATCTTAATGTTCCACATGTTGCTGATTTAACCCAAATCAGATACCTACCCTTTCATAGTAAGCTCCATAACCACTCAAATCCGTTAGTTTCTCAACTTGCTTACCATTCCATTCCCGATAATCCTCCGAGGCGTCTGAAACGAAGATGGCCTAGAGATCTTCTAGTGTAGAATTTTTAATAAAGTGCTACTGATGAGTAGTTCTTTTCAAGTTTTGACATGTTATTATAATCGTTATCGACACATTCACTTGATGTATATATTTTGTACAGTTGCAAATTTCAATAAATTTATATAAAAAAAAGAAAATTAAAAAGTTTAAAAAACAAGATATTTTAATATAAATATTTTTGAAATTAAAAAAAAATTAAAACCTAGCACCTAGGAAGTTAGCTATAGTATCATTAGTTCTTAAGATTGTATTCCCAACTCGAAAGGATTTTGTAATGATGTTTTTAAATAAATCAGAGCTTTTTCTTACTTAATGTATTAGTTTCACTCCCGAATCTTTGTTGAATTTATGGTTATTTTAATTGAAATTGATACCGATGTTGGAATTTTGCATCTTATTATTGTATGTATTTTTTTCTTTAATTTCTGATTCAGCGATCATTGAATGATGTCTGTGTTTTTAGCTTTACAGTTATTTAAGTTCAGTTCGTATACTCCTTATAATTAATTAAATACCATGTGATCGCAAATACACCTGTCCCTAATCATATGTAAATTATAACATTATTTACATATATAACCGAATGTGATTAGTAACGACTCAGTTTGGACACGAACCGCCCACTCGGCCAACTGCTAAATATTCCAGATCTCTCAGTTTATATCTTGTGCTGTTGTGACTGATGTAACATCAAACCTGTTTCGTCTCCAATTTCTTCAAAATATGGCAGCGATCCCCCTGATTTATTTATTATAAATGTCATCTTATTTTGTAGATTGAGAAGATAATAATTACTATACTCAACAGATATTTTATTAAATTTTTTTCGTAGCAATAAATCCTTTTTTATTTGTGTCGTAAAAAAGAAGATCGTCTTGTAGATTAACACGTTCTAAAATTTTTAGAACATAATCTTTATATTGTTACTGAATATTTCTATCCTGACTATTAAATTTAAAAACATATTTTTTTCTTCTCTTTCATTAATTTATTCACACCTGTTAGAAAACAATAAGTCGTAGTTTTAATGTCTACTGCTCTCATGGATTGGATACAAGATTAACTGTAAAAAAAAAAAAAAAAATATATATATATATATAATAAAAATATAGATCATTTGGGCGCGTCGTAAGGAGAGAGGAACCACAAGAGCTTCTCGTGATCTATCTTAGGTCCAGATCGTGCCTAATAATAATAACTAATAAATAAAAAAATGCAAGTTGTAATTTTGTTGAATTTGGAATATTATGACATGAAACTATCATTCGTAGCATTACAATGAAAGATATATATATATTAGGAAATCCCAAAACACTTTCTTTTTTCAAATGTTTCTAAGAATAATCGGGAAATGAATATAAGATCATTTGAAATATAATTAAATTTGGGTAGTTGTGAAATTTATTATAAAAGCTTTGATATTTTGCTTGAGGTACGCCATGAGGGTATAGAAGGATCAATGCAGTTAGGATTGATGAATTAATTGCCACTTCTATTGGAATACTAATTTCGAATTCATCTTCAGTTCTAAAACATAAAAAATATTACATGAATTATATATACTAAAGTTTTTAAAAATAAAGACAACAAAGCAACCATCAATACTCACCTTAAGGGGTCTAAGAGATAACTGAAATATTAAATTTCTATTTCTATTACTTCTAAGACAATGCTTGATTTCTTGTCATACATTTTTAAAAACTTTAGAGTATATAATCTATGTAGCATAGTACTGATGTGTTGAAAATTTTGTATGTTTTAGAACTGGAGATAAATGTTTAGCAATCGAAACTAGTTTTCTATTAAAATAATCCCAATAGAATTGGCAATTAGTTCATCAATCCTAATTAGATATTTTGATATAAACTGATGATAAAAAAATGATTAAGGATACTGCCAATTTTGTGATATTTACTTTGCTAAGCACTTATATACATTTTTGTATTATAAAATGCATTGATATTTATTAGAAAAAAAAAATTATAATAAATATCAGTACAGTTTACTATTTAAAAAAAAAAAAAAAAAAAAAATATATATATATATATATATATATATATATATATATATATATAAGTGCTTGCAAAATAAATATTACAAAATTAGCAATATCTCTATTCATTTTTGCACAGTATATAATGAGCACTGAATACAATTAATTATATAGAGATTATAATCCTTAAATCAGTTTTAAAAAATTTTAGAAATCAAGGATTTTTCGATTTTTTTAATTTATTGATACTTGCAACTGTATAAAGTTTAAGGGTTAGTAAATTTAAGAAAAAATATTTCAATTACTTGTGAAGCTTTTAAAAAAAAATGTTATATCAGAAGGTCTCTGGACCCTCTTTTTTTTCTGATGCCTTAAATGCTTATCAGGATCTTTGGGAAACCAGTTGAGAGATTAATGGATGAAGCTTATCGTGGAAGGTACCTGGTTTGGGTCAAAGTAGCAAAATATGATTCATCAAGATCATTGCGGGTAAGTCTGTGACATAGTAAGCATAGAATCATTATTTGTCCCCGTCCTCAATTTTAGAATCATAAACTCTAAAATTCCTTATAAAATAATTGAAATCGAATCGGATAGCCAAATATTAAAAAGGTTTTAGAGATGATTGGTGAGTGGGTGTCACGAAACCTGAACCGTGGCATTGCGGTGCTATGTAAATGCAAATACTATTGCTGGTATTATTGCAGCTGCAATTAGTTTGAAAATATTTATCGATTTTATTTTATTTGTACAATAAAATTATTATATTTATTTAAATAATCTTAATTTCGGTTTATGTAAAAAGAAAATTATAGCTGATAGGTCTTGATAGGGCACGATTTAAAATCGTAATTTGTGTGTTTATAATAGCAGTATATTATTTTATATTAAAAGATTTTCTTTAATTGTTTATTTTATTGAATTTTACAAATATAAAAATACATCTAGTGAAATGTGAAGATAATGCTTTATGGTGACATACCAATCGCTTATGAAGCAACTACTCACTGTTAGCACTTAAATAAGAGATCTATATAGTAATGTCCCGAGGCTATCTTCTTTTCAGACGCCTGGGTAGGTTTTCTGGAATAGAATGGGAAGCAAGTTGAGATACTAGTAGAGTTGCTTAGTCATGGGGTTTACTATGAAAGGATAGGCATCTGAATTAGGCTTATGCAAAATTAAGGTCTTTATGGATTAGTTGGTTAAGCATTTTAAGATGGATTTTGTATTGTAAGGATTGGATACGAGATGGATTGGATGGTTTAGTGGAGTCTCAGATATCAAATCCGAATATGCAAATAGGTCTAATTATTGTCATGTAAATCAGTCTTTTCTTAATAAAACGGCTTCGTAGGAACGACGAGCAGTTTCTTGTTTTGTTTTTTATATATGATTCCAATTTAAACCTCCGTCCAGATGGAGTCCTAGGTTACCGATATGTTTGACTGGGATCAGTGGAATATTATATAAACAGAGAAATTTTAGAAAATAACGAAAGCATATATATTTATAACATTTAAACTAGAAAAAAAAAAATAATAATGAACAATTTGTCAATTTATTTGAGTTAATATTTTACAAAATTATTCGCAGTGACACATATCAACAATCAATAAATAAATATGGACTGTAAAAACTTTTTATTAATATATTGAATGGAAACCCAAAAAAAAAAAAGTAACTGCATGACAGGAACCTACTGCACAACAGTTGATTGTCTTTTTTTTTTAAAATTATTTTTCCTTTGTTTTTTGGATTTAAGAAATATAATTTCTCCCTGTGTGTGAAAAACAATAGGTTATCGATATTTCTAACTATAATCTGCTGCTTATATATCGATTATATCGAACACCACACCAACAGAGCTGAAGAATGTTATAAAAAGCCCCAACACTTAAAAACTGTAGGCAAAACGTGACATTTTTTCATTCAAAGTAATATAGCTCCCAAACGGTAGGTCCTAGCGGGGAATGTTATAGAACAAAAAAATATTCTACATTAAATTTTTAATAAGAAAACTGCCGACAAATTTTCGATAAGAGCAGCACCAACAGAGCTAGAGCCTGCCAAAATGTTACATTTTTGAGTGCGAAAAACCTTTTCTCATGTTAAGGTTGAAAAAACGTTACACAAGAAAACTTAAACTTAAAGATGCAATTTAATTTAATTTTTTCTCTTTGATTATTCATGGTTGCTATGTATTCAATAATGAGTGGAATAGACAATACATGTAAGTAACTTGCCTAATAGGTTAGAGAGATGTTATAGAACAAAAATTATTTTCTATTAAATTTCTGATAAGGAAACTTTCGTCAAATTTTCAATCCGAGCAACAAAAATAGAGCTCAAATTGTTGAGGATGAAAAAAAACGTTAGGTTGCCATAAAAATATATATATAATTGTTAAAAAAAAAAAATAATAATATTTGAAATGAGGTTTTTCTTGATTTACAACATATATGGTAATTAATCATACCTGAATACGTGGAATATCCTAATTTCAATCTACACTGAATCAACGTAACGCAAAACTCACCTTTACAGTTTTTAATGGCTATGTTTGATATCATTATTAAAAATACTGTTCTTCATTAAAAGAGAAAAAAAAAAACATAGATATATTTGAAATGACGAAATATATTTAATTCAGCCGAGAGCACGTGTACATTTTATTTCATATGTTTATTTATTCATGCATATATTAAACGGCATCAGGAAAAAACAAATTATAAAATGTCGATTGATATTAAAAAAAAAAAAAAAAAAAAAAAAATAGCAGCTGTAGTTTTAATGTGTTCTCTTTGAAAATGTATTAGTAGGACATATATATCGTCCTTTTTAAAAGAAAAAAAAAGTCATTAAAACGCTACAGGGCATTCATTTGCTATATTTCATAATATGCTATACTTTATATCCATATGTTTATAATTAAATATTGCAATATATTTTATTGATATAGGCCATAAAGAATGACAGATTTACATTAGCTTACATATATATATATATATATATATATATATATATATATATATATATATATATATATATAAATTTCTTGACTGTTACTATAAATGTTTAGTAAGGTTCTTGAGGTTCAGTCAATAAATAAAAACAACTATTTTGGCGACGTTTCGAGACTACCATATATTGTTCTCATAATCATGCCAATGTTACTGGTGGATATGAATAGACTAACAATTCTAGTACACAACTCAATTGTGTACAGGCAAACAAAACATACTTTTAAATTTGATTTCCCCAAAATTATTCACCATGAACAAAATAATTTTAAAAGAAATATTAAAGAAATGATAACCATAGAAAAATTTAAAAACCGCGCAATAAACCAAAAATCAGACGTTTTGAATCTTAACACCTGTCATTCCAACTTAATACATTCAGACCAATAATATACATTTACATTTATATACATCATACAAACCATTCTTCCATTTATTAGTATATTGCACTGAAATATTTTTGTACCTGCATCTTTGGGAATACCCACACAGTCCTTTTAACTTAATTTTTAAGAAATAGGGTTTTCCCCACTAACCCTTGTTAACTGTCTGTTTAAACTCACTCCCCTAGGTTAGTTGTGTACTAGAATTATTAGTCTATTCATATCCACCAGTAACATTGTAAGTAGCTTCATACTCCTCTATATTCTGTAATTATATATATTTGTATTACCTACACACATGTTACACTTTATGTTTTTGAACAATATAGTCTCGAAACGTCGCCAAAATAGTTGTTTTTTTTTTATTTTATGACTGAACCTCAAGAACCTTACTAAACATTTAATTGTAACATATACATACATATACATACATGCATTTAACTCTAAGGTGGTTTAAGGATTTTTTATTCCACTCACCATTAGAGAAAGTTAGGTAATACATATCCAGACTTCTAAAGAATAAATTTATAAAAATATATGCGATGATATAATTTACATTTTTTTTTTTTTTAACCAGCCTTGATATTAGAGACTACGATCTATATATTTTGTAGCCTAATCATAAATAGTTTTCAATATTTTTTAGTTCGAAGACGCAAAAGTTAAATTTTCTTGGATCGAAGGTCATCTGGTATAATATGAATTATTGAAAAGTGAAAAAGCAAGGAAAAAAGTTTTTTGTTTATGAAATCTACAACTATTTATTACTATTACTATTACTATAAAGTAATACAATAAATAAATTATTGAAACTCCGAATTTATTGCCATGACCATGGTTAGTAAAACAACTAACCTATTAGTTAAGATAACTACTATAACAACTTACTTAATATTTAAATAAAATTCTCTAATAGAATGTCTCGAGGCCATCTTCTTTTCAGACGTCTCAGAAGGTTATCACTGAAACAGAAAATTTATCTTCTATTGTTTAGGCCTTGGCATGAATTCAAGGTCGGAAGACCCTGGACACCTGAAGCAGTAAAGGAACGAAAGGGTCAGGTAGATTGGCAGTCCTTTAGTTTTTTTTCCCTATTACTGGTCAGTTTTTCTGTTCCTACTGGAAACAAATTTGAAGTGAGAGTATTAGACATATTTATCTGGTTATTTAAACATTTTTCATTTATCGTTTTACATTAAAAAAAAAATAATAGTCCAGTTGGGTGTAGAGTGCAGTGCAAATATGCGATAAAATTTGACTTCAAATATATATATATATATATATATATATATATATATATATATATATATATATATATATATATATGAAATGAAATAAATTTAATGTTCTATAACTTTGATTCTGAAATGTTTTATGAGAAAACATCTGAGAAAATAGGATCGTGGAAGTCGTATATCTCTCATAAATTTTTAATAACGTATATCTCGAAAATAGTTGGAATTTCGACAAATATGTATATAATTACTTTTATAGGAAATTTTATAAGCTTTTATTTTGATCTGTAGCATATTTTTCTAGAGTCCACCGTTTTCGAGATATAATCAAAAAAACCGCAAAATGGGACCTTCTCCCCTCCCCCACACCTCACCCTCCAGAGGTTATAATATGTTTACCATCTAACTACTCCTAACGAAATCCTGAGGTAAAAAGTTATCGCATATTTCATCCACCCTACAATAAGTCTATCGACTGGACTAGTGATCAGACAAGAAGTCCTGTCATGAAAGCCTTCAAACCTGAACTCTCCCTCTTTTGGAGTTCCCAGAATTTGGAGGATCTGAGAACAGTCATCAGTATCAGGAGACTGGGGTTCAAAGGACACATGATCAGAATAAACAATTAGTGACAAACCAAAAAAAGACATAGTCTGCAGGGGTCACCTGTGGTGTAGTGGTTAGCATAGCAACCTACTAAACCCAAGATCGCGGGTTCGCAGCCCGGCAGATTAACTTAAGATTTTTTAAAGGGAGTAAAAAATCCTTAGCTATGCCGTCCTTCGGAAGGGACGTAAAATGGGGGTCCCAAGCCTGTGCGATGTCAGGTACTCGTTAATGTCAGGTAATCCTAATTATACCTGGATAGGCAAAATTTAGGACTCCCACAGTAGCATCGTCCGATTAGCCATAGCAGCATAAAGTGACGTTAAACGAAATAAACAAACATAGTCTGCAGCTATAAAAGTATGGGGGAATATGTAAGACAAGTAAAACAGAAACTGGGTAGGCTAAAAATCACGAATAAAGACTGCTTGGATACAGAACTTTTGGGGGAAAAACTAAATGAAATTGAGATTGTTGTGGAGAAAAGGGAGAGGCGAGGGAGAAAACGGTCTAAGGAAGAGCGAGAGGAACAGGCCAAGAGGATGAGAGAGTATTGGAGAAGAAGGAAGGCTGAAAGAAGAATAAGTGATCTTTGAGTGAAAAAATGAGATATAAAATCCAAACAGTTTATTTACATGTATAAGTAATTTTAATAAAACAAGGAAGCCTCAATTATTTTCCGACAAGTCAATAATATTGTTTATGAATCGTCTAGGTTATTTAATATTTTTAAAATAAATCGATTATTTCAACGATATGATTAAAAATAAGATGACAGAGAAGTGGCCTGTTGGGAACTTGTAGATAGTGATAAGAGCGGAGCGGGCAAAGATCAGAAGAGAGATCATCGACCTCCTATCTGCCACTTGATTCGCCCAACTGATAACAGCACCAGCCCAAACAGCCAATCGCGACCTTCCTTACATAACATAACGTCTTTTGTGTCTTCTCTTACGTGATCCAGGGAGCGCATCATATCGTTCGAGTGGGCTCAGCCAATGGAAAACATTCATAGCAACTCTTCGGCTGTTGTCTGTGGTCTTAATTCAAAACAGGAAATAACACATTGTGATAATAATACTACAAATATCTGTATACAATATAGTAATCAACAAATGACAAATGTGTCCATCCAGCATATCATATGCTGTGTTGTCTAGAAGTCTATGCAAGTTTATGGTTTTGAAATATTTAATTTCATTGCCTCCCAAATACTCCAATCCCATATCCTAAACCTCCAAGAATGGTTAAAAAAATAGAAAATCTACAATTCTCACCATATAACCTTTATTTACCCTTAGTCGTAAACCTACGACTTCCTGCCCTACAGTATCCTTCAATGATATTCCACGAATCCCTGTTGAACATATCCGCTACCTAGGACTCCACTTGGACAAACGTCTAACTTGGAATCCACATACAAGACTAAACCGACAAGCATAACATATTGCTAATAAAATCATAAGATGACTATCTTTGTTTTTATTTATAGAAAACGTTAAGTGAATTTTACATTATTAATTGGATATAGTATATCACATATGTATGTATGTAATAAAATATTGATACAGTCCTTCATTAGTTTTTTGTATTCGTCTCTAAAATAATGGATACAGCGTTCCTTTTTGTTTGAAATCAGTTCTAGATTATAACGATACCACTGTCCTCACCACTTACGCTGTGTTATCAGTAAACAGTGATCCCTTCATTGCCTCCCAAACACTACAATCCCATATCCTATCCCTTCAAGGATGGTTTCAAAAATGGAAAATCAAAATAAATCCAAAAAAATCTTACCAAATAACCTTTACCCTTCGTCGTAAACCCATAACTTCCTGTCCTACAGTATCCTTTAATGATATTCCACGAATCCCTGTTGAACATATCCACTATCTAGGACTCCACTTGGACAAACGTCTTACTTGGAATCAACACACAAGACTAAACCGACAAGAAACTGACTGTTGTTGCAGATTATTTTTAACATTTACTGGACAAACGTTCAAAGCTCCCAATGAATTACAAAAGACTTATTTAGACATAAGGAGTTGAGCTTTGGGGGTCCACTAAACCAAAATCCAAAATCCTTCGATAAATCCTTAAAGCTTTGTTTGACACAAACAAACGTATACATAAAGGTTTTAATGTTCCATATGTTGCTGATTTAGCCCACACCAGATACCTATCCTTTCATAGTAAGCTCCATAACCACTCAAATCTACTAGTTTCTCAACTTCCTTCCCACTCTATTCCCAATAATCCTCCGAGGCGTCTGAAAAGAAGATGGCCTAGAGACCTTCTGGTGTAGAATTTTTATTGGAGCACTATTGATGAGTAGTTTCAAATTTTGATATGTTATTGTAACCGTTATAAACACATTTACTTGATGTATATATTTTGTACAGTTGTAAATTTCAATATATTGATATATAAAAAAAATAAAAAAACTAAAACTACAAAAAAACGGCTCGTCGCTTTCGTCTTCTTCAAAAGTTTATTAGAAAACAGTTCAATTCGAATAATTACAAAAGACTCACTTACATGACAATAACTAGAGCTATTTGGACTTATAGAGTTGAGGCTTTGGGGCTCCACTAAACCTTCCTATTCTAAAATCCTTCGATAAATCCTTAAAGCTTTTTTTGACACAAACTTCGATAAAGATCTTAATGTTCCATATGTTGCTGATTTAGCCCAAACCAGATACCTATCCTTTTATAGTAAGCTGGGTAACCATTCAAATCTACAAGTATCTCAACTTGCTTTCCATTCTATACCAGATAACATAGATAACAGACAATATATATAAGATAATAACATTGGAGACTACGCAAATACTTTTATTCACGAGAAAGCATTGAATTTAATTTAAACAGTTTCATACATTGTAAGGTCCAGTTACTAAGTTCTTATAACAAAAATAGCATTTTTATTAACTTGTTCTTGTTTTTCTATTTATCCTTTTTGGTATATTGTGAGAAGTCACTGTTGTTTGTTCTAGAAACTAATAACTGTAGCTCTACAAAATAATATCTTCAGATCTATCGATTGTTCATGAACCAGAAAGAGAATGTTCATCTAGATTCTTATTATTATTTTTTATAGAGTGTCAGGCTCTTTTATACGAAAACTTGAACTAAAAAATAATCATAGAATGGGACATTTTAAGAACACAGCTTGTCCCATATGTTTCGATTAGACATTATGTGAAACATGATAAAAAATATCCTATGAATAAACTAAACTAAGCTCCTTAACTTGTATGAACATAAATAAAAAGAATGCCAGATAAGCGATGGCGATTTGTTAGCTGAAATATGTAGCCACTTGTTTACTCCAATGAAAATTCTATATAATAAGGTCTCGAGGCCATTTTGTTTTCAGATGTCTAGGAGCTTTATCGGAAAAACTAAATCGTAAAGAGATTTAAGATAAAATTTGATTTAGTTTTCGACTTATGACTAGTCTTCCTAGAACCAGAAAACCTACACGAGTATATTTCAATTATTTATTTTTTTTACTTACGGGGACGTTTGCAGTTGTAACTCACAGATTTAAATGCCGATTTGTGTGTGGGTAGTAGGGACCTATAATAGTGCAAAACTAGAGTTATAGCCGCCAATGGGCATTAGGAACCGAGAAAAAAAAAATATGAAAATCACGTTTTATTTTTTTTCTCAGCTCTCAGTCAAGATAGAGAAATGATTCTTTCACGTTTAATTGCAGTTATGTAAGATATTTGATATAAAAATACTTCCGTTATGCTCAAGACACCACCCGGCTTTAGGGTGCTCAAAACTCTAAATAAATGACAAAATTCCAAGGAAATCCGCTGTAAATCAGTGGAAACTTTTTTTTATGAAAAACTGACCCCAAATCTCGATTTAACACACCATAAAACCCTTATATGTGAAATTTTATCAAAATCAAAAAATATTGATTTTTTACCCCTTTCGAGGAGGTTAAAATTTTGAAATTGAGATTTCATCAACATTTTCTACCGGCCATAACAACTGCTGTGTTCAACCGATTGCAATAGTAATAGCATCACTAGAATCAGCATACATTCTGCTTTTTATCCATGCCTATAACATTGGATTTACTCCCGATTATAGTGGACAAAAACTGATGTGAATGAAAAAATCCAAGGTCAGCTATAACTTGAGATATTTTAATAAGGGGAAATCCTACAACCCCCGGATTTGGGCTAAACTATGCAGTTTTAAGGCTTCTAGATGACCTTAAAATTTTGTTTAATCGGTTGCGAAATATGTGAGATAGAGCAAATCATTTACATTTTTTCAGAAATTGACAGCCCCTTGCCTTCTAAAATCCTACAAAATTTTAAAGGTAAAAAAAAATTATTTTTGATTTCGACAAAATTAAGTTTCTACATGTTTTTTGAGATGAGGAATCTGAAAATAATATCAGTTTTTAGTTAATAAATTTTCCTCACCTATATTATATAAATAAGACTGATATAAAATGATCTTTTTCTATTATTATTTATATTTTATATCATAAACCTTACATAACTGAATTAAACGTGAAAGAATCATTTCTCTATCTTGACTGAGAGCTGAGAAAAAAAATAAAACGTGATTTTCATATTTTATATTTTTTCTCGGCTCCTAATGCCCATTGGTGGCTATAACTCTAGTTTTGCACTATTATAGGTCCCTACTACCCACATACAAATCGGCATTCAAATCTGTGAGTTACAACTGCAAACGTCCCCTTGTTAGATATATCTCTTAGTTGGGGTCTGTACTTTGTTGATGTAACGTTTTTATCAACCTTAATTTGGTATACTCTCTGTTGACGTTGCTCTGATCAAAAATTTTCCAACAGTTTCCCCAGAAGTTTGATTGAGAATTGCTTAATTTCTTCAATAAAGGATTATTTATGCACGAAATTTAAACCACTAGGGTAAATCACTAGTTATGGTCATCTAAACAGTTATGGGCAGGCTGATACAATTTTCGTAATAATAAGCGTCTAATCTATTTACTTTGATATCACCAGGGAGAAATATTTTTGAAAAGGATTAAAGATTCATTTACTAACGAAATTCTCCCTCCTATCCCATTTGCAGAAGGCATTAGAAAATATTTTTCTCAAATAGTGTCCTGAAATACCTCTTTTTTTAGTAAGATCGTTTTTAAAAGTGAGAGTTCTTAAGGAATTATAGTGAAATCGCTTCATTAATTTTTAGTTTTTGTAATTTTTCATTAGAATTCAGGCTTCCATAAAAGCTCCATTATGTTCGACTATCTGATTGTAATTAACCATAATTTTCAACTGACCGTAACCGATTTATAAAAATGCGAGATATGAGTTATGGTCACTCCTATCTGTTTCAATTTTCTTTGGTGTTACAAACGTTCTTTCTGCTAAAAAAGAAAAAATAGAAATTTCTTTCTTCATTTAATTATGTCCTTTTAAAACTTAAATACTACATCCCTTCCTAGTAGTGGCCATGTTTTACCTTACGTTTCTGAAGTGACCAATACTGGTTTATGTAGTTAGTTATATTCTGTACTTCGCGGGTGGATACTGCTGTTTAAGAAAACTGGAAATATCGAAAGAAGATAATTTACAAAAAATACATTCCGATTTCTTTTAATTCATTATTTTTTTAGTGGGGATGATAACCATGTTGTATGACATTACTGCTTATGTAAAAAAATCAACGAGAAGTGCGGCTATAAATTATGCACTGATAAATAGTTGTTTGGATACATTTTTAACTATCATTTCATGACGGGATTCTAAACTAAAAAGTATCTACAAAGTTTGTGAATGAGTGCATCAAAGTGATTGTGTTTTTAAATATATATTTTACTTTTTTGTTAGACCGCGTTGTATTAGTATATAGATTATTTTTATAGTTATAGTTGTTCATTAATCAATTATTAAAAATATTTGTTTAAAGATTATTTTGCCACGTGACCATAACTAGTCTAGGCTATGACCATAAATGATACAACATGCCCATAACTGGTATTTTTAGCTTTTTTTTAAAAAAAATAGAAATATTTATATGAAAGGAAGCTTTAGTGTATTTGTCAATTTTACATTCAATATAGCAAACTTTTGAGAATCTAAGTACATAACCAAAGATGTCATATTATAAACTTTTAACATGTTCCCTTAACTATGACCATAACTAGTGATTTACCCTAATTTTATTTTGATAAAGTAGAAATATTACAACATGAAACAAAAACACACAAGAGAAAAATAAAAGCGGCGATATATATAAAACAATCAATAGATAAAGCAATAAACTATAAAACAGGAACAATTTATGCTAATATAATAGATAAATTAAATATATAAGATTGCCCAACTTAAAAATAAACAGAATAAGGGATCGAACCTTGAACCATAATGGGTTGAAGTATTTTTAATGTAACAGTACAAAGGACTAGGTGATTCACACCAGAATAATGTTAGGTAAAATAAATTATTGTTCTTATTGTATTTGGATTGCTAGTTTTAAGTGATTCATTTTTAGTATTGTTATATAATATATTCCTCTAATCCCTGTTGATCGAATCCGCTACCTAGGACTCCATTTGGACAAACGTCTCACTTGGAATCCACATACAAGAATAAAACGACAAGAAACTGCCCGTCGTTACAGGCTACTTCAACATTTACTAGACAAACGTTCAAAGCTCCCAATTAATTACAAAAGACTCATTTACATGACTGTGATTAGACCTATTTGGACGTACGGAATTGAGCTTTGGGGCTCCACTAAACCATTCAATTCATCTCGTATACAATCCTTGCAATCCAAAATCCTTTGAAAAATCCTCAATGCTCCTTACTTTGTGACCAATAAACATCCATAAAGATCTTGATGTTCCATATGTTGCTGATGCCCAAACCAGATACCTATCCTTCCATAGTAAGCTCCATAACCACTCCAATCCACTAGTCTCCCAACTTGCTTCCTCCTCCATCCCTGACAATCCTCCGAGGCGTCTGAAAAGAAGATGGCCTAGAGACCTTTTAGTGTAGATTTTATTGAAGTGCTACTAGTGAGTAGTTCTTCACAAGTTATTTACATGCCATTGTATTCACTGTAAACACGAAGAAGTATTGTTATATGAAAGTGAAAGATATTGTAAACATTGTTTCAGTCTGATTATGGGACAAGGTGGTCCCGAAACATGTAACCAATAAATGTTTTAAGAGGAGTGAAGCTATTTTAAATAAATTGAAAAAATTAAAGGAGAATATTATTTCTTATACAACATTTGTCGCTAGTAACTGCCGATTATGTTATTTTGTTTGAATAAAATAAATCTCGTTTTTTTCACCCTCGAAAATGTAATATTTTTACACGCTCTACGGTTTGACACAGTGTTGCTCAAAGATTTGTTAAACGGTAAACCAATTGGAAATTTAATGTAGAATATTTTTTGTTCTTTAAAAATTTTTTCTAGGACCTACTTTTTTAGGAGCTATATTGATTAGAATGAAAAAAAAAAAAAACACGTTTTGCCTTCATTTTTTTTTGTATTCGTTTTTTTTTTTTTTTAAACGGTC
Source organism: Euschistus heros (assembly GCA_003667255.2). Taxonomy (NCBI): domain Eukaryota; kingdom Metazoa; phylum Arthropoda; class Insecta; order Hemiptera; family Pentatomidae; genus Euschistus; species Euschistus heros. The sequence continues at coordinate 179,191 of RCWM02000616.1, read as the reverse complement.
TAACTCTGTTAGTGTTGTTCGGATCAAAAATTTTCCGGGAGTTTTCTAATTAGAAATTAATTGGAGAATATTTTCAGTTATATGACATTTGTCGCTAGAAACTACCGTTTAGAAGCTGTATTGGTTTAAATAAAAAAAATCACTTTTGAAACCCCTAATTTCCGTCAACTTTGTTTATTTCGAATAATCATTTATTGTTAATTTAATTATTAATTAAAGTAATTTATTCTTTTTAATTCTATAATGTAAATTGACAAAATCAGTATATTATAAAAAAACATATCCATGATCTATCGTCAGGATGGAAACTGAGGTTTATATTGATTTCCAGGTAGCTTCATTCCAAGTTTCCCAGTCAGGATGGAATTGAGGTTTTATATTTGATTTCCAGGTAGCTTCATTCCAAGTAATTTCATTGCTATTAAATTCATTAATGTAAGATATTATTTTGATGTATGTATATATTTTAGTAGGAAGTTTTTTTTTTGTTTTGTTTTTTATATCCATTTATTGAAATTTACAACTGTAAAAAATATATACATCAAGTAAATGTATTGACAACGATTATAATAACATGTCAAAACTTGAAAAAACTACTCATCAGTAGCACTTTATTAAAAATTCCACACAGTAAAGGTCTCTATGCGATCTTCGTTTCAGACGCCTCGGAGGATTATCAGGAATGGAGTGGGAAGCAAGTTGAGGAACTAACAGATATGACTGATTATGGAGCTTACTATGAAAGGAAATGTATCTGGTGTGGGCTAAATCAGCAACATATGGAACATTAAGATCTTCATGGATAAGTTTATTGGTGACAAAGTAAGGAGCATTGAGGATTTTTCGAAGGTTGTTTGATTGTAAGGATTGGATACGAAATGAATTGGATGGTTTAGTTGAGCCCCAAAGTTCAAATCCATACGTCCAAATAGGTCTAATCACAGTAATGTGTATGAGTCCTTTGCAATTAATTGGCAGCTTTGAACGTTTTCTAGTAAATGTTGAAGTAGCCTGTAACTAGTAAGATGTGAATTCAGTTATGTGATTTTAAAAAATATTATAAAATCTATATTCTTTATTTTATTATGGCTATATCGACATTACAAGCTCCAGTTGACTGTTTTATCTATTTTAGGCAGTTATCGGCCCATGAAGTTTAGAAGCTTAGGGCTAGGCGAAATTAACTTCGTGTTCAGATAGTATTAACACTCTGGGAAAAAATTACGAAAAAAAAAATTTAAAAAAATGCGAAAAAAATCATTGACCCCTTAAAGCTTAGCAAATTGTGTAACAAGTCTATCCAGGGGTGGCTTTGATAAAAGGAAAAAAATCTAAAAAAAAAAAAAAAAAAATTGTGTATAAAAAAGGTAAAAATGGAGCCAACTAATTCATGTGTGTAAACACCAGGAAGGGGAGGGAGGGGCGGGGGTATTCTCAACTTATCTTTCCGCCCCCCTCGGCTCGTCTGCTTTAACAATTTTTTTTCTAGGTGGGCTCTTTTAAACTTAAATTATTGCTAGTTTTAGTTTCTATTTTCTGGTTATGTTTTTAATTGGCAATAAGAATTGTCCATAAATGTCTCAAATAATTCGTTGTTGTGATTAAAATTTAACTTCGAATTTTAGTAATGATATTATTTTAACAAGTATAAAATGTCAGAATAAACAAAAAGAGAAAAATTTCAAATGAAACTACTAATTTTGAACAGAAAGAAAATGAAGTATTGAATTAGTCATCTGATATAATACAATAACAAAATTTTATTTCGTATTATCGCTTTTTGTGTATACAAATTTACTCTTCTTTGGAAATAAACAATAGAATCATACAGGCAAAAGGAAACAATTAAAGAAAATTAGGGCATAGACATGAGAAGGATTAAGCTATTTAATTTTAAAATGTATTTCTTACAGAAAACAAACACAGCTAAACCAAAAAAAAAAAAACAAAAAAAAAAAATCATATGAGCTCCAAAGATCTAAGAGGCAACCCCTAGAACATTCCACGCCGTTCTTTCTTCAGAATCTTGGCTCAAGGGGGCCAATTTTATTTTGGTTGTAAATTTTGTTTAGACGCTTGTCATGTCACACGTAACAATTTTCTCAAAACGCCGCGGAAAACCAGCTCCCTGCCATGTAATGGTATCTAATGTTGGCATATATATTTGCGAACAAACTTTAAATGTTCAAATTTTGTTAACAAAGGCAAAGTATCCTTCCGCCATCTTAAAAACAGTTAAATCATCGAATATTTATAAAAAATGGCGTTAAAAATCGTTAAATATTTCAAAATATCATCCTTGAGGACGAAAAGTAACCCTAATTGTGGAAGGAGAGAGTGGCCAAGGATGTCCTTCGGCCTCAAAAAATCGGTAGATCTGTAAAACCCAGAGTTGGATTTCCGTACGGCGAGCCGTGATAATTTTCCTGTGCAAGTTTAAACTCATTAAAAAAATTTTAAAAGTTTAAAACTACTGAAACAATCTGCAATCTATTGGAAGGATAGTAAATATTATAAAAAAAGAGATTATATGTATGTATATATATATATATATATATATATATATATATATATATATATATATATATATATATATATATTTTGAAGAAGACAGTTGTTACGGAAAGTGAGGAGACTGCACCTAGTTCCCATGATGACTGGGCACTACCCGCGGGGCGAGACACGGCGTTCCGACTCAGTGGTCATCACTACGCTCCACCGGGCACGGGACAGTCGATTGGCCCCACTTCTCAGCCACCAGTTCATGACGGCTCCCGATTGAGTCACTAAGAACTACCTACATCGTTAGTCCTTATCCCGATTTTGTCTTTAGTTCATCCCAAGTCAACGGGAATAGATCGCGTCAATGGAAAGTAGAAATTGTACATCTTGCGTCAACAGCTGATCGTATTTCTTTTGTTTACTACTGCCTTCGAACGGAATACAATAACAAGTGGCTAACGTTCTGTAAGCTATACTATTGTATAAAAGGATAAGCAATTTTCCACTTTAGGCACACGATAATGGTATAGAAGGATCAATACAATTAGGATCGATGGATTAATTGCCGCTTCTATTGAGATTATTTTATTAGAAAACTAGTTTCGAATGCTAAACATTCATCTTCAGTTCTAAAACATACAAAATTTGCAACACATCAGCAATATGTTACATAGTTTTTTTTTTTTTTTGTAATTACTAATACATTGTCTATGTAAAACCGTAATGTGAGCTGTAATTAATGAGATGAAATGGTCAGGGGTGCAGTCAGGATGAATAAACACATCAAATTTTTAAATGAAAAACTTATATTTTGGCGTGCCGACGTTTCGATCTGCCTTGCAGTCTTCATCAGGGTTAAAATAACAAAAATTGGATGTGACCAAGATGATTCAAACATGCACCCCTGACCATTTCATCTCCTTAAAATAAATAATATTTAATGCAAGAATTAAAAATTAATGAGTTCTAAGAATTAAGAGAGATACAACATGTTGTTTAATCTGTGCTAGAAACACAACCATTTGTTAACTTGTTAACTTTGCTTAAAAAAAACATTTTAAAAATAATTAGGATTTTGCTGTTGCCCTTACTTTTTTTTTTATTTATTTATTTTTTGCCTTTAATAAAATTTAACGATCTCCCGTTTTTATATTTGTTTTTTTGCGTCAAATCTTTTTTATTTTACATGGATAATGTATTAGTAATTACAGCGAAAAAAATTACGTTGATATATCAGTAAAAACGAAGTTATGAGGCATAAATGTTTGGTTTTGGCCAGCGTTCTTCCGAACGCCCTGTATATACTAAAGTTTTCAAAAATGTAAGACAATAAATCAAACATTGGTACTCACCTGAGGAGATCTATCAGATATCTGAAAATATATCCATCGTGGAAGGGGGGGGGGAGAGCAGGTAGGTTAAATTTCTGGAGTACCACAAGCCAATGGCAAGTGGTTAACGTACTGAAATAAATTAATAAATTAAAAAAAATAAAATGAAAAAAAAAATTGAGTGTCAATTGGTAGAAACAGAACTAGTTCTTCACAATGTTTCAATTAAATTTAGTGCTGCTATAAATTATTACTGTACTCCAGAAGTTCGTTTTTGTACTTCCGGTATAATGCTTCCTGCTGGAGAGGCCATGTATCCCCTTTCCTTAGAGAGGTCCTAACTAATTTGTTTCTCGTCTTGGTATAAGTGGCAGTCGTTTAAAACGTGCAAGAATGTTTTTGGAGTTAGTCCGTCACATTTACAAGCATCTGAGTTTTATAAGTGAAATCCTTGTTCTGTAAGTAATTAAGCTAGTTTGTAATGATTATTTTTGGGTATTTATTACTTTAGGGTCTGTCTGTATTTATTAATTATTAAAACCTATTCGTAAAATATAATTAATAAAAATAATTAAGTAAAAGAAAAGAGAGGAATAGTGAAGGATATTAGGATTACATGTTGATCGGAAGTGATGCCAGGCCACATGCACATACCTCTCTTATGACTGACGTTGCATGTGAAACTTTCTTAATATGGCGTATAATGAAATGCAGGTTTAAATTTTTTTTTTTCGTATCTTATTTTTATAATAAAAATGAATTAAACGAGCGTTATTGATAAGAGCATGTTTTTTAAATAGTTATATATTTTTATAAGTCTTATTATAGTTTCTACTGTCAAATGTTTGAATGATGTTTTAAGGTTATAAGTAATAAATGTTTTAAAATTGGTGGAATAGGACGTGTATTTGGGGCTCCACTAAACCATCCAATTCATCTCGTATCCAATCCTTACAATCCAAAATCCTTCGAAAAACCCTAAATGCTTCTTTCTTTGTCATCAATAAACTTATCTACAAAGATACTTGTTTTACATATGTTCCATATGTTGCTGTTTTAGCCCAAACCAGATACCTATCCTTTCACAGTAAGCTCCTTAACCACTTAAATTCACTAGTTTCATCAACTTGCTTTCCACTCCATTTCCGATTACCCTCCGAGGCGTCTGAAAAGAAGATGGCCTAGAGATTTTCTAGTGTAGAATTTTTAATAAATTGCTACTGATGAGTAGTTCTTTTCAAGTTATGACATGTTATTATAATCTTAATTAACACATTTACTTGATTTATATATTTGTACAGTTGTTATTTTCAATAAATTGATTTTAAAAAATCGGTGAAATTGGTAATTACGAGAACGATTGTTGTCATATATTGATCATCTTATAATAAACCATCATTAAAAAAAAAAAAAAAAAAAAATATATATATATATATAGGGAGAGAGAGAGAGAGAGAGAGAGAGAGAGAGAGAGAGAGAGAGAGAGAGAGAGAGAGAGAGAGAGAGAGAGAGAGGAGAGAGGAGAGAGAAAGAGAGAGAGAGAGAGAGAGAGAGAGAGAGAGAGAGAGAGAGAGAGAGAGAGGGAGAGAGAGAGAAGAGAGAGAGAGAGAGAGAGAGAGAGAGAGAGAGAGAGAGAGAGAGAGAGAGAGAGAGAGAGAGAGAGAGAGAGAGAGAGAGAGAGAGAGAGAGAGAGAGAGTGAGAGAGAGAGAGAGAGAGTGAACAAGTTGTTGAACACCTTGATAACGGTAGGGTTCTTGTGGTATTATCTAAGGTATACTCGTATTATTAGAAATTGATGAATTTTTCTCTCCTTTAATTGATGTAAGATAAATCCCACGAATTGAAGTGTCACATAATCCATCAATCCTAATTGTATTGATCCTTCTATACTATCATGGTGTACCTCAACTTATTATCTACATCAGAACGAATCGATGTTTTAGTTTCGGAACTGTCGAGATTAGGGTTTCGATATTATGCTCATATTGGAAAAATTTAGATGATTATCGTGTTTTGATATTACAATTACTTATTATATAGAGTTCAGGTATTATTGCTACATATGTAAGGTTTTTTTTTTTTTTTTTTTTTTTTTTAATCAGTAACAGCTTTTGACTGAAACCCCCTAAATATCATACTTTATTAGAAATGCTAAATTAATTGCCACTTGGAATTATTTTATTTGAAACCTAGTTTGGAATGTTAAACATTTATTATCAGCTCTAAAACATACAACATTTTAGAAACATCAGCCCCTTTGCTTCATAGATTATAGGGTAAACCAGACAATTGTTGACACATTTAAGTAAATATTCGGAAATATTAATACTAAAATTATAGAATTATAGAAACGATAGTCCAATAAAGCTAATCAAAGAAAGTTCACACAAACATTATTCCTAGAATATGTTTTACTATAAGGTAACAATAAATAATGTAAAATCAGTTATTGACACCCTATGGATATCTGTTAAAATACGGAAAGAATCGAAAGTACTTTTACACAGTTGAGTTGTAGGATTTAAAAGGAATTTTATGATTTTTGTATTTTGGTTAAATATAATTTTTTTTTTAATTTTTAAGACAGGGTGTCAATAGCTATCTGGTTTACCCAATATATAAAAGTATAATTTAACATATTAAAGTATAGATTATACAATAATATTTGTAATTTATGTTGTTTTTTAGCACTGATTATGGATTTTTTACAAATTAGTTCATTAAAAATAGATATATTGTCAACGATCTCTCTTATTAAAAGAATGTGTATATACACAAATATATATGTTTTCTCCCTGTTGAAATATCTTCAAAATATTTTTAATTTACCATTCTGGCATTTCAAATAATACGCAATAAAAATCTCTGTATGATCAGGTAACAGTATTTTAGAAGTTATTTAAGAAATTAATAATTTTCATTTTAAGTTATTACAATTTCTTTCTTTTAAAATGTCAACATGATGGCATCGAAAACATTTAATGAATTTGGTTTTGATAAAGCGGACAGTTCGGGTGAAATATTGTCATTTAAATGGCCAGAGGTTGGGAGAGTATTTTCAACATATCCTCTTAGCTCGTCTCGACTTCCTTGACATTTCGAGTCTGGTTCTTCCGTACACATGTTGTCATCTTGGATCGTCCCATAAATTTTAGACATTAATTTATTAGGAGCTTCTTAATTTTTTAATTGTAAATTTTGTTACTGTTTAATGTCCGAGATATAGGGATAAGATATTAGGAAAGTAATAGGTTATATTTTCTTATCGGTTCGATCCACATAGAACAGGACCCGTTAATGGTTTGTTTATCCCTTAAACAATTCTCAAGAGAAATCATCAAGAACCGATAGTCTGATCGATTCTGCTAACACTAGCGATAGTTTTATGTTACACGAGTATGTAATTATTATACATAGCTTCTTGTAATTACATAACACTTCTCTTTACTTAATTTGATACAATTCTTTTCAAAAATCAAACATTTATTTCGCATTCAATAAAAGAACAACTTTTTTTGGCGACGTTTCGATACTAATAGGCGTGTAAAAAAAAATGACCGTTTTTTTTTTTTTTTTTCAAATTCCAGAGTTCAAAAGTCTGTAAATATCTTAATGCTATTTATTATTTACCAATACTTAATAATCCCTTTAGAGCATTCTCTAAGCTTGTTTACTAACACTGGACTTCTTAAAGAAAAAAAAAGCCTCAGTTCAGTTATTTATTTAAAAGAAGAAACATGACAGTGTCCTACCAAATTCTCGTAATTTTAAGACATTACTGGAAAAAAACATTTCTCAGCCGCTGAAGCAACTCGTTAATTATTAAATAAGAAAGGAGAAGGTGTCCTTGAAGAGTGCTCTGCGCGGCGTTGGTTTGAAAAATTTAGAAGTGGAGATAAGACGTTGAAAAGGAAGAATAGCTCCGGGCGGCCATTAATGGATATTGATGAGGTTCTCTGAGGAAGCTGTTGAGTCAAATCCGTCCACAAGTACTCGCGAACTTGCCAGGGAGTGTGGTGTGTCGAAAGATACTGTTAGTCGCCATCTTCTCTCCATGGGGAAGGTGAAAAAGACCTGTAGACTGGTCCCTCACGAACTTACTCCTCAACAATCAGCAGAAAAGTTTACAGAACTTCATGGGTTGAACTCCTGCCTCATCCAACATATAGTCCAGACCTTGCACCTTCGGATTACTACTTGTTTCGATCCATGGCCCATTTTCTTCAAGGGAAAAAATTTGATAATTTTGCGTAAGTTGAAAATGCTGTCCAAGAGTTCTTTGACAGCCATCCCAAGGAATGGTATCAGCGTGGCATCGAGCAATTGGCTAGCAGATGGGTAATGGCGGTAGATAACAATGGACTATACTTTGAGTATTAATTGTATTTTATATCAAAGAAATATTAATGCAAATATTTGTTTAAGAAACGGTCATTTTTTTATAGGCCCCATTATATTGTCCTGATAAACATGCCCTACAGTGAAAAACAGTTTACAATAAAATTATAAAAGTTATACAAGTTATTTCAAAATATAAAGGTAACTACAATATAATATATATAAATACATGGGTTAAATATTCCAACCCATGTTTTTATATATTTATATATTGTAGCTAACTTTATGTTTTGAAATAACTTGTATAACTTATATAATTTTATTGTAACTTGTTTTTGCACTGTAGGGCATGATTATGAGAACAATATTGTCTCGAAGCATAGCCAAAATAAGTTGTTATTTTATTGACTGAACATCAAGAACATATTTATGTATATATAGCAAATGTAATTTTATATATAATGTTATAATAATTTTCCAACCATCAATTGTTATCAGTATATTAAATTAAATAAAGAGTAGCAAGCATGCATGTCGATGAGACAATCCCATCAAGAGTGGAAAATTCCACAAAGTTACTGCACGAAGGTAATGTGTGCATTGCCAACATATAAACATTTAAGCTACGAAATTATCTTTTAAATTTATACACATATATTACATATATTTAAATTAAATATTGTATACATATAGTTAAAAATATGTTTAAAAAAATAATTCATACTTAAATACTATAAAACTATTAATGAAGAAAATATGTTCAATTGATTTTTCTCTGGTTTCAAAAATATTAATTATATTTTAATTAACATATATATCTACATCTAATTTGTAATTTTAAATATAACATTAATGTTGTAGAATCCCGCTTATAAAGATAAAGGAAAACGCAGGATATCGAAAATCACCAATTATATTCATAAAAGCATATCGAAGATAAAAAAACAATGTCAGATCAGAAGGTTTTCTCCGAAAAATATTACGTGTACGTTATGGACTTAGTAAGATGAAAATGCATTAAGGAAGTTGTTCTTGATCTAACGATCTAGGTGATCCTTTTGTTTTCTTTAATTGAAAACATTCTTTTAAAACAAATTATCGTTAATTATATGTTATTGAATGGATATTATTAAGTATACATGTATGTAATCGAACATGGTATTTATAGAAGTAGCTATCACAAAACGATCAGTTATATGTAATTACTTCTAAATATACAAATGATGCAACAGGAAAACTTTACCGCATTAAAACTACATTTTAATATTATTTTAATGTAGTAAATTTCATTTTAGTTGTATGATAATAAATATCATGTTCATGTCAATATAATAACAACTTACTTTGGCGACGTTTCGAGAGTTAGATTGCATGACCTCAGGGCTTCGATAGGTGTAGTTACAAGATAAACTGTTTTATATTAAAAATGTTTGACAAAAAGTGAGGTCAACATTTTTTTCACCGAAAATTATCGATTTTCATTAACGTATATCTCGAAAACCGTTGGAAGTTCAACAAATATGTGCATAAACAATATTGTAGGAAATCAAATAATCTTTAATTTATATTTAAAATATAGGTTTCTAGAGTTCACCATTTTCAAGATATGATAGAAAAACCCCAAATGGTACGTTTTTTTTTCCCTCCCATCCCATTAGCTCACCCCCAGGGGCGGGGACTTTTAGTATGTTTACCTCCTAACTATTCCTAACAAAGTACTGAGGTAAAAAATATATATAATCGTATATTTCATGCACTCTACAATATGTTTAATATGACTTGATATGGATATATATATATATATATAGATATATATATATATATATATATATATATATATATATATATTTACTGTAAAATTCATTGAAAGACAGACAGTCTACAGTTAGTTGCTAATCGGCTCCGTGGACCTATTATTATAGCTGGGGACGACCCCTGACCTACCCTATGCTCCTGGAATCTGATGGGAGCCTGGAAATAATTTCTTCGCTGGAGGAGGTCTGGAAGTCGTGCTGTTCCAGAGCGGCCTGATATACAATATAGAACCAACGGTCCACTTCAAGCCAGCCAATCTTTAAGATTTTTGCAAGATCTTGATGAGAAGCCTTCACACTCTAAGGTCGAGTTCTCATTCCGTTAATAAGGTGCCAATGGATTCAGCCTCGCGTGTAATAGCTGTTTCAGCATGTTTAGTACTTGGATCGCTGACTGCTATCAAATGAGAAAGATCTTTAGTTGGCGCTCTGACAAATTGAAATTTTTAGACAATATAAAGTGCTATTGATATTGTTTTTGTTAGTTTAGCGTTCTTCAAACAGATTAAAATACTTATTGTAAGCCAGAGAGGGATCTACGAGATTCATTCCATAGATATACCATTAAATCATTTTAACCTGCTGAGGCCGGATAACCTCGGTACCTCAGAGGTTACAATAATGTTAAAATACTGGACGCTCTGACATGCTCAGCTACCAAAATATACTTATTATTGTTGAAATACCAATTTCAATTATAAAAATAACTATAAATAAATAAGTTCCTTCTCCCCTCTCTTCAAATCCTTATGATATCCGCAGTTCCTTCCACTTACGTGAAATATTAATTTCCTTTAAAATTCCCGATAACTTTATCCTGGTCTCCTTAGAAGTTGAAAGCCTATTTACTAACATACCCATAGATAACGCTCTCCTCATTATTAACAATCACTGGTCATGCATCGAACCTCACACCCCTCTTAACCGTTTATCACACTTAAAATCCTTAGAACTATGTTGCAAATCCGGCTACCTTGCAAAAAATCTCCGGTCTTGCCATGGGTAATCCTCTTACCCCTGACATATCCAACATCGTCCTCAATGACCTCCTTAACTCCATTTTACCCTTATTCCCTACTGAAAAAAAAGTGACCTTAAATTTATTTACAGAAATAAAAATAACAATATGTATATTAGATATAGGAAATATAGTTTGATAGTTTAGTAAGACCTCCATAATCTGTCATGCTCAGGGATCCGACGATGCCGGATTATCGAGGTCTTCCTTTAAAATGGTTTAAACAGAGAATAAAACTATAAATAAACGCACATAAACTATATTTATATATTTAATATTGGGTTGTTATAAAGTTATTACATGTTACAATACATAGAATATAAACTGAATTAAAAATTGTTTCTTAAAAAAAGTACTCACATAAACGCACTATATTTTTATATATATTTACATATTGTACAACAATGTTAAAGAGTTAAACATTTCACTTGTCTAACAACAAATTATTACTTACAAACATTTCAACACAATAAACAAACATTACAACACATAAAAAAAACAAAACTAAAAGTTATGTTTCTTAAAAAAAGATGTACAGTAGTGTTGAAGAATTCAATCAGATTTCGCTGCCTGCTGCTGGCATCTAGGCTGCACTTGCATCTAGCATCATCTTTCTGAGCTCTTTGGAACATTGAAGGAATATCAACCTGTTTTTTTGATTGGTTGCGTTTTTTATAAAATTGTTTAGAATGATGTGCAGATTCATTACTTCAGTAGCATTATAATGTTTGCAGGTTGCAGCAAACTTCACAAATTTATTCAATGCCTCCGAAGCATCAGCCTATGTGATGTTGGTTGGTGACGTTGCTACCTCATCACTCTCAGTTTCTTGTGAATCCTGTGGGCTTAACACATTTTTTATGATTGCCTCATCACTGAGCTCCTCATCTGTAGGTCCATCTTTATCAATATCGATCCATTCGTAGAGTTCTTCTTCTGGAAGACCGCTCAGTGGATTTGGAACAGAAAAATGGCATTTACAACCTGTGATTCCCCGGTTGATGGGTCATCAACATTTTCATCTTCCGAAGACGTTTTTTTCGAACTGTTTAGCTTGCGCCATGCCAAGTGCAATGTTGAGCGTTAGATTTTTACACAATGTTTTAGACGACGTGGAGCCAACAGATAGCCTAAATCACTCAATAATTTCAAAAACTCTAATTTTTATTTTTTAAGGTGATGGATGCCGACTATCGGGTCTGCCGGATTATAGAGAGCCGGATTATTGAGGTCTTACTGTAGTTCATAATGTTAATACTATTCCTTGATTATAATTTATGCCGGGCAGTGATAATTGTTTTCTTCTAAGATAATTCCATTCTTTGATGTTATTAATCATCATCAAAATTATAACTGATATAGTTTTAGTGCCATCTAGAGATATCTAAACCCTGATAGATCCTTATCAGTAGAAACCAAGGCCTCAAGTGTACGTTATAACCTTATACATTTATTTTTGTTTATAGGATCTTAACGCCTCTATGTACTCTAACTTAGCGTAACGGGTGGATTAGCCTACAGGTTACCTTATCTATTTTAGTGTAGAGTTAGAAGGTCCAAATTCGTTCCGTTGATCCGCCACGAAATAAATTTCAAAGTACCTTGGTAAGAATCAAACATAGGACTTATACAGGAAACTCTTAGACCCACATTTTCTACCTCTCTTCCTAACCTGTTACTATGTATTGCAGTATTAAGTGACTTTAACGTATTTTGAAGTGAACTTATTAGATTAATAATAAGAAAATAAACCTACTAAACCCAAGATCGCGGGTTCACAGCCCGGCAGATGACCTTAGGATTTTTTAAAGGGAGTAAAAAATCCTTAGCTATGCCGTCCTTCGGAAGGGACGTAAAATGGGGTCCCGAGCCTGTGCGATGTCAGGTACTCGTTAAAGATCCCTATCCTAATTATACTGGATAGGCAAAATTTAGGACTCCCACCGTAGCGTCGTCCGATTAGCCATTGCAGCATAAAGTGACGTTAAACGAAATAAACAAACAGAAAATGAACTTTATTCTGGAACAGGTTGTCCCCTAAGAATAACATATAGTGCAATACATAGGACAATCCTCTGGCTATTACAAAAAAAAAAAGGAAATGTTAGTATCCCATTAGTTCAAATATTTGTAAGGGTTCGTATCTCATCATTTGGTGATAAATACTACTAAAAATAAAACAGTAATGCAATATTTGATTACATAGAAATGCAGTTAATAATATTTCATAAATTATTTATAATTTCTAACAAAAAAAAAAAAAAATATATACTAAAAGTGTTTTGTACAAAAGAAAAGGGTACATGCCGTACACCTCATATTCAGGGAAAAACCTAACCTAAAAACAATGTTTTATTTATTATTAACGAATTGTTTTCAATAATTATAATTGAATATTTCCGTTATCCGCCGTTTTTCTTTATCCAAGGCTCGGATAAGCGGGAGTCTGAATTCACTAACCATTAAATAACACCATCTACACAATTTTTTTTTTTTTAAATTTTTTTTTTTATTTCATAATATAATAAAATACAAAGGAAGAACTTAGTTTGATGGACTGTCAAATACTTTGGCTTGTCTTCCGTCAATCACTCCTCCCCTCTCGACAAAACTTGTAAAAATATGAATAGGAATTAAGAATTAGTTTGACGACTAAAGAATGAAAAACTTTGGCCGTTTTATTTTTCATGTTTTTAAAAAGATATTGAATTACTGGAAATTTTAGTATTTTAACTTTATTTTTTCTATACAGTATGAGTTCAACGTATATGATATATTAATTAAATTAATGCTAATTATTAAATAATCTAAAGAAGCTGAATTCCCATAAACCGTCCCTATATGATAACACCTGTAGTTGCTGTAAGTTTAATGTTGATAATTTTGTAAATAGATGTTTAATATCTGACAAGAATAAATAATTTGTCATTTGTCATTACGTCAGTTGTCCCCATAGTAACCTAAAACATCTGAATTTCCATAAACCACACTTAAATGATATTAAAATATATTTACTTTAAGTTTATATCTGATAGATTATTACAGCTGTCTTTATTTTGATAATTTATTTATACAATTTTCCTCTTACGGTACATTTATTAATATTATTTTGATCATGAATGACTCAAACATCTATTCGCAGGGCATACAAAAATTGATTAATTCATTGGAAGAAATGTATGGAGAGTAATAGAGATTATTTGGATTTATAAAAAATATTTTAGATCACTTGTTTTATTTCTTCTACTTTGAAAGATTAAAACGACAAAAACTGCCCGTCGTTTCAGACTACTTCAACATTTACTAGACAAACGTTCAAAGCTCCGAATTAATTACAAAAGACTCATATACATGACTGTGATTAGACCTATTTGGATGTACGAAGTTGAGCTTTGGGGCTCCACTAAACCATCCAATTCATCTCGCATTCAATCCTTACAATCCAAAATCCTTCGAAAAATCCTCAATGCTCCTTACTTTGTCACTAATAAACTTATCCGTAAAGATCTTAATGTTCCATATGTTGCTGATTTAGCCCAAACAAGATACCAATCCTTTCATAGTAAGCTCTATAATCAACCATATCCGTTTCTCAACTTGCTTTCCACTCCATTCCCGATAATCCTGCGATGCGTCTGAAACGAAGATGGCTTAGAGACCTTCTAGTGTAGAATTTTTAATAAACTGCTACTGATAAGAAGTTCTTTTCAAGTTTTGACATGTTATTATAATCGTTGTCAATACATTTACTTGATGTATATATTTTGTACAGTTGTAAATTTCAATAAATAAATATTTAAAAAATATATATATATTTTGAAACCATAAACCTGCATTAATATACTGACCTACATAACACCTAATATCTGTGTAAAGTTTAAAATTAATTTGCAATATTTGAGATCTATTAATCTTAAATATTGTGCAAGCTAATGGTGTTGATAGTTAATGAAGCACGTGCTGATTAAAATTATTTTTTTATAGAATCTAACCTGGACCAGCTCATGGCAAAATCAGGTTTCTAATTAATATAATTTATATTTCATATATATATATATATATATATATATATATATATATATATATATATATATATATATATATATATATATATATATATATATAAATGAATGTGTGTATGTTTGTACTCGATGGATTCAAAAACCGTACATCCAATCGTCGTGAAAATTTGGTAAATTATTAGATATATCCCCGGGAAGGTTTTTGAAAAAAAAAATTAAATCAGAGTTAGGGTTCTAGGTGTATGTAAATATCAAAATAACATTTATTTTTTATAAATACTTCTTTAAGGCAGGTGTTAACAATAAACAATTAGCAATAAAACATATGTTATAAATTAGTCTGTATATATACTATTATATAAAAGGACAAGCCATTTTTCGTTGGTTATAACGGTACAATGTTACATAGGAGCTAGACATTGATAATAAATTTGGCTTGATTCAAATAAATTGTAATGAAAAATGTTATAAATATTTAGTGTGGCGTGTGGATCCTAAGGATATTTAATAATCGAACGATATGTGGTTAGCGGCATTCTACACCAGAGTTTGCAATGGTAAAATTATTAAACCCCTCTGTACCAAATTTTAACTACAAAATCTTCGAAGATTTTAAACAGTATAGCTTACTATAATAATAATTTAAATTCACAGTGTTAAGTGGCAGAAGTTTGTCACTCTGTCATTAACTTTTATAGTTAGATAGAAATTAAAATCCAACCAAATGAAATCATTAAAATTATTTTTGCTGCACTAAACATTATTGCCTTATCAAAATACCGATTATTTTTTGATATTGTGTTCAAAAATGGGCGACCTAAACCATAGCTTTTGATGAAGGTTTCAAGAAGACTAATATTTCAATGATTTCAAATTAATTTTAATGTTTCAGGTTTACTTAATAAATTGTACCATTGGTTGTGTGAAAGAGCAGTAATATTACCAAAAAATACTATATGAGAGAATATTAACACATTATTATTGAAAAAGTAAATTGTGACATAGAGAATATCTCTATTGATAGGGTTGTAAGCACTGATAATGCAGTCTCTGCCCATCTAAATTACCAACGCATAAATTAGATTTAAGGATTGGATTTCCAACAATGCTTTTGAGTAAATCATTGCAATAATACCGGGTTACGGCTTTGAGTAAAAATATCTAGAAATATTGTGAGAAAATAAATCTCAACTGCATTATAAGATTTTTTATTGTTAAAAAATAAAACTTCTGTTATTAGTTAAACCTATCTAAGTTCGTTACTTATAGGAACGGGCGAAGGTCAGGACTGGGGATCCTAGTCTTTCTATGAAATCTAATATTTATTAAAATGTTCTGCTTTGTAAAATGAAGTAAACGAATGAAATGATATGTCAATGACGTTTGAAGAAATTTAATTAAATTTATATATATATATATATATATATACCAGGTATGCAAGTTTAAAATGTCGTTAATTTCTTAAAATATATACACAGTAATTTAAAAAAAAGTATAATATATTTTATTCGAAGTACTGACCCTCGCTTTCTACACATTTTGTCCATCTCTCGGGCAATATATGGATACCATTCCAAAAGAATGCTTCATCTTTATTTGAAATCCATTCATCGAGCCATTTTCGTACGTTTTCGAAATTGTTGAAGTGTTGCTCCGCTAATGAGTGTCCCATCGATGAGAAGAGGTGATAATCAGAAGGCGCCAGGTCAGGTGAATACGGCGGGTGGGGTAGGAGTTCCCAACCAAGCGAAGAAATCGTTTCCTTAGTCAATCTGGCTGAATGTGCAGGAGCGTTATCATGCTGAAGAATGACTTTGGCGTGCCTGTGAGCCCATTCTGGGCGTTTTTCGATCAATGCGTGACTCAAATTGATCATTTGTTGTCGGTAGCGCTCGGTATTGACTGTTTCGCCGGGTTTGAGAAGCTCGTAGTAGACTACTCCCTTCTGATCCCACCACACACACAGCATTGTCTTCTTCCCAAAACGATCCGGTCTTGCACTCGATGTGGATGGTTGTCCTGGCGTTACCCATGATTTTTTTCGTTTGGGATTCTGAAAATAAATCCATTTTTCATCGCCAGTTACAACTCGATGCAAAAAACCCTTTCTTTCGTGGCGTAAAAGCAGCATTTCGCACACAGTTTTTTCGTTTTTTTCCATCTGTCGTTCGTCCAATTCATGTGGAACCCATTTTCCAACCTTTTGAATCTTTCCCATAGCTCTCAGGCGATCGGAAATGGCTTGCCTAGTGACATTCAACTGTTCTTTCATCATTTGTTGGGTTTGGGTATTGTCTTCGTCTAATAAAGATTGCAATTCGAAGTCCTCAAACTTTTTTGGTCGATTTTCTCGTTTTTGATCAGTAACATCAAAATCACCACGTTTGAAACTTTGAAACCAACGTTCACATGTCCTGACGGTTGGAGCAACATCGCCATAAGTCTCAACAAGAATTCGATGACATTCAGATGCCTTTTTCTTTTGATTAAATAAGAAAATCATGACATGCCGCAAATGCTCTTTATTTGGCTTAAAATTAGACATTTTTAACACCAAAGAAAGGTATGATACGTCCACGTAAACGACTTAAAAACAACTGACTTTTGTAAACAAATGACTAACAAACAAAATAGCGTTTAGAGATAAGCAAATCCTTCAATAGGCTAAGAGCGCATTCTATTGGAATTAAAACGACATTTTAAACTTGCATACCTGGTATATATATATATATATATATATATATATATTAGGAGGTGCCGATTTTTTTTTTTTTTTTTTTATAACAGACTTCATATTAATATTCACATCTGTACAAATGCTATAAATAAGTAAATGTGTGGTGAAATGATTACAATGACATATCAATAAATCGTAAAGAACTACCCATAAGTAGTATTTTAATAAACGTTCTAAATTTGGAAGTTCCTTTGGCATCTCAGAAAGTTTTTGGGGAAACGAGTGAAAAGCAAATTGAGAGATCAGCGGATTCGAATGGGTATCGGCTTTACTATGGAAGGATAGTAGAATTAAAATTCTTTTCGCTTCAAAGATATCTTGTTCTATAATTAATGGGACATTAAGGTTAATATGAATAAGTTTCAAAAAAGATTTAATCCTGATAATTATGATTATTATAAAAATAAATATTGAGAATATCTAAGCTTTCGTATGACGACTGACTGATTAGGGAAGAAGGATTTCTGGGAAGTTTGGGAATAATGTGGCGGGACTCGTTAGCGGCTACAATGAAAGGAGGTCCTTGGAGTTCAGGATTCATGTCCTGCGGAGGAATATATTTCAATATCCTTCCTCCTCCCCCCTCCC
The DNA here is from genome assembly GCA_003667255.2 of Euschistus heros. Classification (NCBI taxonomy): domain Eukaryota; kingdom Metazoa; phylum Arthropoda; class Insecta; order Hemiptera; family Pentatomidae; genus Euschistus; species Euschistus heros. The sequence goes on along the minus strand of RCWM02000616.1, from coordinate 160,840 downwards.
GATAGCGGCTGTCCACGGGATATCTTGAAGCAATAACTCAGCGGTCTGTCCTCTGGTCAGGTCTTCTGAGCCAACAGATTTAGTCTGTCTTATTAGTTTTGGAAATGTTTTAAATTACATTATATACACATTAATATTGTTCAGTCAACGAGTGCTGAAATATGCGATTATTTTTAACTTCATACCTTCGATAGGAGTAGTTGGAAGACAACAAACTAAAATTCCACGCACCTGGGGGGTGAGCTAACGGTGTGAAGGAGGGGAGAAGGTCCCATTTTGGGGTTTTTCGATTTTATCTCGAAATCGGTGGACTCTATGTAAATATTCTACAGATCAAAATTAAAGCTAATTAAATTTCCTATAAAATTGTTTATATACATATTTGTCGAACTTTCAACGGTTTTCGAGATAAACGTTATTGAAAATCGATAATTTTCGCAAAAAAATAATCTTTACCTCACTTTTTGTCGAACATTTGTTTTAGTGCCTTTCACGACCATTTCTCTGAAAAAATGTCAGAATCAAAGTTTTAGAGCGTTAAATTTACTTAAATGCGTTTCTGGCACTTGGATCAAATGTTTGACAAAAATGAGATAAACATTTTTTTTTTTTCGAATACAACAGATTTTTAATAACGTTTATCTAGGAAACCGTTGTAAGTTCTACGAATGTGTATAGAATCAATTTTATTGGAAATTTAATTATGTTTAATTTTTATCTGTAGCATATCTTCCTAGACCCACCGTTTTCGAGATTTTATCGAAAAATCCCAAAATTGGACCTTCTCGATTTTTCGTGGAGCCCCCAACCGTTAAATGACCCACCCCCCAGGGGCGGGGACTTTTAGTATGTTTATCTTATATAAAATCGATAATTTTACTAGCTCTGATTATCGATACATAATTTATCGGTGCCCACAAATATCTATATACCGTTATATCGTCGAAATTTTTTTTTTTATTTTTTTTTTTTTTTTTTTTTTTATGAATGTTACAATAATGTATTTATTTAATCGTTTCAGTGTATTTACTTCGCAACTTAAATATGAACTTTCCCAGGAAACATCGAGAATTTTCTCAGAATAAAATTTTAGAATCAAAGTTGTAGAGCATTTAATTTACTTCACTTTAACAAAAAATGAGGTAAACTTTATTTTCTTTGGAAAATTATCGATTTTTAAACGCGTATATCTCAAAAACCGTTGAAAGTTCGACGAATATGTATATAAACAATGTTATAGGAAATTTCATTAGCTTTAATTTTTATCTGTAATATATTTTGATACATGCACTATACACCCCTCATTTCAGTACTCTTTGACTGTGGTCACAAACTCGTTTGTCGGTACTCTTTTGACTATGACTCCAAAACTAATTGTTCGATCCAAAATTTTCTTTTTCCTTCTGAGAGCCGGTTAGATTTACTATAAGAACCTATATATAAAGTTTTGATCAAGTCTTGTAAAATGCCCATACCAGCAAGCTGAAAACCGTTTACTGTTTTGAAATCCAAGTTTTTTTGGCACATTTTTCACTGTAACTCCAAAACTATTTTTCCCAGTTATCGACATGCTTCATTAATTTATTCTATTTTCGGAAATAAAAAAAGTAAAAACATTATTCTAAAGTTTTAAATATGTTAATATGGGGATCTGTATGTGATCATCCTATGTATATACATAAAAAGTTTTAATAAATTTAAAGAAGAACTTTTAAGTAAATAAGAGACTAGATATAGGAATTGGGAATGAGCTGGTGTGATGCCGACGACAGAGCGAGATAAGAAGCTATCGGCTAGATAACAAGGTGCGGCTAGTTGTATAGTCTCAACAAGTGTTCTCTAAATCTATCCTCCAAGGATTATGTCCTTTATTTAGTCTATTAATTAGTAGTAGTGTCCTAGGCGAGTAAATAGGTCCTTAACTAGGATATCCAATAATACATAGAGATAATATTAATTCTATTCATTACAATTATTCTTGTATTCTTACAATCCGAAATATTTCATAAAATCCTAAATGCTTCTTAAATTGCTTGAGGTCATAATATGAACTCATTACCTATCATGGTGTAAATAATTAAAGTTAAATTTATTGACTGGTAAAAACATAAATTTCAATCCGAGACAAACGATTATTAACTGCGTTTAAAATACAGTTCGTGCCAGACGAGAATATTTTCACTTCGCGGTGGTCATACCGTGCATATTAATTCGGAACTGGAATTGGTTCGAGTACTTTCTAAACAGAAATATTTATCTTGTTCAGGGAGTGATGTTACAGTATGTTGACTATATTTCCTAGTGACTGCAGTACACTGGGCTGCTAATATATAATTTTGTGTTATTATAATTACAAATAACTAACATAAATATCGGAAGGATAACAGCTTGTAATAGCTAATAACAGGCAGCCGGTCTGAATGGCAATACATCTAAAAACTATTTTAATTTATTTTTGTCCTTTTTTTTAGTCCATATTCAAGATAATTACACTAAAACAAAAATCAAGTGTACCATATGCATAAATTACCAATAAGTTTAATCAACTGTTCATTTTTCTAGACTTTTTTTTTTCTCAACTTAATTTTACTTAAGACTTCTTAGTCTGTGCAAAATACACAACTTAAAACAACCCTTTAGGCTATGGGAATTAAACCGATCTCTCTATCTTATTCATACGTGATTATAATAAAATCAATTTAGTACAATGAAATATTATCATTATTGCTTATTATTAAATTAAATTAAGTTTCCTTCGAATTCTTCTCGTATTCATCCCCGACAATCTAAAATCATTCGTAAAATCCTAAATGCTCGTTATTATGTCACTTCTTATCCATAGTGATTAAAATGCTCCATAAGTTGCTGATTTGGTGCAAAGTGGATGCCTATTCTTCCATGATAAGCTCCGTGCCCACTCGAATCCACTAGTCTCCCAACTTGCTTCCCACTCATTTGTCTTCTTTGTCCTGATTCCTGTTCCTTGGATATTACAGACATTCTCACTTATGGTACCATATTGTGATATTATCAGATTTATCTCTCTCTCTTAGGGATATGTACGATATATCAAGAATATCGGTATTGTTCCTTGACAGTCTGATGTTTTTACATCGATATTTATATTTTTTTAAATATTTGTCGCACGGACACGTACTTTACAAAATATTATTTATCTATTATTAAAACACAACATACATATCTATTAAAAAAACAACAGTAATTTGTTCATATTTAAGTTTATTATTTATTTATTTATCCAACGCCCGTCTGTGGCAGTTTAGCCATCTGACGACGAGCCTCCCAATATCGATTTATAATATATTCTTCTGGGTAGGTGAGAGCAGTGCAAACCCTCAGGTGATCTCCGTCCATGCATCCGAGGTTACATGACGGGCAAACAACACTGTCAGCAAGACCAATGCGGTGCAGGTGGGCTTGCAAGTAATCGTGTCCACTGATTAGTCGAAATCGTGCAACGGCTTCAGCTCTCTCGATGTTTCCTGGGCAAGTTCATATTTAAGTTGCGAAGTAAATACACTAAAACGATTAAATAAATACATTATTGTAACATTCATTAAAAAAAAAAAAAAAAAAAAAAAAAAAAAAAAAAAATTCGACGATATAACGGTATTTAGATATTTGTGGGCACCGATAAATTATGTATCGATAATCAGAGATAGTAAAATTATCGATTTTATATAAGATAAACATACTAAAAGTCCCCGCCCCTGGAGGGTCATTTAACGGTTGGGGCTCCACGAAAAATCGAGGAGGTCCAATTTTTGGATTTTTCGATAAAATCTCGAAAACGGTGGGCTCTAGGAAGATAACCTACAGATAAAAAATTAAAGATAATTAAATTTCCTATAAAATTGATTCTATACACATTTGTAGAACTCACAACGGTTTCCTAGATAAATGTTATTAAAAATCTATTGTATTCGAAAAAAAAAAAAAAAAAAAAAAAAAAAAAAATGTTTATCTCATTTTTGTCAAACATTTGATCCAAGTGCCAGAAACGCATTTAAGTAAATTTAACGCTCTAAAACTTTGATTCTGACATTTTTTCTGAGAAATGGTCGTGAAAGGCACTAAAAGCAAATGTTTGACAAAAAGTGAGGTAAAAATTATTTTTTTGCGAAAATTGTCGATTTTTAATAGCGTTTATCTCGAAAGCCGTTGCAAGTTCGATAAATATGTATATAAACAATTTTATTGGAAGTTTAATTAGCTTTAATTTTTTAAATCACTCTACAGTATGTATAATGACTGGACTATTATAATTTGGCTGTCTTTTGTTTTAATTGTGGTACACACGATGTTATAGACGGATCATTCCTTAATGTAAGGATTAATATCATAAATCTGTCTAAAGTGTTATTTTTTTTTTTTATTGTCAATTTATTTAGATCGGTTTCGACACTCTTATATATAAACCTTTTTTTTTTAACTTTCTCTCATTAAGCTCATTCAGATTTCGGCAAAATATCTTCGCAGAAGATCCCGTTATGGTAAGCAAATGGACTAACGATACGTAAATGTGAAGGCAGACACGAGCCAATAAATTATCAGGTTCGAATCCTGCCCCGATGGTCACCCATTTACGACGGAGCGAGGCGAACCACTCGGCACGTGGACTGTATTTACAAGCTTTTTTATAAATTTATTGGATCCCTTTTAGTGAAGACATTTTAAAATAATTAATTAAAATTTCTTAATTATTTCGAAACCTCTTCTTGATATTCGTTTTGCAATCGTAGCGGTTTTAAAAATAGCAACAACGTAAAAAAATATATATTTAAAAATATATTGCAACATATTTTAACTAATGATACTTCTTCAAGTTTATGTCGGACTGGTTTTCTACATGTCGACATAATTTAAAATTACGAATTATTTTTAATAAATATTAATTTCAAATTGTGACACTTCATTGGTTCACAATAATAAATAAATTATCGTTTAAAAAAAAATTAAAAAATCACACTTCAATATTAAACCGAACTAGATAAAAAATAATTTTTATTTTATGAGTAGTTTGTGTTACGGCAATAGAAAATCACATTTTTTTTTTCTGACCTACAGGAAACACTTTGTTCAGTTCATTTTTGAAACTTTTGATGTAAATAAAAATTTATTAAAATATTTTAGTGATGATTTATCCCCTTTTTTTAGCCGATTATCTAAGTATTTGGATTACTATATGCAATATAATTTATTATTTCTTTAGAAAAGATTAGCTAATAATTGTTGGTAATTACTAGGTATTTTAATATGTATAATTCAATTTTTTTTTTTTTTTTTTTTTTTTTTTAATTTCCTGTTAATAATTCAAACTCCCGTAAAATATAAACCTCCAAGATCCACTACAAGCAATTAAAAATAGATTTACTCTTTGGAAAATTTTTATGCAGATATGATTTGAAAGATAATATTTTTGAGTAATAATAGGACTGGTCCAGAGTACGATTCCGGCAGAGACAAGTAAATGTTTACTTGTATACTAGTTTCGAATGCTGAACATTCATCTTCAGTTCTAAAACATACAAAATTTTCAACACATCAGTACTATACGTTACATGGATTATATATACTAAAGTTTTCAAAAATGAAAGACAAGAAATTAAACATTAGTACTCACCTGCGGAGATCTAACAGATATCTGAAATATATCCATCGTGGGAAGGGGAAGGGGCAGGCAGGTTAATTTTTTGGGGTTTACTATGGGATTTCCCTTATGACTCATTGGATTCTTTCGTTCCTATTGGAAACAAATTTAAAATGGGTCTATTGGAAACGTTTACCTGGTATAGTATAGACCCTCTTCTAAAAGAAATATCTGACAATCGGTTATTAAGAGGTGATGTGGTCGAAAATCTCTCTCAACCGGGCTCATAGAGACTGAGTGTGCCACAGGAGATTCTCCGGACCCCTTCATCGATCCTAGGGTGATACAACAGGGCAAATATTTACTTGTCTCTGCCGGAATCGTACTCTGGACCAGTCCTATTATTACTCAAAAATATTATCTTTCAAATCATATCTGCATAAAAATTTTCCAAAGAGTAAATCTATTTTTAATTGCTTGTAGTGAAAGTAGTAGGCTGTTTATATTTTACGGGAGTTTGGATTATTAACATCTTGGATTATGACGGATATGGATTATGGACATGGATTATGAATATTTGGTCTATAATTCTCTTCTTTTTTTTTCTTGTCAATCTTTTTTATATTTATTAACTGCTATTTTCAATAGTTGATTATTGTTTATATTTCATATTCACTCAATGTTAATTCCTGTATTATTCTAAAATATTTTAATTATGTATACTAAACATGTTTATGTGTATATATATGATAATACGCGTTATACCGAGAGATGGGACGCGTATAAATATAAGCACCCATTGCAGGGTTATTGCAATGTGGTAAAATAGGCTACGCAGATTACATATATACAGGGTGAGTATCTCTTAGTGTAAAAAAAAAAAAAATTGGGTGAAACTAGATCTAAATGTTCCTCGGTGTATTTAGCTTCACAGCCATTACCTTTTGCTATTGAGGTACACCATGATAGTATAGAAGGACCAATGCAATTAGAATTGATGAAAGAATTGCCACTTCTTTTGGAATTATTTTATTAGATAACTAGTTTCGAATGCTAAACATTCGTCTTTAGTTATAAAACATACAATTTTTTTTTTTATAGAAATCAGTACTATGTTACATAGATTATATATGTTTTTAAAAAGGTAAGATAAGAAATCAAACGGGGACAGCTTGGTTAAATTTAAAATTTAAAAAAATGTAAAATTGCATGTCTTAGAACTGAAGATGAATGTTTAGCATTCGAAGCTAGTTTTCTAATAAAATAATCGCAAAGAAGTGGCAATTAATTCATCAATCCTAATTACATTACTTTTTAGTTCATGCAGATAAACTGCTTCAAATTCATCAATCCTGATTGTATTGATCATTGTTTACCTCAAGTTATTCAATAAAGGTACAGTATTTTGTTGACAATTGGACATAGCCACCACGTAGGTAGATAAACACTGCAGGAGAGAACAGTGAACCCCGGACCATCGCCGAATACTCCGCGGGTGGCGGGCGTGAAGGCGAAAGAAAGAAGTGGAAGACCCGAAGAGAGACGAGAGAGCAATTGAAAACAGAACCGCAAGTGTGAATGAGTTGAGAACAAATCGGTAATAGTTCGGAAGAATGGAGACCATTGAGGAGCTCTTCTTCTTCTGGTCCTTAGTTCTTCCTGCGGACACCTGCCGGGGCTTCCCGCTTCTTTTTTATCCTCTCCCCCAGGATTATCAACCACACTCGGGGTTCTGCACCTCTCTGGTGGTGGTGAGGGGCATCGCGGGAGAAAGGAGGTGTTTCCACAACGGTTTTTTTTCATGGCCATTCTGAAAACTGTTTTCGCGAGACGTAGTAATATGTATTGCAAGTGAAACCTAGTAATATTTTTGTCTTTATAATAAAATAATCATCCTTCATTCAGTATAAATATAAAAAATACTTTATAATCAATAAAAAAAAAAAATTGCCATTTAAGAAAAATTAATTTTTCTCTTAAGGATAACATAATGGATTACTCACACAATATGTACATTAAGAAATAAAAACAAAGAAAGTGAACAAAAATTATTTTATCATTTGCTGGGGCGATTATGATTGATATGCAAAGTTTAAATATATTAAAATGTAAACAGTACATAACTAATATTTAGTAAATATTTTAAAATTAATATTGATGAATTAATTGCCACCTCTATTGGAATTATTTTATTCGAAGACTAGTTTCGAATGCCCATTACATATTTATCATCAGTTCTAAAAACATACAAACAATTAAGAACTTGACCACACTGCTACATAGATTATAAGCATACTAAATTTTAAAAATGGAAAACATGTTGATAGTTAGGTAAGAAAGCAAAATAAAAAGGACTTCTGTTTTAAAAAATTTATATATACAGGGTGAGTATCTCTTAGTGTAAAAAAAAAAAAATTTGGTGAAACTAGATCATGAATGTAATAAAATGCCGCAGACCTTACCTTTCTATTCCAATCCGTTGAAGATATACGATAAATCCAAGACATTTTTGATGAAACCACGTTTTTTTTGTTGTTTTTTCATAAAAGTTGTAATATCTCCATTTTATTTAAATATTTTTCAAATTTTGACCACAGTTTCAGATTTAGCATTAAATTTTCTATAATAGCTGAGTACCTGTAACCTTGAAATTTACAAACTTGGTATCTAAAGAATAGCTTGATCTTCACCTTATTTGGGGAAGTCACAATGTCGTATTTACTTCAACGCTCACCGTTTTTTTTTTTTCGAAAAAAAAACTATCCACAAAACGTCAAATCTTACAAAAAATTTGCAAATTTAATCAGCTTTCGAATGATATGTTAAACGTAATGATTATTTCATAAAGATATTTACTTTTGAAACCGAAAAAAACCCGGTGTTCTCATTTTGCATACAAATCAGTTACCTGTGTAAATAAAACATGACAATGCCCTAATGGAAATGTGAATTTTAAACATAATAAACTATTCATTGGATTAAAAAGCAAAGAAAAAATTATTGTTTAATAGAAAATAAAGGAAAACTGTCAATGAAGCGACACCAGATCAGAGGATCTTATCTTATTACATTTATTTATTTATTACTGTAATTTACGATTTTATTTTATTAAATCTTCAATGTAAGGTTTAAAACTCACTGTTTCACTTACACTGTTTTACGGTATATCTGCAACGGATTGGAATAGAAAGGTGAGATCTGCGGCATTTTGCTACATTTTTCATCTAGTTTCAACCAATTTTTTTTTTTTTTACACTAAGAGATACTCACCCTGTATATATGTAATCTGTGTAGCTACCTATTTTTCCAAATGGCAATAGCCCTGCAATGGGTGCTTATATTTATACGCGTCCCATCTCTCGGTATAACGCGTATTATCATATATATACACATAAACATGTTTAGTATACATAATTAAAATATTTTAGAATAATACAGGAATTAACATTGAGTGAATATGAAATATGAACAATAATCAACTATTGAAAATAGCAGTTAATAAATATAAAAAAAAAGATTGAAAAGAAAAAAAAAAAGAGAATTATAGAGCAAATGTTCAGCACCAATATTTTGATGTTCTAAATTATTGTATGCTTTTAGAAAAATTTGAACATTCAAAACTAGTCCTCGAATAAAAATTCCAATAAATGTGTCCAATTGTTCTGTGCAAACTAATATACGTAACTCGAGTGAATATTTTAAAAATAAATATAAATATACAGTCTTTGTTTCGAAAGGATTACTAATACAAAATTCACAAAGACGTTCACAAGAACATTAAAATTTTCAAAATAAACGAACACTTTTTTTTTTTCATAAACCCATTTTAATTCACTTTTTTTCCGCAATTATCCAATTATTATTTTTTTAAATGTATTTCTTTTGAAACAAACACACAGTGCTATGAGGGCTATATAATTACATAAAATAGTATAACTATTTTATGATATGATCATACAATATTTGGTCTCATCATGAAATAGTCATGTGTTAATATGTTTATATAAAAATAAGATTTATGTTCATTGATTTGAGCAGACAATAGCGTGATATTTCATGAAGTGGTTAGCTTTTTTAATATGAAGCATGTTTTATCTGTGGCTTAGTTGGTGAAAAGTGATACTTTTTTCGGGAACGGGGGGGCGTTACGCGTAGTTTTTGACACGCACTAGCATTCATGTGGTTCCTCGGATCAAATATTTGTCGGGACATTTTTGGTTAAAAATTTAATGTAGAATATTTTTTGTTTAAATAACATTCCCCGCTAGGGCCTACCATTTGGGAGCTATATTGGTTTCAATGAAAAAACGCCAATTTTCTCTCAGCTTTGTTTATCTCGAATAATTATTAATTTATATTGTAATATAATTGTTATATTTATTTAATCGATAAATTTTAGTTCTAAAATGTAAATTGACAAAAGCAGCAGGTTATAGATAAACATATCCATGAGTTTGTTGTTTTCCCTGTAAGAGTTTTTTCATCAAATGTTCAGTTCTAAGGCCTCAATCTTAATTTTTTTTTTTTTTTTTTTTTTTTTTGCTATATGTTTTCTATGATTTATATATTTATTATACGCATATATAACTAATGAAGGAATGTTATTGTTATTGTTACAGAAAGGTGGAGTTTGGGGGGAGAGCGGAGGCGGTGGGGCGACCAACAGCGGGCGATGTGGCGGCGGTGGCGCGGCAGCTCAGCAGGGACAGGGCCTCGTCCACTGGATGTCTGTCATGGCCGAGCACATGAATACCGTCGCTGCCCACGACAGTCCTCACTATATGTGGAATGGGGTAGAGGTATGTATAAAATATCATATAATATAATGGATGTATAAAAAAAAATGACCGTTTTATCAAATTCCAGAGTTCAAAAGTCTGTAAATATCTTAATGATATTTATTATTTAACAATACTTAATAATCCCTTTAGAGCATTCTCTAAGCTTGTTTACTAACACTGGACTTCTTCAAAAAAAGCCTCAGTTCAGTTATTTATTTCAAAGAAAAAACATGAAAGTGTCCTACGAAATTCTCGTAATTGTAAGACATTGCTGGAAACAAAATTTCACAGCCGCTGAAGCAACTCGTGAAATTAGTAAATATAAAGGGGAAGGTGTCCTTGAAGAGCGCACTGCGCGGCGTTGGTTTGATAAATTTAGAAGTGGAGATACGACGTTGGAAAGGAAGAAGGGCTCCGGGCGGCCATTAATGGATATTGATGAGGTTCTGAAGGAAGCTGTTGAGTCAAATCCGTCCACAAGTACTCGCGAACTTGCCAGGGAGTGAGGTGTGTCGAAAGATACTGTTAGTCGCCATCTCCTCCCCATGGGAAGGTGAAAAAGACCTGTAGACTGGTCCCTCACGAACTTCCTCCTCGACAATCATCAGAAACGTTCACAGAACTTCATGGGTTTGAACTCCTGCCTCATCCACCATATAGTCCAGACCTCCCACCTTCGGATTGCTACTTGTTTCGATTGAAAGTTGAAAACGCTGTCCAAGAGTTCTTTTACAGCCATCCCAAAGAATGGTATCAGCGTGGCATCAAGCAATTGGCTAGCAGATGGGTAATGACGGTAGATAACAATGGACTATACTTTGAGTATTAATTGAATTCTATATCAAAGAAATAATAATACAAATATTTGTTTAAAAATCGGTTATTTTTTTTTTTTTTATACACCCTATTAATATAACGTCTAACCGTTACCTTTGTTAAAAGGAAATTACAATTACTGAAATAATCCGTGCGAGAGATCAAAAATCAAATCAAATCTGTTGACAAAACAATAATTATTCAAGAAGTAAATTAGTAAACTGGAAATAGTACTTACTATCTACACAATATAATAGATAATAATAATAATAATAATAATATATATATATATATTATATATATATATATATATATATATATATATATATATATATATATATATATATATATATATATTTGGATAACAAAACTCTTATTTTAGAAGATATATATTACAACAAAACCATATGGGTCTCATTAACTACTTACTACTGGTATCCCAAATATCACCAAAACCTTTTACTAAACAGTGAAGATGGAAGACAGCAAATGATATGTCTCTGTATTAATCAGAGTAAATTAGAGCTTGGAGTCTAATATCGACATGCAAAAAAATAAAAAATAATTTATACTGTGGGATAAAAAATTCTCTTAAGTATAACAAAATACCATACTATTACTAAAATGGTGCTATCATCTGTAAGCATTTATTTCGTTAATGCTACTTGCTTGAAATTAATAATATTTCTTCATTTTCTAATAGCAAATACTTTGTTCAAAAATTTAACGATTTACCTCCAGTTTTTAAATATTTTATTTTCTATTCGATAAAAAACAGTGTAAGTCGCTCCAATACATGAAAAATGACTCTATTATTAAAGACTAAATAAAAAATTCGTTTTTATCATTAGGATATCGATCGGCCCCTTGGAATCGACTTTGGCTCATCGATTCTCGCCACCAATTATTTTCTCAAGAATCGGTGAAATCGAGAATATAGAGAAGTATGAAACTAGTTACAATGTTACTGGTGGATATGTTATCGACTAAATAAATTCTAACAATTCTAGTACACAACTGACCTGGGGAAATTTGGGAAAAAGATCAGGGATGAGGGTTAATGTCGGTATTTCCAGATTTTGTGATGTTTCTGGGTATTACAGGTGGATGGAATTTCGGGTACTGTGTAATATTTAAATGGATAAGTGGTTTATGCTAGTAATCTGAATGTATTAAATCAGAGTAGCATGTGTTGAGATTTAGGACGTCTGATTATATTATTACGCCCCAGCGGTTGTTATATTTTCCTAATATTATGGTTATCATTTCTTTTAAATTTATTTTGTTCGTCTTCCTCACACAGACTCATTTGTAATTTACTGAAATAAAACACATCCTTAACAAGGACAACATGAAATTAACAATAAAACTTATCGTAAACTTGATTATATTTATTCCATTAGTGCTTCTGCTTCGGTGGTTTGGAATTGTAGTCCCTTTTCTTTATTTTCCAATAGCGAATACATACACTGCCGGTCAAAAGTTTGAGACCACCCTGAAACGATACCAGTAAATTTAAAAGTTTGATGTTAGGTGAAAAATAAATGGATTTAAATAAAATTAAACGCATTTATATAGTTTATACCAAGATCTTTAAAGTTCATCTACCTTTAAGAGAAGAAATTAAAATTATGTTTTCAATACATAATTTAAAACAAACTGTATTTTCCATATTAATTCCAACAATATCGTTTTCCGACAGAATAACCTTGGATTAAAAAATTTGAAATTTGAATTAAAAATTGAGAAACGAAAATCTCCCATTCATATTAAATGAAGGCAGCGGGAATTTTTGTTGAGCCATTTCAAATTTAATTAGATATTTATGAACTAAGTTCCTTTTTTTCCTGAGTGGAATAGCTCGTAATTGATTTATTACGGAGAAAATCTCAAAAGTGAAACAAAGTGTTTTTACTTATAAATAAAAACATCAACATAAAATTAGATAGAAAAAGAGAGGCGGAACGATATTAAAGATATTAAACTTTTAAATTTACATACTTTGGCTCAGGGTGGTCTCAAACTTTTGACCGGCAGTGTATATTTATTAACTATCTGATGTTTGGCTTGCAGTAGTTTAAGATATGGTTGATTTTTAAAGAGAATTATTTTTGTACTAAGCATAGCGGAGTACGAGAAATAATTACTCTGCTATTATAAACGAACAATATCTTTTTTTTTTTTTTTATCGATGGAGAGAAGAACCGATGTATAATAATCGCAAAACTTTGGTTAACGTCTGCAGTAATAGTTGGTACATACTGGATTATAGATTCTCGGGCCTAATTGTTTTCTTAAGAATCGGTGACGTGGAGGATCGATATAAGGAATCGATATATCCATATTAGAAAAGATAAGTAGAAGAGCCAAAATCATATCGAAGGTGTTTTGATTGAACTGATGAAGCGATGTAAGGCGAGACTGAGTGTGCCAAGGGGCTGACAAGACCGGAAGCCCGCGGCCATAAAACGGTGATGAGAAGAGAAGACGCCGTGGATGGAGATAATTATGAAGCAATAAAGGTACTGCAATAAATGTACTTTATGGCGGTACCCGGCTTCCATTATTATTGGGCTCTCTCTCCATTAACTGCCGAGATATTAGCAACTTATTTTTTTTTTTTCTGCCTCTGCAGCAGATCAAGTTGCTGTCAATGGGATTCAGCAAACAATATAACTGTTTGAAGGAATAATAAGAGAGATTATTCTCATAATAAATGGAATAATGAACCCAAAGGCGCGATTCCCTCACAATTGTCCCGTTTACGTCTTGGGTCTACCCTTCGGCCAATCGTCCAACGCTGGCTATCTTCATTATTATGAGAATTCAGCCATAAAGGGGAAAACAAATGCAAAACGAAATAAATAAAAGCGAAGATCGAGACCTAAAGTAACAAATTTACAACTTCATAAAGCCATATAATTAAGTATTAGGTTGTATATATCTGTTTAGTAAGGTTCTTGAGGTTCAGTCAATAAATAAAATCAACTATTTTGGCTACGCTTCGAGACTATATTGTTCTCATAATCATGCCCTACAGTTAAAAAAACAAGTTACAATAAATTATATAAGTTATACAAGTTATTTAAAAACATAAAGTTAGCTACAGTACAGGTAGGTATATAACAACATGTGTAGGGTAATACAAATATATATAATTACAGAATATAGAGGAGTATGAAGCTACTTACAATGTCACTAGTGGATATGGTATCGACTAACTAAATTCTAACAATTCTAGTACACAACTGACCTGGGGACATTTTGAAAAAACAGTTACAAAGATTATGGGGGATTCCCTAGGAAAAATTAAGTTAAAAGTTAATCCCAAGATGCAGGTACAAAAATATTTCGGTGTAATGTAATAATAAATGGATGAATGATTTATAAGATGCATATTAATGTAAATATATATTATTGGTCTGAATGTATGAAGTTGGAATAACAAGTGTTGAGATTTAGAACGTCTGATTTTTGTTTACTGCGCGATTTTTTAATTTTACTATGGTTATCATTTTTTTTTTAATTATTTTGGTTATGGTGAATAATTTTGGGGGAATCAAATTTAAAAGAATGTTTTGTTTCCCTGTAACGTCTGGTGAGAGCTGTCAGGTTTGATCGGGTTTTTATCTAGAGAAGTGCAACTGTATTTATGTTGATACATTCGTCATCTAAGATATTGTTCCGATGTACCAAAATAAGACTTGCCACAACTATCTTCACACGGAATTTCATAAACAATATTAGACTGTAACTCTAACTTATCCGTATCTTTGGTTTTGGCGAATAATATATATATATTGTCAATTAAGAATATTTAAAAGAAACTAAATATGTGTGAAGGACTTTTATATAATATAAATAAACAATAAGAAAGGGTTGGTAAACACGGAGGCCCGTTTCCGATTTTACCAATCTCTGACCAAACCATTTTATCCATTCTATCCAATCCAAATTTTAATCTGAAAGATCAGCCCTAATACAATCCTCCCATCTACTTTTCGGTCTTTTCGGACGATTACCTGTTATTAATAGTAAATTCTGGTAGTAATGAGGGTATTTTAAAAGTTGAAATTATAGGGATTTATTATTTTTTTAAAATTATTTTATTTGCATGTCTTTTATTACTTATTAAATTGGGTCCATGCATAGAATGTGGTGTCCTATAATATTTGATTACTACACAAAAAATATAAAATCTGAGAAAATAAAACAACATGAACAAAAAATATGGATAAAAGAAATTCATAAAATAAAACCTTTTACTAAATATTAAATATATACACGTATTTAAAAATAATCAAATAGATGATAAATTTATCGATGATATAATACAATAATTAAATATAATACTAATTAATTAAAAAGAAAAAACAAAATTATTTTTTTAATTATATATGTATATATATATATATATATATATATATATATATATATATATATTATTTTTAATGAATTAAGTTAACTATTTATAATTAAAATAAAAATTTAAATAAGCATAAATTAAAAAGCGAACGGTCTTCTGTGGTGAAAGAGTTCAAGGAGGGGCCGTAAGATAGCACCACCTCAACATCCTCTGTCTTGTCTCTCTCTCTCTACCACGTGCTCTTACCAATAGCATCAATGTGCTTGTGTAAATATATATACATTTATATATGTATATATACATATATATTAAATGTCAAAACAGTAATCAATTCTATGTATTGGATTTTGGAAGACCGGCATTGTTAACATTTTTTTTAGTTAAAACGAAATTTATTTAACTATGAACAACAAGACTAAAACGATACGAAACTGCCCGTCGTTACAGACTACTTCAACATTTACTAGACAAACGTTCAAAGCTCCCAATTAATTACGAAAGACTCATATACATGACTGTGATTAGACCTATTTGGACGTACGGAGTTGAGCTTTGGGGCTCTGCTAAACCATCCAATTCATCTCGTATCCAATCCTTACAATCCAAAATCCTTCGAAAAATCCTCAATGCTCCTTACTTTGTCACTAATAAACTTATCCATAAAGTCCTTATGTTGCTGATTAAGCCCACACCAGATACCTATCCTTTTATAGTAAGCTCCATAATCACTCAAATCCGTTAGTTTCTCAACTTGCTTCCCACTCCGTTCCCAATAATCCTCCGAGGCGTTTGAAACGAAAATGGCCCAGAGACCTTCTAGTGTAGAATTTTAAATAAAGTGCTACTGATGAGTTGTTCTTTTCAAGTTTTGACATGTTATTGTAACCGTTGTCAATACATTTACTTGATGTATTTTGTACAGTTGTAAATTTCAATAAATGTATATATTAAAAAAAAAATTGAACAAAAATGGTTCATTATATCATGGGTTACGGTTCCGTTACACCTAAAAAAAAATCATATTAATAAGAACAAATAATAAATTAATATTTCTGCAATAAATTATTTTTGTTGCAATGAATTCTCGGTGGGAAATTACACAATTTCTGAATATTAATAATGGTATGAGCTCCATAAATTGCAGTTGACCGCACTTCTAATAGAAACGAGGCCGCGAAGGCGATGCAAAGTTGTTAACGAAACATGCAAATTTTGCTTCTAGTACATTGTGATAACTCAAAGCATTTTAAAAAAAAAAATAGTTATTTATGGATTTAATGAGACAGTTTTACTTAATTAATTATTTGAAATTTTTTTTTAACTTTTTACTTAAGAATATTTAATGAAATTTCAAAAATAAGTGTATAATGTTAGAATATTTAAATTTGATCAGCTGTTTAATGTTTAAGCCGATTCGATCGGAAAAAAAAGTCAAAACAAGAAACAATTGAAGATATGAGTGGATGAATGATTTATAAAAAAAAAAAAATATTTATTTTTTTGGTACGAATAAAGGTTGATTTAATAATGATTTTTTTTTTAATTTGGTATTGAAAATTGAAGGATTTACCTCAAATTTGCAATATTAAAACTTTCTTTTGTTAACATAGAGTCTGAATGAACTTGTCAAAAATATGCATCATAAATAATAAAAATAAATGTTGGCAGTTTTATATTTATAGAAAAAAAAAATAAATTGACGGAATAAATACGAAATAATTAAGAAAAATAATTTTTTGGGTCGAAATATGAACAAAATTGAATATTGAATTGTTCTTGTATCCAATCTTCATCCAGGTGAATTTTGCACAATAATGATTATTTCGCAGATATTATTTTTTTCTTTTTTTATTTAGGTACCATTAGTTTAATTTGTAAAAGAAAATCCCGTTTAATCATTTGTTTTAATTAGTTAGGAATCATTTCTTAACATATGATTTGAAGTTCACTAAGAATTTAAAATACAGAAAATAAATCAAGTGTGCACAATGATAATGACATTATCTCCAATTGAACGGCATTTAGCAGAAGAGAAACCAACCACAAAATATGCAAAAATGAGTTAGAGGTGGTTTTGGATAGGATTGGTGCTTACTATTTTGAACAGAATTGAACCGTCTCTTGGTTCAGGTATTCTAATGGAAAAATCAAAGTCGGAAAAACTATTTGAAATTGAATACGAAATATATTTCAAGAAAAAGAACCAAACTATTTATGATATTAAATGTGGATTGGTTCCCTTCTTTTAAATACCGTCTAATTTGTTTTGTAAATAAATGTAATTTTACTGAACATTTTCTTGGCTATTTCGATATGTAGAATCAATCGATTTTATCTATAAAAAATCGATAATATTTGCAATCGGAACCGGATCTGCTGAAACTAACGGCCAGACCTCCTTTTGTTTGTAAACTCACCAAATTAATGATTTAATTTAAAAAAAACAAAAACAACGTATTTAATTACAATGTCATTTTCTTAAGGATTCTATTTACATTCTTTCCAGGTTCTTCGACGATGCAAAATATATCCTTAATGTCAATATATACTTAATATAATATATGATACATAACACATAATATGTTATTGGATGATAGAGCCCCTCTAATTGGGACTTGTCCGCTCAGGGCCAACCGGAACCCAATCGGAAGCTTTCGATCGAATTTAAATCCCAACCCAAGGAAAACTAATGTTTCTTCGTTTCATTTATATTCGCAGATAACATCATTTCCAACAGGATTGAAAATCCGGAAATGTGTAGGTTTACTTTAAAAAGAAAAAAAATATATAAAAATTCAAACATTTAGACGTTTAACGAAGAGGTTTAAATTATATAAAATGAGATGCATGTCCTACCATTTTAAGCTCCATACCCATTCGAACCCACTAGTCTCCCAACTTGCTTCTCTCTCGATACCCGATAAACTGCCGAAGCTTCTGATAATAACGAATGGCCATCACCTATATACGTGAGAACACAAAAAGGAGATTAAAAAGAAGTTGGATGAGAGAACTGCTTTATTAATATCTTTAAGTAAATAGAAAAAAAAGGAAGTTTTACCTCTGAATATCGTTCTAACCATGCCTCGTATGTGAATTTTTACAAATATTTTTCATGTCATTCAGCAGATTACTATATTTGACACGAGTGGATTAATCACTAAAGTTAAAATAAATAAATAAATTTTATGTTTCTAAATATATGTGCTAAATTAAACAATGAAATACTGTCGTGTTTATTTTGAACATGCTTATAAAAAAATATATATGTATATTCTTTTTTATATATAAATTTATTGAAATTTACAACTTTACAAATTTTATACATCAAGTAAATGTGTTAATAATTATTACAATAACTACCCATCAGTAGCGCTTCATTAAAAATTCTATACTGGAAGGTCTCGAGGCCATCTTCGTTTCAGACGCCTCGGAGGAAGCAAGTTGAGAAACTAACGGATTACGGAGCTTTCTATAAAAGGATAGGAATCTGATTTGGGCTAAATCAGCAACATAAGGAACATTAAGGTCTTTATGGATAAGTTTATTGGTGAAAAAGTAAGGAGCATTGAGGATTTTTCGAAGGATTTTGGATTGTAAGATTTGAATACGAGATTTGAAGGTTTAGTGGAGCCATAAAGCTTAACTCCGTACGTCCAAATAGGTCTAATCACAGTCATGTAAATGAGTCTTTTGTAATTAATTGGGAGCTTTGAACGTTTGTCTAGTAAATGTTAAAGTAGTCTGTAACGACGGGAAGTTTCTGTTTAGGAAAACTAAAAGATTGTTTTCACTTTTCTTATATTGTATGATCAATTTTTGTTATAATTTTTTTTTTATTATTATTACATTCGCCAGCACGCTTCTATTATTATTTATTTTTTATTATATTCTTGTATTTAAATGTTACAAGTTTTTATTCTATTTCATTATTTTTATGAATCTAATGTTTAATAATTATCATTACACTAGTGGACTTGTGCCCCAGGACTAAATATATTTTAGAAAATTGAAAGTTTTAAGTTAATCAATCAAATGTACTTTTTTATTTTATTTTATTTGTTATTTGTTAATTTATGGTATTATCTATAACTATAGGAGGCGTGGTAGCTCAGTGGGTAAGGCACTTGGCTAACATGCTCCCGGGCTAAAGTTCGAGTCCGTCTGACGGCAGAAAATTTATTTTCTGTTATTTCGGCCGTGGATCGAATTCGAGGTCGGGAGACCCTCCTGGGGCACACCCAGCCTCCTAAAAAGTGGCTACCCTTAATTGGGGGAAAAACTTGGCGGTTGAGCGTGAATTCTGGCCAAATCACCTCCTTTCACAACCGTTGGCTCAGAAACAGTACAGCCTACCTAAATACTGAACCCGAGACCCTTCATGGGTTGTAAGTGCTACAGATTTTTTTTTTTTAATTTACTTGTATGAAATGTAAATAAGTATAATTTTTAATAATATAAATTAATGTATGTATTTATTTACTGATTTTAAGACGTTTTTCAAATAAATATTTGTGATTGCCATTAGCGATTCAACATATATTTAAATGATTAATTAAATTTAAAATTTATATTTCTTAGTTTTGCTGTTCTTGTAATTCTGACTTAATTTCCTCAAAGTTATGTACATGAAATGACTAAATAAAAAAAAAAAAATAATACTATTAAAAGGTATACGTTGATCCTGAATATCGATTCCTAAATTCCATCGATACCGCTGACATCGATACCTAATTACATATTATTATATAATTGTAGAACGATTCTACTCCAAAATGATATGAATAAAAAATAAGTTATCTTTAATAATAGAGCAATTTTTCATTTGCTACAATTTCATACTTTTGAAGTTGAAGCACTAACGAACTAAATGTTAGCCAGATAATTGCACATTTTTGTTATTCATAGACGATTTTTACTATCCCAGAACAAGTTATTTTATATATATATTTAATCATATTCAGAAAAAAAATAATACTAAAAAAATTATTAATGAAGGAATGAATATATGCTGTACTATGTAAAAAAAAATAAATAAATAAAAAATACAGGAGGTTTAAATTTAAAACATAACACAACCGGTTAAAATAGTAAAATTCGAATACAAAAACAAAATCTTAACTGATGTTTTAACCACATTATTAATAAAACATAATAAAAAAATTTATAATAAAATTTTATCGAACAACATATTCTAAAAATGTATTTTAATCTAGATTATTTTATTTTTTTTTAATAAGTGAATTTAGAAGTTTTAATTTGTATTTAATTATTGTTATTGTTTTTATTACGAGTGGAATGTTGCTTAAAGATTGTAAACAGGCTCATATCTTGTTTTTAGAAGAAGGCCTACTATGTAGATGGAAACGTCAGCAAATCACTGGATTTCCATGCTGCTTTTATTTGACATGGATAAAGTGTTTTGGCTGGGCTCTAAACTTTTTTCGTATAACTTTTTTTCTTTTTTTTTTCACATCCATTTTGGTACTCTCTATCTCTGTTGGTGTTTTTTGGATCGAATTTGAAAATGTGACGGCAGTTTGCTGTTTAGAAATTAAATGGAAAATGTTTTTTGTCTAGTATTATTTGTCGTTAAGACCTACCGTTAAGGAGCTGTATTAGCTTGAATGAAAAAATGTTACGGTTGTTTTTTGCAAATTCTCTCAACTTTGTTTATTGCAAATAATCATTTTTATGAATTTAATTTATGCACTTTGATCCTTTTAATTCTTAAATGTAAATTGGGGGATTACAGATAGACTTATAACATTTCTTCTTGTCGGTTTTAATTAATGACGGATTAAATTCGGAGATCTCTTATCTGTCTTCTTTTCTGTATCCTCGTGTTCTTTGTTCGAATATTGTTATGAATTTCCTTAAAAATATAGCCGCTAAATACGACGGAAGGGCGACCACTCACTAACTTTCATTGCCAGAGGAGAAACCGAACTCAAAACACACATCATTATCTGATCTAGTAGATATGAGCCTAATAATAGTAATTAGAGCCTCGTTTAGGTTTCCAATGACTTCAGTAAATAGATAAGAATTACATTCATTTTTAAATTTAATTGTTTTAGCAATACGGAAATACATTGTACACACCATATACACCAAGATACGTATTATAAACATATCATTGTGTCAAATCTACATAAAAGAACACTGTTAGATTGAGACCTAAGCCGAGTAGCGGTATCATTATACTAATAACTCATTATAATATGATTACAATAATTATAGCTAACTGCTTCGTTAGACTTCCCCAAAACTGTAATCTGTATAATTAGTTCGAATCAGGATGTGAGAGATTTTTTTTTCTCGAAAAAATGTTTATCCAAGGAGTGGACGTCTGCCTCGGATTACGAATCTCAGATAGAAATCCTCGATTAGAAAATTTAAAACCAGTCGGGAAGTTCGTTCGGCTTCACTAAACTTGTGAATTTAACTTTCTTACTTCACTTTTTTTTTGAAAAAAAAAAAAAAAATATATATATATATATATATATATATGTATATAATATTGATAGGGTGTTAGTTGACTGAGAAATATTTAAAGATGAGAGATGACGGCTAGGAGAGAGTTTATAACAACATATTATTTTAAATATGATTAAATTTTTTTTTTTTTTTTTAATAACTAAGTAAACATCGATAAATCTTATATATATATAGCTCCTTTATCCTATAAGGCTTAACATTTAATGTACTTCAACTAACATGGGGACGTTTTGACTTATAACTCACAGATTTGAATGTGGGTAGTAGGGACCTATAATAGTGCAAAACTAGAGTTATAGCCACAAATGAGCATTGGAAGAAATGAAAAAAAAAATATGAAAATCGCGTTTTATTTTTTTTTTTTCTCAGCTCTCAGTCAAGATAGAGAAATGATTATTTCACGTTAAATTGTACTTTGCATGAAAAAAATTTCCACGGATTTACATCGGATTTCAATAGAGTTTTAAACAACACTAAGCCGGTTAGTGTCTTGAGCATAACGAAAGTATTTTTATTTAAAATAACATACAAAACTATAATTTAACGTGAATGAATCATTTCTCTATCTTGACTGAAAGCTGGGAAAAAAATTAAACGTAATTTTCATTCAAGTCTCCCAATGCCCATTGGCGGCTATAACTCTAGTTTTGCACTATTATAGGTTCCTAGTACCTAAAAAAAAATCGGCATTCAAATCTGTGTTACAACTCAAAACGTCCCCTTGTAAGAAAGGAAGTAAACTGAACAGTTTACCAACCTATAGGTTAAAATAATGTGATATTGGCTTGATAAAAAAAAAATTTTTATTTTAAACAATTCTTTCGAATTATTATTTGTTATTATACAATGTAATTATTTTTTTATTTTACTATTGCAGTTTTTTTAAATTTATTTATTTCGTTTTATATATTGTATAATGTTTTTTTCTTTTCATTTATACATATTGTATATCACATATCATTGCAGTTATACATATTGTATTAATGGATTCATAATATTTTCTTAGTAAAAGTTTACACAATAAAAAAAAACCAAATAGAAAAAAAATGTAGATTAATTTATTGTAATCCTATTTCGATTATTTTTTAAAATAATTTTTAAATTACGTTTACTAATTCATATGGACTATCTTGATTCATTTAAATTGGCCGTTATATAGAACTTTTAAAGGTTATTTTAAAATACTCATAAAAAATGTAGACTGCCTTAATTTTAAAAATATTCGATAGGTCTGATCATCTGTGCATTCCTTTTTAGAAAAAAAAAAATATTTCGTCATATCTTTGACCCGATTCCCATGCCTTTCGAATTCGTACAACTATTTAATACTATGTCATTAGGTATTATTTTTTTTTAAAATATACACATATATATTAAATATATATTTGTAAATGGTAAGATTTAAGTTCAGACTAAATATATTTAAACAGTAATTACAAAATTTTAGGTAAAATGGTTATAAGATTCAATCAATTGAAAAACATCACCCTACCAATCAAAGAGAACATTATTTTAAATTTCAATATTTTTTTTAATTTTAAATCAATTTATTGAAATTCACAACTGTACAAATATATATATATATATATATATATATACATCAAGTAAGTGTGCTGATAACGATTACAGTAACGTCAAAACTTTGAAATGAACTACTCATCAGCAACACTTTAAGAAAAATTCTACACTGAAAGGTCTCTAGGCCATTTCTTTTCAGACGCCTCGGAGGATTATCGAGAATGGAGTGGGAAGCAAGTTGAGAAACTAACGGATTTGAGTGGTTATGGAGCTTACTATGAAAGGATAGGTATCTGGTTTGAGCTAAATCAGAAACATATGGAACATTAAGATCTTTATGGATAAGTTTATTTGTGACAAAATAAGGAGCATTGAGGATTTTTCTAAGGATTTTGGACTGTAAGGATTGGATACAAGAACAATTAGAAGGTTTTGTTAAGCCCCAACTCCATAGGTTCTGATAACTGTCATGTAAATGAGTCTTTTGTAGTAAATCGGAAGGTTTGAACGTTTGTCTAGTAAATTAATTCTGATTCTAAATTTATATTTAAATACTTAAAAATTAATAATTTTTTACGATATATATACAATATATATATATATATATTGTTTATATATTATTATCATACATTCATATTGTGAATGTATTGCCTTCATATTATCAAAGGCCAGAATCATAAAATAATGTTGCATATTATGTTAGATTTATTAAATTATTGATTATATTATTATTTTTGTTATATTATCATTAACTTATTTAAATATTACTAATTTAATTTACTCTGATAATTATTTATAAATATAAGTAAATATCATGACTTGAAATAAAACCATGACAAGATAATTCCAACACGTTGGATACCTGACTAGATACCTGCGAATAGCAGAATATGTTAATATGTTGGGGGGTCTCGCAATATTTGATGATGGGGGGGGGGGGGGTTCGATTTGAAAGTAAGATTAGCCGCAATATTTGTACTAGGAGCCCTTTATTAAACTGCTAACTGCATAGCTTCCTTTATACTTTATTATATTATATCTCCCCTCTTTAGGGATTTATTTATTTATTTATACAAAGGAACCGTATTCGACAGTTTGATGTCCGCATTTAAATGACACGTTAGCCCAAGTTATGTTGTGTGTTGGTAGAGCTGTGCCTAATGGGGCATGTTTAATGTTCTTCAAAGATCAAAAGAAATTTTAGGATTGATGAATTAAATGCCACTTCTATTGAGATTATTTTATTTGAAAACTAGTTTCGAATGCTAAACATTCATCTTTAGTTCTAAAACATACAAAAAAAAATTTTAACACATCAGTACTATGTTACATGGATTATATATACTAAAGTTTTTTAAAAAGATAAGACAAGAAATCAAGCATGGACACTCACCTTCGAGGTAACTAAAACACTGAATTTGTGAGAAGTAAAAGGGGGCAGGTAGGTTAAGTTTTAGATTTACAACGGGGTTTCCCTTATGACTCATTGGGTTTTTCCGTTCCTATTGGAAACAAATTTAAAATGGGGCTATTGGATATGTTAATCTGATCATTTAAACAAAAATCTGGATCGGTTTTAAACGATTTTATTATTTCTAGTGATTCAAAAGTATTTAATTTTAGGCTATTTTCTACTTGATGTAATATTTTTACTCCCGAGTCTTTATTAAATTTGTGGTTATTTTCATTTAGATGGATAGCGAAATTGGAATTTTGGGTCTTATTAGTGTATGCTCTTATATGTTCATTTACTCTTTGAAAAACCGGACGATCAGTAAATCAAAGAGTAAATGAACATATAAGAGCATACACTAATAAGACCCAAAATTCCAATTTCGCTATCCATCTAAATGAAAATAACCACAAATTTAATAAAGACTGGGGAGTAAAAATATTACATCAAGTAGAAAATAGCCTAAAATTAAATACTTTTGAATCACTAGAAATAATAAAATCGTTTAAAACCGATCCAGATTTTTGTTTAAATGATCAGATTAACATATCCAATAGCCCCACTTTAAATTTGTTTCCCATAGGAACGGAAAAACCCAATGAGTCATAAGGGAAACCCCGTTGTAAATCTAAAACTTAACCTACCTGCCCCCCCTTTTACTTCTCACAAATTCAGTGTTTTAGTTACCTCGAAGGTGAGTGCCTATGCTTGATTTCTTGTCTTATCTTTTTTAAAAAACTTTAGTATATTTAATCTATGTAACATAGTACTGATGTGTTGAAAATTTTATTGTATGTTTTAGAACTGAAGATGAATGTTTAGCATTCGAAACTAGTTTTCAAATAAAATAATCTCAATAGAAGTGGCATTTAATTCATCAATCCTAATTGTATTGATCCTTCTATATCATCATGCGTACCCCAAGTGAAAAGAAATTTTATTTTATGTTATATTTAAATCTTTATTGAAGGGAGCTACGTTATAAAAATTAATAATAAATAAAGCCATAACTATCTCAATAATCGATTAATTTTTGGAACATTCACACATACCCTTTTGATAAATTTGAGTTAGATGGTTTAGTAGAGCCCCAAATCTTAACTCCGTACGTCCAAATAGGTCTAATAACAGTCATGTAAATAAGTCTTTTGTAATTAATTGGGAGCTTTGAACGTTTGTCTAGTAAATGTTGAAGTAGTCTGTAACGGCAAGCAGTTTCTTGTCGTTTTAGTCTTGTTGAATATTTTAAAAACATTTTCAAATATTTATCTACTTAAGTAGGTATTACTTCAATAAAAATTTTATATGAGAAGGTACCGAGTCCATCTTCTTTTCAGGGCCTCGGGAGGTTGTTGGGAATAGAATGAGGAGGAAGTTGAGAGACAAGTGAATGTGAATGGTTATGGAGTCTACTATGAAATGATAGGTATCTGGGTTGGGCTAAATCTCTTACGTACGGAAGACTAAGGTCTCTATGGATTTTATTTGTAACAAAATTCATTGTAAACCTACTTTATGATATTCCTCTGATACCAGTTGAACAAATCCGCTACCTAGGACTGCATCTGGACAAACGATTGACTTGGAATCCACTTATCAGACTTAAAATACAAGAACGAGGCAAGCGTTCAAAGCTCGCAATAAATTACAAAAAACTTATTTACATGAAAGTAATTACACCTGTTTGGTCATACGGAGTTGGCTCCACTAAGCCATCCAATTCATCTCGTATCCAATCCTTACAATCTACATACATCGTTCAGTTTTCCAATTTACATGAAATAAATTTGTTAAATTTGTCGAACTGTTGGTCAGTCGAACAAATTTTCATCGTCCCTTAAAAATCAACTTATCGAGAGTTGACCGTACAAACAAAAATACACTCACTCACCACTAAAAAATTAAAAATAAAAATTATTTTTAGGAAAAAAAAAAAAAAAAAAATAAAAAATTATTTTTAAAAATAAAATAAAACCGACTGCAAGATTAAACCTACATGTTCTACTAAACATTAAAAAATAATATTTTAATTACTTCAAAAAAAAGTTTCAGACTACTTCAACATTTACTAGACAGACGTTCAAATCTCCCAATTAGTTACAAAAGACTCATATACATGACTGTGATTAGACCTATTTGGACATATGGAGTTGAGCTTTGGGGCTCCACTAAACCATCCAATTCATCTCGTATCCAATCCTTACAATCCAAAATCCTTCGTAAAATCCTCAATGCTCCTTACTTTGTCACCAATAAACTTATCCGTAAAGAGCTTAATGTCCCATATGTTGCAGATTCAGCCCAAACCAGATACCTATCCTTTCATAGTAAGCTCCATAACCACTCGAATCCACTAGTATTCCAACTTGCTTTAAAATTAATTCCCGATAATCCTCCGAGGCGTCTGAAAAGAAGATGGCTATCAGACCTTCTGATGTATAAATTTAATTGAAGTGCTGCTAATGAGTAGTTCTTAACATGTAAAAATTGTAACAAAGTAAGGAGCATTGAGGATTTAGGATCGAAAGAATGAGATACGAAATTAATTAGATAGTTGAGTGGAGATCTCAGCTCCTGATGTCCAGGCAGATCTAGATCTAATCACTGTTATGTAAAATGAGTCTATTTTTTTTTTTTTTTTTTTTTACATATATTTTCTTTTTATATAATATATCTATTTAATTTATTTTTAATATAAATATATCGTGGAACTACTTCCGCAAGACAGGTTACTATTGTAACAATTGTATCCCAATATTGCTTGCTTATCGATATCTTAGTCGAAAATTAGGAGCTACTAAAATAAAAACAATAAAAATTTGTATGGGACTTTAAGTAAAGACAATGAACATTGTTTCCTAAATAATCATTTCAATATTACAAACCTAAACATTGGAGGAGCTAATAACTAAAGCATAAATATAAAATGAAAATAAATAAAATAGGTTCCAATTTATTACTGAATTTATATCCCCTTTATGAGCAGGCACTTTTGCAATAAATTTCTATTCCGCTTTTAAGACATAATAAAAAGAGAAATAAAATTTGATAAAGACTACTTTTTTTTCTTTTTCTTTAACTGTTCAGTTTTATGAATTTATTTTTTTCTTCAACGCTATTACGAGATTAGACTCCGTTAAAAATCTGTTTCATTCCGCTATTTCCTCTGTTTTAGCTCCCTTATTTCGTTTATTGCGAATACTTTTGGGAGAGTTATCAACGCTTTTAAGATTTTAGAAATTCTTATAACTGTTCACTGAGTGGTTTTCAACTATCGGAAGTAAACGGGCCTATATAAGAAACTTCTCTTAACAATATTTCAGATAAATGTCGAGTCACATTTTTCTGATTTTCGATTAATTACAAAAGACCATTTACATAACAGTAATTAGACCTGAAATTTAGTGCTACACAAAACCTTCCAGTCTTTTATTATCCAATCCTTACAATGCACATTCCTTCGTAGAATTCTCAGTGCTCCTTATCATGTCACAAATAAAATCATTCATAATTGTAGCAGTTGTAAGTGTTGGAATGAGTAGTTTCCTTACAAGTTATGTACATATTGTATTTAGTTAAATATTGAATTAAAAAAATATATTTAATATGCTTCCTAAGCAGTTATTTTCTGAACTATTTTTAGTTTAGCACTACAAGTTTATTGCTCATAATACTATTAACAAAGACAATTACAAACAAACTTTTCCGTGACACAATAAGAATATTATTATCATTTTCAACCGACTTCAAAAAAAGAGGAGGTTCTCAACTCATCAGTATTATTTTTTAATTTTTTTTTTTGTATGTTTGTTACGCGATTGCTCTGTCAATTATGGTTTATTGATTTTGAAAGTAGTATAATTAAGTAGTTCCGGGCATTTAATTTTCTGTTTCAATGACTTTATATGTATGCAGTATCCTAGGCCCCATCCTCTACACGGTTTATACAGCTGACATTCCAACTCATCCTAGTACTGTCCTCGCCACTTACACTGATGACACATGTGAGTTATCAGTAAACAATGATCCCTTCATTGCCTCTCAAACACTCCAATCCCATATCCTAAACCTTCAAGAATGTTGTCAAAAATGGAGAATCAAAATATATCCTAACAAATCCCATCAAATAACCTTTACCTTTCGACGTAAACCTACGACCTCCTGTCCTACAGTATCCTTTAATGATATTCCACTAATCCCTGTTGAACAGATCCGCTACCTAGGACTCCACTTGGACAAACGTCTAACTTGGAATCCACATATAACACTAAAACGACAAGAAACTGCTCGTCGTTACAGATTACTTCAGCATTTATTAGACAAACGTTCAAAGCTCCCAATTAATTACAAAAGACTAATATACATGATTGTGATTAAACCTATTTGGATGTACGGAGTTGAGCTTCGGGGCTCCACTAAACCATCCAATTCATCTCGTATCCAATCCTTACAATCCAAAATCCTTCGAAAATTCCTCAATGCACCTTACTTTGTCACCAATAAACTTATCCATAAAGATCTTAATGTTCCATATGTTGCTGATTTAGCCCACACCAGATACCTATCCTTTCATAGTAAGCCCCATAACCACTCAAATCCCCTAATCTCCCAACTTGCTTCCCACACTATTCCTGATAATTCTCCGAGGCGTCTGAAAAAAAGATGGCCCAGACCCTTCTAGTTTAGAATTTTTATTAAAATGCTACTGATTGGTCGTACTTTTCATGTTTTGTCACGTTATTGTAATTACTTGATGTATACATTTTCTACAGTTGTAAATTTCAATAAATTTTTATTTAAAAAAATATATATACATAAAGGACCAAAAACCCCGATTATTGTTAAACAGTTAATTATATAGTTTCTAAGGGTCGACAAAATATAATTTTGATATTATATATATATATATATATATATATATATATATATATATATATATGCACAAACAACATACATATACCGAATTGTAAAAATATGCTTTATGATTTCAACTCCAATTTTATGTTCAGAAATAAATTTGATAAATTTGTCGAACTGTAGGCAAGCCGAACTTTTTTCCTCGTCCCTTTAAAATCAGCTTATCGAGAGTTGACCGTATAAACAAAAATAAACTCACTCGCCACTAAAAAATTAAAAATAAAAATAATTTTTAGAAAAAAAAAACCGACTGCAAGATTAAATCTACATGTACTATTTGAACTAAAAATTAAAAAATAATATTTTAATTACTTCAAAACAAAGAGAATTAAAGGACGAAATTATGGATACTTGTATACTTATTCACATGTTACGATAAATTATTTTTGGACTCGGTGCCAACAAAAACAAACCAAATTCGAAAAAAATATGGTAATTTTAACGATCTCCGAACTATTTCATCACCGCCACACCGTTGTCTCGTTCTTTTCGAAAGTTTGTTGCAAAGGCAGGATTAAACTGCCTTCTTGGTGGCACCGACTCCAAAAATAACTGATCATAAATTGCGTATAGGTATATAAGTATCGATAATTTCTTTTATTGTCATTTAATTCTCTCTGTTTCGAAGTAATTAAAATATTATTTTTTACTTTTTGGTTCAAGTTTGTACATGTAGGTTTAATTTTGAAGACGGTTTTCTTTCTTTATCTAAAAATATTTTTTTATTTTTAATTTTTTAGTGGTGAGTGTATTTTTATTCATACAGTCACCTCTCGATAAGTTGATCTTCAAGTGACGCTGAAAAATAGTTCGGCTTACCTACAGTTCGACGAATTGAACAATCCCATTATCTTCATGTAAATTGGAATCCTGAACACAAAATTGGAGTTGAAATCATTAAGTATATATTTACTATTAGGCATATGTATTTTGTTTGTACATAAATCATGTCATTGAAACAGAAAATTTAATACCCGGAATCACTTTATCATACTGCTTTCAAAATTAATAAACCATTATTAAGAGAGTAATCCCTTAACAAACATACAAAACAAAAATTTAAAAAAAATAATACTGATGAGTTGAGAACCTTGTTTTGAAGTCGGTTGAAAATGATAATGTTCTTATTGTATTATGAAAAATTTTGTTTGTAATTATCTTTGTAAAAATATAATGAGCAATAAAATTGTAGCGCTATACCTGAAAGGGCCTAGTAATTGCTTCTGTTTTTTGTTTTGTTTTTTTTTTCTAAAAATAATTTTTGTGATATCATAACATAAACATATGTTATGTTAGCTATGGTTACAACAAAAGCTGACAATCTGTAATACCACATTCATTTTTAATGGAAGCTCTATTTTACTGTAGATTCTATAAATAGACCCTGTTGTAAGACTTTGATATAATACGTATTGTTATAGTTAGTACACACATCGACAATATGCTTCGGAGAACCAAATTAACAGAGTAATTCAGTCGTCGAAGCTGACCTGAACAGATAGAATGTGGTGTACCAAATGAACTCTGAGCCACATTTCCATTATTACACTCAATTCTCTGGTATGGTTGGGGAGGGGGGCAAACCATGTTTTGTTTTGGCCCACAACACCGCTGGTGCAATATAATCTCGTCAAAATGTAACTTACAATTAATTTTTGGCTTTTGGTCTGGTGGTGGGGTCCACATAATGCCACCGGCCTCCACTGGGTTTAATTAACTCTTTGTCGGCGAGTTCACCTCTCACCTCTCTCCCTCGTCTTTTAGGATAGTTCTCGTTATATATACTGGATTATATATCTGCATATTTGTTATATATATATATATATATATATATATATATATATATATATATATATATATATATATATATATATTATCATAAAACTAATAATCATAACACCTGGTGATTATGATATTAAAAACAAACGATAAGAGAAGCGGAAGGAATCGGATTAGGAATGAAGATAAGGACTAATGAAGATTATATATAATTGTGCAAAATATCAAGTTAGATTATAACAGTAAACAATGAGTAAATAAATTCTAACCTTTCATTTATTATCATATTAGAGATTGTATATACGGATCCAAAATAATTCGTAAAATACCCAATGTTCCTTACTAATACTTGCCACTGTTGGAATTATTGTATTTGAATACTAGTTTCGAATGCTAATCTTCAGTTCTAAAACATAAAAAAAAAAAAATCAACACATCAGCAGTTTGTTAGATGGATTTTATATACTAACGTTTTTAAAAATTTAAGGCAATAAATCAAATATTGGTACTCACCTGAGGAGATCTAACAGATATCTGAAATATATCCATCTTGGAAGGGGAAGGGTCAAATTGATTAAAATATCTGTTTTTATATTATAATTATCTTAATATATATAAATTACGTGTCGCCGCCTAGGGGCCGGCTAACACCTAAACTACTGAACCGATTTTAATCAAATTTGCACACCGTATGCAGTTTGATCCAACAAAAAAGATAGGATACCTTATATCTTAATTTATAGTCGCAATATTATTTGTATATTATCTGCAAGTCACAATTATCTGTTAGCTCTATACGATTCTAACATATGGCGGTATAAGGTTATACTATTATATAAAAGGACAAGCAATGTTTCGTTTGTGTTCACTAACCGCCAAAAACTACTGAACCAATCTCTACCAAATTTTTACATCATCTTTATAGGATGGTTTAGCAACAGTAAAATCTAATGATTTTCAACTAATTCTTTATTGAAAAATGAATAATAAGTGGATAACAGTGAAGTTCAAAAATGGCGGCAATTGCAATCTACATGAAAGGTTAAAATGTACAGTGTTACATAGAGGTGAACATTGATAATAAAATTTACTTATTTTCAATTAAATTGTTATAAAAACAGGTATATGGAGTGAAATATACCAAAGTTTAACTACATCATGTTCATAATTCTAAGTTTAGCAACAATAAAAATTTAAATGTACAATGTTGAGTGTTAGAAACGGGTTTTGCCACACTACCACATACTTTTATGGTTAGAAATTAAAATCCAACCAGATCAAATCAAATAAAATTATTTCTGTCGAATGAAAATTATTAAAAATCAAAATGCCGATCCTCAGCTGTTTAATATTGTGTGTAAAAATATGAATTTTGAACCTTTAGTTGTAAGCACTGATAATGCAGTTTCGTAATAGTCTCTGTCCATCTGAAATACCAACTCATATATTAAAATTGAAAATTTTATAAAATTTTACATAAATATGCTTTATGTCATCTTCAAACACCTAATAAATCTAAATTTAACCAAGTTAATAATGGCTGCTATGCGTGAAGATATCATCAAAAATATAATTTTCAATTGTTCACTTTAATACAAAATTTTTATCGATAAACAAAAAATCAATTATTAGTTAAAATTATCTAAGATCTAAGACAGGGGATGATGAAGTTATGTATAAAAGGACAAGCCATTTCCGTTCGTTATCACTAACCGCGAAAACTATAGAACTATTATGTACCAAATATAACTACATCATCTTCATAGTTCAAGGAAGGTTTAGCAATAATAAAATTTATATATTTTCTATTAAATTACTGTTTTAAAAGCGATAAATATGTGGTGTGTAGTAAAGCGAGCGCCAGAGAGGTTACAATGATCCAGTGTCAATTATAGCTAGAAATTGATAATAAAATTACTAAATTAAATTAATTTGTTATCCAAAAAGCTATAAATATGTGGTGTGACGTGTGGATTCCAGTGAAATTTAAAAATCGAATATGTGGCAAGCGACAATAGCGTTTTAGTAAAACTAATGAACCTATCTGAACCAAATTTTAACTACATCATCTTCATAGTTCTTAAAAGATTTACAATAGGAAAATTTACTACAATAATAATTTATATTATTCTATAAAAGGACAAGCCATTTTTTCGTTTTTGATCACTAACCGCGAATATTACTAAACCAATCTGTACTAAATATTAACTACATCATCTTCATAGTTCTAAGACGGTTTAGCAATATTAAAATCTACTGATTTTTAATTTATATTTTATTAAAAAAAGTTAATATGTGGACAACAGTGAAGTTTGACAATTGACCGATAGGTGGGGAGTGCCATTCTACACGAGAGGTTACAAAACATCTTGAAATTGATGATAAAATTTACTTATTAAACTAACAAGAAAATTATTAAAAAAGATTTAAATATGGTGTGCGATATATGGATCCCAGTGAAGCTTGAAAATCGACCGATTGTGTATAGAGCCATCCCACAATAGAGTTAACAATGGTAAACTGAACCTATCTGTACCGACATCTAAATAAATAATTTTTATAATTCTAGGAAGGTTTTGCAATGGTAAAATTTACAATAACTAAAATTTAAATGTACAATTTTGAGAGGCAGGAGCGAGGTTTGCCACACTGTCATATACTTTTATAGTCCAAAATCAACATATAACCAGATGAAATCAATAAAGTTATTTCTGCCTAATACAAATTATTACTAAATCGAAATGTCGATCCTTTGCTTTTTTATATAATGTGTAAAAATATGATTCACGGGCCTTTTGTCGTAAGCACTGATAATGCAGTTTATTTTCCGCAAGAGTTTCTTAATAGTCTTTATCCATCTTGATTACCAATTCAGACATTAAAGTTAAAAATTTTATGCCTAATGGTGCTTATATGTAATCTTCAACCACCTGATCAGTGCAATTATAACTAGATTAATAATTACTGCTAAAAAATCATTGAAGAAATAATGCTAAAATACAAGAATCTTATCGATAAACAAATAAAACTTTAATTTTTAGTTGAAATTATCTTTAGTTATGAGGGCGGGCGAAGCCGCGACGGGAATGCTAGTTATTATATAAATAATAACGACCAAAACTTATTCCTAGATTGTATTTTACAAGATAGTGACAATAAATAATGTAAAATAACTTATTAATATCTTAAGGATATCTTTTAAAATACGAATTTAATTTAAAGTGCTTTTACACAGTTGAGTTGTAGGATTCAAAAGAAATTTTATGATTTTTTTTGCCTAAATATATTTTTTTCTATTTTTTAAAATAGGTTTTCAAAAACTGTCTAGCTTATACAATTTTAAAGTTAATAAGAATTTTAGTTAAAATCATCTCTTGTTTTACAACTAGGACATTCTATTTTTAGCTGTGCTTTTAATTATTGACTTAAATCCTTAACTTATTCTAACGTATGAAATGAAATTATATATTTAATAAAAATTCTAAACCTGGAGGTTTCGCTGGTCTTAGACCGCGGATAATCCTCTGTATGAATGATCAAAAAGTACTATGCAGCCTTTAGCCCAAGAGATTTTTTTTAATTTATTATTTGGTACCCCCTCTTTTAAAAAAAAACCTTAAATAATTAAATTAGGTAGGGGGGATGAAATTAAACAAATCAAATGTACATAAATAAAAATACAATTTAAAATAAAGATTAAAAAAAAAAAAAAAATTTGCTGTAGCTAACTTTTTCCTTTAGGACCGCGGATAATCGAGAGCTCCCTGTTATATTAGATAATACTAGTCATTAAACTAATATGATTTAATTACTGAAGTACTGAGCTATTTCTGAAAGAACATTCTTAATTAGGGAGGGAGCTTCAATTATTCAAAAACATATAATTAATGACTAAGGCATATATTTGACAGTTGTCACCATCTTTTGTTTTTTATTTCTTTTCTTTTTTTTTCTTTTTTCAAAAGCTATTTAAAGCAGTGGAGTATCCTTAACTAAGACAGCCCTTACAGTTTTTGGAAGAAGAAAAAAACCTCTGAACCCAACACCCACATGTTGGCTCTCCTGGGAACGGTACCACAGAAAACATAAGTCGGTCTAGTTCCGTATACGATATTCTAAAATAAGTTTTCTTCAATATTATTTACATAAATTATGAACTGTAATTTTTAAAATTATATCAGGATTACTATTTATTCCATACTTTGAAAATTACATCTTCAAAAAAAAATTCTACTCTTTCTCATTATTATTACAAGTGGGATGACTATTCGGTTGGTAAAAAAAACCTATTAGTCGGTCAAGCCGATTGTTGTATCGGTTAGAGTTCGTGTGACATCGGCAATGTTCGAGGCGCTTCGTTTATAGCTTTATATCTGTATGTAGCTACAGGGTTTATCTTATGGCTTGGTGTATAATCTTTAAACTTAAACTGTAAAATTTTGGCACGCTGTAGATCAGTTGTTATTGCTCGGATCGAAAAAATTTACCGGTACTTTACTGCTCAGAAATTTAATGTATAATATTTTTTATTATGTAACTATTGTCGCTAACATCTACCGTTTAGGAGCTATATTGGTTCGAATGAAAAAAGTCAATTTTCTCGAAATTATATTTATTTCAAATAATTTAATTTAATTATTAATTTAAGTAATTTGATACATTTTAAGACTCTTTGAAAAAATAAAGAAGTCATTATTGTTATTCAACAAAATACTTTTGAAATAAACTAAATTTTGTTTTTTTAAATAGTATAAGATTTTATAATTATTTTCAATTTGAAACGTTACATTTTTTTTTTTTTTTAAGATAATAAACTATAACCATATACAGAAGAAATACATTAATTTACATAGAGGCAATAATAATAAATAAATTAGTTTTAATTAGCTCCGTATTTGTGTTACATTTATCACTTCAAATTGATTGATTTGAAAAACAAATTTATCTTTAATTATTTGAAATTAAAATAAGGAATTAATTTAACTTAAGAAATATCTTGTTCACCTTGTAAAGAAAACTATTTTCTTTATTTTATTTTTTTTAATTTTAAATATATATTTAAATAGATCAAATAGTATTTAATTAGATTTACTAATGACAAATTGATAGTGATAAATATAACTTACTCAATAATCTCAAAAAAAAATAATAATAATATTTCGGTACCATATCCACCAATAACATTCCTTTTTTTTTCAATGAAGGGCATGATTATGAGAACAATATAGTCTCGAAACGTCGCCAAAATAGTTGTTTTTATTGACTAAACCACAAAAGCCTTACTAAACTTATATCCATATATTTAAAAAATGAATCTTTCTTTATATTTGAATTTTGTTTTTTTAATAAAATAAATATTACTAACTGCCTCACTTAAGGGCAATGGTTAATTTGAATAATAATTAATCAGTTCATATTATATGTAAAATATAGTAAAAGAAAAAAAAAAAGTAAAAAGCTACGTAAAATAAACAGCTTTTAACTAGACGAGGCTGTCTCATTTAATAACTGATAATAAATAAATTAGTAAATTTGAGGAAATTATTACAATGGCTTGTCAATAACAAGGAAAGAACCACTCACTAGTAGTTCTTCAATAAAAATTCTACATTAGAATATACCTTGGCCATATTGTTTTTAGCTTCTTGGAGGATTATCGGGAATTGATTGTGAGGCAAGTTGAGGGACTAGTGAATTCGAGTGGATATGTTTAGTATAAAAGGCTAGGTATCTGGTTTGGGCTGAATTAGCAACATATGGAACATTAAGATTTTTATGGGTAAGTTTATTAGTGACAAAGTAAGGAGCATTGAGGATTTTACAAAGGATTTCGGATTGTAAGGATTCGATAATAAAAAAATTGGAAGATTTAGTAGAGCCCCGAAGCTCAAATCCGTACGTCCAAATTGGTCTGATTATGGCATGTAAGTCTCTTGTAATTTATTTGAAGCTTTGAACGCTTGCCTGGTAAATTTTCGAGTAGTCTTAATTAACAAGCTATTTTTTGTTTGTTTTATGATGTGTGATTGTCTTCTCTGTTAAAATATTTATAAATTGATACCTCAAATGCTATTTTTATTTTTAATATAATTTTGCTCTAGAAGTATTCTTTTCGTATACATGTTTATTTCAATTATATTATATTTTTTATAATATACCTATGAATTTCAAATATAATTCCAATATTTGGACCGAACCAGGTATTGTAAAGTGGACCGAAACGTCGGTATACACTAAATAAAAAAAATAAAAAAAAACCGACGATTTTCTTGTCTTTTCGGTTTCGTATGAGGATTATATGATAATATAAAATAAATTAAGACAATAATTGCAGGAACAAATAAATTTCTTCTTTTTTTTTTTTTTTTTTTTGACTTTATATATTTATTCAAATAAAATTTGACAACCAGTGAATTTGCTGTAGGAATTTAAATGGCTTGAAAGGCATGAGAGGGAGCAGAACCCAGCGGCACCTCCAATCTTTATTTTATTTTATTATTTTAGTCAAGGAAGTCTCTCATCCAGCTCCTTTTTAGTCTTCCTCTCTGTGTGTTGTCGGGAATATATGTTGTGGCCATGTTGTTTATTTGTGTATTAGGATGTCCATGTAGTTTTTCGTGGAATCGTTTGTAGTAGGTTTGTATTTGTTCTTTAACTGTTGCTATGCGTAGGTCAGTATGTAAAGTTGTGTTGCTTACGTACCATGGGGCTTTTGTAATTGCCCTGAATGTTTTTGCCTGGAAGATTTGGAGTTTGTTATATGTGTCTTTTTAGCTGTCCCGTATATCTGAGAAGCGTATGTCCAAATAGGTTTCAGTAAGTAACTATAAGTGTTAATTTTTTGTTTAAGTTGTAGAGTTGAACGTTTGGAGAGGAGTGAATATAAAAGTCTTAGTCTTTGGTTAACCGTTTTACTTAATAAATTAAAATAGAAAAAAAAATCTCCTTCAATTATACCATATATGCAATATTTACAAGCTTGCCGAGGAATCCCCGAATCGAAAAATTACAAAAAAATAAAAATATCGATAGTTTGCATTCGATATGATCTAAACAATCGATTAGAGCTTCCAGTACCTCGCTGGCCAGAGAGATGCCTATCGGTACTAATAGATGGGAGGAGAAGTGACGCTGCTGATAGGGCCCCAATACACGATAAGATGTAGCGCTGCCCCTCTATAGCGGACACCTTGTCAATTAGCTGAATGCCGAAGGTCGTAGCTCAGCCTCCAATGGCTTCCTTCTTGGTTTATGCCGAACCGTTCACAACTTTACGACACCTCGGCTCTCATTAGCGCTGCCCAAAATCGTCTCAAAGCGGGCGGGGCTCGGATCCTTCGGTTTATATCAAAGGTCTCTCCTGTCTCGTTTGGGGGGAAGGGAGGTCATTAAACATTAAATATCTTCAACGGCTAACTTTCGAATATTTATGATCCCTGGCCCCTGAATTAGGACCTCTCTATTTAAAGGACACCACTGTTTAGGGAGCGATTTGAAGTTTATAGTTACGAAAACTCTCTTTAAGAGACATTTAAACATAGTGGACGTTAAAATATCGAACAAGTGAGAAAAAAAAATGTCTCAAATCGTTTTCTTGTAGGAAAAACAACTGAACATAAACTAAGAATGTTCTTCAATAATAAAGATTCCCCTAATTTTTTTTTAGATAACCATTATCTAATGATAGAGAACTTCTTATTTCCGTGGGTAAATTAATATAATTGTGGATTATACTTGCTCCTCATGGTGTTAGTAAACCTAGAAAAGCAGATTTTTAACACAGTAAATGTTTTTAAAGAGACTCACTGGGTTTCAAAAGTGTAACCGCTCGTTACCTCTCGTAACAATTATTTTTGTTTGTTATTAATGAAAAAAATACTATTATTAATTAATATTAAGACTTAAAACTCTCTTTTAAGTTCTGTTTAAATATTTATTTATTATTATTAGTATTTTTTTATTTTAGCTTTCTGTTTAGTTATTTATCCCTTATTTCTTTTTCCTTTGTTGCTACCTTAATCTCAGTGTAACATCGCCACTAAATGTCGCTCTTTAACTACAACTCTTATGCTTAATCACATTAAAACATCCAAAAGGATGATATTTTGTAAAACTATGTTTAGATACATTATATTTTAATGATATATATATCAATATACTTTTTATGTTTTTTAATAAAGATGTTCTGAAGTAAAAAAATAACAACATTATTATAATATTATTCTAGTGTGACATTAATAACAAAAATTCCAATACAACACGTAGTGGTTCTTGTATTTAAATATCTTATTTTACCTACTATATTGCATTTTGTTATATTTTATCGCTCAACTTACAATTAGTTTAAGTATTTGATATTTTTTTTAAATTATGTCGCCTCCAAATTAATTCAAACATATTACTTGATTAAATGACAATGCATACTTCAGAGCCTAAATTGAGTTTTAGTTACAGTCAACTCTGGAGTATCTAAATTTCGGATTATCCGCCCCCTAACTAAATTAACGAGACCTTTTATTCAAAAATTATATATTTATTATTTCAAATTTTTTTAATTTTAATTCCCAACAGTAAAATTCTTCATTATATTAGGCCTATAATTAAACGTACGGCAAAACATGCAATGCTCTAGATGTGAAATACGATCTTCTGTGAAGAAGTTACAATGTTTAATAATTTATAATGTCAGTTTTAAAAATTTTATAATTAAGAAAATGAATATTATTTAAAACTATTGAGTTGAAATATGTATTATGGTATCGAAGGATCAATATGATTAGAATTGCCACATATATTGGGACGTTTTAATTAGAAGACTAGTTTAAAATGTTTAAAAATTAATTATGAATTATTTATCATTTAAAAACAGAAAAAAAAATTCAAAAATAGCGTTTTAGTACTCAGATTGTATATATATAAATTTTAACTATGACTAGAAATCGAAATTGATTTTCTTCACCTACAGAGGTAATACGGAAGGGCTTCTTGAAGTTAGTATTTCATAGAGAGAACTGGTATGCAAAACATAGAAAACTGGATAGGGTAGTCAGCTAAAATAATCAGGTTAATATTCAATCCTAAGGTTTTTCTGTTACAACAGGTAACAAATTTAAAATATCATCAATTTCAAAACGTACAAATTTTTTTAAAACATCAGCACTTTGTTACATGTATATACTAGTTATCATATAGGTATAGTGTAACATATATACTAATGTTGTCAAAAATTTAAGACAAGAAATCAAATATATTGGTACTCACCTGAGGAGATCAAACGGATTTCTGAAATATATCAACAGAAATTTTTATCTGGCCAATTAAAGAAAAATTTGGATTGGTCTGCAACGATTCAACGAATGGACTTGGTTTTTTTATTTCTAATGATTCGTAAATATTTAATATTAAATTTATTTTCTTCTTGGTCTATTAGTTTCACTCCCGAATCTTTGTTTAATTTATGGTTTATTGGTTTTTGACACAATTTATTTTTATATTCAGTCATCACCAATACAAATTGGTATATATATACATATATATTTGTGGATTTTGGGAAGGATTATTGAATAGAGTTAGTAAAGGTTGAGCGAGCAGGAGAATCGAACTTGGACCGTGGCCCCTCAAACAGAACTGCTCAAAGCTCCCTCTAATTATTAAGCTGGATACTATTGGCCTCTTTCTCTTCATTTTTTTTTTTTTTTTTTTTTCTTTTTTTCATCTTCTAGGGCCGGCTGAAAGAAATTCAATAGCCACAAACGAGCTAAAAAGGTGTGAAATTTCAAGGGAAAAAGAAAAAAAATTAATTCTCCAAACCAGATTCCCTTTTTAAGAGCCTATAACGCTATTATGTAATCATAATGGCCATATTAATTCCACCATGGCTTTCAAAAAATTTTATTACTCGTGTCATTCCTACTGTTGTGTCCTATATTCCGTCTTATATCTAAATTTTAATTTAATGAACAAAATTTTTTAGGAAACGTTGTATATATTTTATAAAATCCGCACCCTTGTACTTATTCAATAGAAATACATATTTTATGATTATAAAAATATTATTAACATAATTTAAAAAAAAAAAAAAAAAAAAAAAAAAACTATTCGCTGATATTTACAAATGTATATATACAACAAGTAAATTTGACGAAAATGAAAATTTATACTATATTGAATTGTTTTTTTTTCTTTATATTTGTGTTAATGAAAAAAAAAAAGTATTTAAAAAAACAAAACTACTTATAGAAGCTGGGAGTGTTCTAAGTTGTCCCCCATAAATAATTTTTTTTTTTTAAATTGTCTACTACAAATGGACTCGAACCTTAAAACTTTATTGCCCAGAAGATGTATATCTTACTTTAACACTAAAACTACCATGATGGGCCAAATCTTTTCGGAATTTTTGGCAGACGTTTATGGGAACAACATTCATTACTTTGCTTTTTGAATTTATTATTTTATTAGAAGATTTATCAAAAGTGTTTCTTCAATATCCACTTTCCTGTTATTGTTTTTACCGAAAAACTGGTTGAAATATGTAAACATGAAATGTCGCTTGGTTTAGTGTTGAAAATATAAATTGATTTATTTTATTTTTTTCATTAGATATAATTTTGTTCTTTTTTTATTTATAATAGTAACTGTTATGTTAAGAAGATTTCATTACTTTCATTAATTTCATAGTAATAGTACATAATTTCATAGTACATAGTTTAATGATATGTAAATTATACGAATCTGTCTTATTACCTTGTTATTAATTGAGAAGCGACTATATGTTTTAAATCAGCTGTTTTTAATTACATAATTGAATATAAAAAACAAAATAGTGACTTAGTGATTGTCAGAAAGTGGAGACGTCAGCGTTTGGGATTTCGTACAACTCGCAAGACATGTTTCGTCGAGACAATTTAATCAAGAAATGTTTCATCTCTTAAGATCTATTACAGAATTATTATTCAAAATTAAAATTTATGATATGAAACCTTTTAAAATTAAATTAACGCATATTTACAATTTATAGTATCAATCTATATTAAACGATTAAATTTCTGTTTATGAACGTTCCAAACAGGAAATGTTATAGCAAATATTTTCCATTTCAAATAAATATTTGAGATAAAGCTGAAGTAGGTATTTCCTTTTCGTATTTAACATAAGGACATTACTAAATAACATTTTCTGAAACGATTTCTGTGA
This sequence comes from Euschistus heros, assembly GCA_003667255.2. Taxonomy (NCBI): domain Eukaryota; kingdom Metazoa; phylum Arthropoda; class Insecta; order Hemiptera; family Pentatomidae; genus Euschistus; species Euschistus heros. The sequence continues at coordinate 117,905 of RCWM02000616.1, read as the reverse complement.
AATACATACTAGATTGTTACCACAGTCCTTGTGCATAACTATAGTTAAATTTCAGATTACATATTTTTAACATTATGGAACCCTAGCCTTTAAAATAAAGTTTATTATTTAACTACTTTCTCCAATCTTTCTGCTAGTAATTGGACTTGATGCTGGTCCCAGTTCCTTTGGTTTCAAATACAATTTTTCTTCGTAATTATCAAAGATCCGATCTTTCAAAAAATAAGCAATTGATCTGAACATAATGTAATAGTGTAATATCTCGGTTTATATTGGGTTGTTTCACACGAAATGTCCGATTTTATAATATTTGAAATACATAGAGGATTTTGCGAGTCTCTGTTGTTGAAAAAGCTCGATACATGGGTACCTCACGATCTCACTGAGCGACAGCAATTGAAACGTCTTGAGACCTGCGTTTCGTTGCTTGCTAGGCAAAAAAACCGACCCTTTCCTTGAAAGAATAATAACTTGCGACGAAAAATGGATTGCTTATGACAATCAGCGTCGGTCAGGGCAGTGGTTAGACATCGACGAAAGCCCAGGACAAATGCCAAAACCAAATTTGCACCCGAAAAAATTGATGGTTACAGTATGGTGGTCCATGGCTGGAATCATACATTATTCCTTTTTGCCTAGAGGTGAGACCATTACCTCTACAACCTACTGCAATGAAATTGGCCAAATGCACGAAAAATTATTGAAAAAACAACCTGGATTGGTAAATCGGAAGGGCCCTATACTCCTACACGACAACGCTAGACCCCACGTTTAAAAACTTACCATGCATAAATTGAAAGAGCTGGGGTACGAAGTTCTTCCGCACCCACCATATTCTCCAGACTTGTCTCCAACAGATTATCACCTTTTCAGGAATTTAGACAACTTCTGCAGAGGAAAAATTTTTGCAAATGATGCTGAAATCAAAAGTGCGTTTTCAGATTTTGTTTCACTTCAAAGCTCAGAGTTTTTCAAATCCGGGATAAAAAAGTTGTTGTCACGTTGGGAAAAATGTGTAGAAAAAGAAGGTAAATACTTCGAATAAAATTATATTGTTTTCATATTGTATTTTTACTAACATCCCTATACCTTGAAAACGGACATTTCATGTGAAACAACCCAATATATTTGATTTATAGTCTTACATTTTTGAAAACCTTAGTATATATATCCATGTAACATAGTACTGATGATGTTTCGAAAATTTTGTATATTTTAGAACTGATGATGAATGTTTAAAATTCGAAAATAGTTTTCCAATAAAATAATTCCAATAGAAGTGGCAATTAATATATCAATCATAATTGTATTGATCTTCTATACCATCGTGTATTTTGAAAAAAAAATATATTAGGGACTTCCGTTTAGGGGCTATGCCACTGGGATAATTAAAATCATTCTAAATGGTCAGTCATTCATAGTAAGTGTTGACTAAAAAAAAATCGATTTAAATAAACACTTTTTTTTCTCACACCGAGGCACGCTTTTCGACGTGAGAAAAAAATACGTTAATTCGTCTATAATTTAATCTCTGTTACAATAGACATTTAATTGTATAGATGTACCCCTAGATAGAAGAGAAGAGGGTCGCGGAAGACAATGGCACCTTGTACACATCAGGTTGTACCTTTTGTCTTAAAGGGTACCCACAAAGAGTTGGTACCGCATTAGGTCTGGTGACCGTTGAAAAAACAATCACCTACAGGTAAAGACTTAACAGCTTTTTTATAACAGTCACAGGTGTAGAATAGTTTGGGGGAAATTAAACTCAGTGCAAGGGGTTTTGTTCTAGCCATCTTTTGTATTGTTCTTCTTCAGTGACGGGAATGGAAACTGTAACAGATAATATCGTAACTAGATCTCATAGGTTGGGCTTAATATTTTAATACATAAAAATAAATATAATTTTAATTTGGATTAAAAGACAACTGAATATACTACAATTAATTCTGTGAAGGCTATACTATATGATTCTGATATGGCTTTTGATTTAATAACACTTTTTTTTTTTAATTTTAAGTAAAGTTTATTTTTTATATTAATACATTGATAGATTAATCCTTCCGTTATACATTCCATGAGGAAATATGACTGCAAATTTCAACTTTATTTAACTATTCTTTCTATAATTATAGTATGAATATTTCCTTAAGGGTGCCAATATATACATATACATACATATATATATATATATATATATATATATATATATATATATATATATATATATATATATATATATAGGGGTCGAAACGTCAAAAAGAGAGGAGAGAGGAGAAGGAAGAAATAAAATATGTATATGGATAAATAATAAAATTGTATGAACAAAATATTGTTAAATATAAAGGACCAAAAACCCGATTATTTTTAAACAGTTAATATATTATATATATATATATATATATATATATATATATATATATATATATATATATATATATATATATATACTAATTAGAAGAAATAATTTGTTACTTTAATTATTATCAAAGTAATTATAATTATTAATTATTTATTGTAATAATAATTTATTACAAATTAATATTTACATAATATACAGACCTTTAATTTGACATAATATACGGACTTTTTTTTTAATTTGATTTCTTAAATTTAAATTTATATATACATATATAATCTATCTAGTACAGTGCTGATGTTCTTAAATTTTTAATGTTTTTATATCCGATGATAAATATTGGAAACTAGTTTTCAAATAAAACAAATTACGTGGCAAATCATTCATGGAGTTTAACAAATTTTATTATATTTTATTTTAGTAATTTTTATTAATAGTATAAAGCCTAAAAATAAGAACAATGGTAAAAAAATCATTGTATATATCGCTCTACGTTTGCTTGATTATTGGGCTTAGTGTACTTATTTAATTAAAATAGGATAGGACAGAAAAAGGTCGAGATTCATTCCGTAGGTCATTCTGCTAAATAAATTTAAAATCGCCCAAGATGGATAGGTTCGTTTCATAGGTTACAAGAAATATAAATTATTACAAACTGTAGTTTTATTTATAGACTTGATTTCTTAACATGATCTATTATTTTGAATTTTAAAAAAATAATAATAACTGTTCTAAAAAAAAAATCAAAAAAAAAATCGGCAACCTGTGTAACACAATTGATTGAACCTACTACGTAGTTCAAGGTGTACCAAAAAAAAAATAGCTACCGAAAAAAAAAAACGTGTTAGGGTGAATGATTTAACCAGATAATCACCTGGGGTTTGTTTCGGTATAAAAAAAATATTTTGCAGTTCAGGAGTACATTATTAGCGAAATTATCGTATTAACGAATTTGTATGAAGAATTCCTAAGGCGTCGCACTTTTTTTTTGTTAAAACTTTTTCTATAAAGGCGACCAAAATAAAACGAGGGTAATTGATTGCCGTCCATCGATCCGAAATTATCTCCCCTCTGGTGGGGAGGTGACAAAAGATGTACACTTTTGCACTTTTTGCACCTTCCATTCATGATACCGTTAGCCTTCGCCTCAATGGCGGGACAAAAACATTAACAAGAAAAAAAACAGCTAACTGATCCAGAGAAAAAAACAAGTAGAAAAAAAATAAGCAGATCTAACGTACCCCCAGAGTATGCAAATTCGAAGAGAAATAAAAAATGTCCAGCTATTTGCCTAAGACACATGTTGAGGATCTCTTTTACATTTTAACGTTCGCCCCTGAAGAGGAGCAAGAAAGACAATACAAGGATAGCCTCACCCCAGAACATTAGGACTTAAACATACAGATCCTTGGAGGGATCGAAGGATTTGCATGGCTAACCCTCTCGAGAGAAGACAATACCCACCGTGGGACTGTACCCACTGTTTTTATTTACACCCCATTACGGCAGACAGAAAGAAGGTTCATTCATTAGTCCGTGGACTGTGGGGAAGTGCCGTCACCCCGAAGTCCCTGCCCCGAATATTAAATAGTTGCCTCTCCTCTGCCATGAGACAACGCTAATTATCGGATCCTTTTGTGATAGCCTTCCTTACCGTTCTTCTTTCTCATGGCCTCACCCCTCGTTCGTTTTTTTTTAGTTCCAACGTACGCGCTTTTTTGTCCATCTGCCGTTCTGATCGAAAAAAAAAAGTAATCTCCTTACAGATGATAAAAAAAACTGAGTAAAAAAAAATGAGAATCATTGAGTGGAATCCATTGAAGTAGTGCTAGTAGTTGTGTAAAAAATTTGTTTTTTTGCCGGGAACAAGTGAAGACAGGTGACCCGGAATCGAGAGGGGAACAAGTGTATCGCTTATCTACATTAGCATAATATTTTTAAAAAATAAATAAATAAAAATTAGAAAAAAAATTACTTATATCCACTTATAAATAAAGGATCAACATTTAAAATTATACAAAAACCTAATTCGCTCACGATTTTTATAAACAAAATATATACAGTGACTCACGAAATTGATCAAATGTTTTTAGTAATATAAAAAATTTGTCTTAATCCGTTATGTTGTTTGTAAATAACTATTTAATTACTTTTATAATATCAAAAATAGCGCTGAAGGAGTGTGCGCTGTGTCTTGAGACAAACTGGTTTGTCACAGGGTTTGAAATCAATATTATTTTTTTTCCAAAAAATCATATAATAATTATTATTATTTTGATTTTTAATTTCAAAATCATTCCTGATTTATAAATAAAAATTTCAATTGATTTTTGATGTTTATCGATTTGATTAAAAATTATGATCACTCACTGAGTATTGCATATATAATAATGATTAAATTGCGATAAAAAAAATGTTGATCAAAAAATAAAAATCATCTTTTACGCTCAAATTGTTTACAATGTTTGTATACAATATTATTTTTTGAATTATTTCCATGATATTATGGAGAAAATTCAACTTTCTGATTTAGAAAGGAATTACTCAAAAATTATTATTATTGTTAATTATAAAAATTTTGTTCAAAAATAATGATCAGAATTTGATTTTTATCACTTATGATCAAAAACATAAATCGATCTTAATAAAAATCATTTGTACTATTTTTATTTTTATTCTTTTTATATATTTCTTTTTCTTTTAATTATTTCTTTTTTATTTATTTATTTTTTTTTTACTTTTCCCCCATTTGATTATCATTATTATTTTATTTATTTACTTTTTATTGTTACGTGTTTTAATTTTTTTTTTTTGTTATTATATACTTCCTCTACAGTTACAATTATTCTAAAATTATTATAAAACTTAATTGTTATGGGTGTCTCTTGTACGAGACTATACCCCTGTTAACTCAATATTAATATTGTTAAACCATCCATGTAAGGCTTACCAGGCCGATCTGGAAATAAAATATGAAAATAAAAATCATCAAATGATTTTAAAAATTCCAGATAAAAATCTTGATCGGATTTGATTTTTATTATTATTTTTTTAACTATCGATTTCAAACCCTGTTTTGTGAGAAAGGGGAAAAGTTAAAAATACATAGCTAACAGAAATGCATAAGAAACTGAAAATGATTGGTCTAATGTCATATGGTCGGACGAGACCAGAATTAACAGATTTGGATCTAACGGGAAAGAATGGATAAGGTAAGGAAAATGAACAAATTATCTCCAATTATATCCGATTTGATAAATTTCCTGAATCACTGTATATATTAAAAAAAAAAAAAAAATAAATAAACCAGCTGTGTGGCACTCAGGAAATAACTGAAGGGGAATCATAGGTATCTTAAAGCTCTGAAGTACGATTTGAACAAACAAACATTATGTAATAAAATGTTATTAATGTTAAAAATTGTTGAAACAAATGACAATATGTAGCATTATTATTATTTTTTTTTTATACAATTTTATTGAAATTTACAACTGTACAGAATATATACATCAAGTAAATGAGCTGATAACGATTACAATGACATGTAACAACTTGAAAAGAACTACTCATCAGTAGCACTTGAATAAAATTTTACGCTAGAAGATCTCTAGGCCATCTTCTTTTCAGACGCCTCGGAGGATTATCGGGAATGAAGTGGGAAGCAAGTTGAGAAACTAATGGATTTGAGTGGTTATGGAGTTACAATGATAGGATAGGTATCTGGTTTGGGCTAATTTCGCAAAATATGGAACATTAAGATCTTTATGGATAAGTTTATTTGTGACAAAGTAAGGGACATTGAGGATTTTTCTAAGGATTTTGGATTGTAAGGATTGAATACGAGATGAATTGGATGGTTTAGTGGAGCCCCAAAGCTTCACTACGTACGTCCAAGTAGGTCTAATCACAGTCATGTATGTGAGTCTTGTGTAATTAATTGTGAGCTTTGAACGTTTGTCTAGTAAATGTTGGTGTAGTCTGTAGCATTATTAATATTATTTTCAAAAAATAACTTAACATTTTTGTTTTGTTTATTTAAATAATATCTTTTAAATTGATTTTTTTTTTTTAACAGAGCATTACATAATGTAAATTTAATAATATTAAGAAAAAGTAAATAATAAGTAAGAACAGGTTACTTTTAATCCATCTGATTGCCTATGCCCTAATGTTCTTCAATTATTTTTCTGTTAAATTTTATAATTTTAAATCGCTTGAATCCGATTAACAAATGATGATCATTCGAAATAAACAAAGGTGGAAAAAAAAAAACAGCTGTTTATAAACGTACAGTTTTTAATTCAAATCAATATAGCTCTTAAACTGTAGGTTCTAGCGACAAATGTTATATAACAAAATATATTTTCTCTTTAAATTTGTCATAAAAAAAAGGTTCAATTCGATTAAAAACACTCACACAATAAGAAAATATGCGATATAATTTTTAGAATGATTTGTCAATAACTTTTTAAGAACTACCGATTAGTAGCGCTTCAATACATTAGAAGGTCCCTGGGTCATCTTTTCAGATATCTTGGAGAGTGGAAAGCAAGTTGAGAAACTGGTGGATTCGAATGGATATGGACCCATGAATAGATCTGGTTCGGGCCAAATCAGCAACATATGGGATATTTAGATGGGGATATTTTTACGAAGGATTTTGGATTGTAAGGATCAGATATGAAAAGAAATTGGAAGGAAACATTATTTAATTTAATAAAAGCGTTATAATGATGATATTTTACTGAATTGATTTTATAATGATAATGTACAAATGAGATGTAGACTTTGGTTCGAATCACACATCTTAAAGTGTTGTTTTAACCTGTGTATCTTAGTCTAGAAAAATGAAACCTAGATTTAAATTATTTATAGTTTATGCGTACATACAGTTTCTATTAAACTAATTTCCTTGAATATTAACTTTGTAAATTACGTATATATTAAAGTTCTTTTTAGATTTATTGATAAATAATTCAGATCGGCTGCCTGTTATTGTCTGTTACAAGCTGTTAACCTTCTGATATTTATGTTAGTTATTTGTAATTATAATAACACAAAATTATATATTACCCCAGTGTACTGCAGTCACTTCCTAGTCGTAGTTAACATACTTTAACATCTCTCCCTGAGCAAGATAAATATTTCTGTTTAGAAAGTACTCGAACCCATTCCAGTTCCGAATTAATATGCACGGTATGACCACCGCGAAGTGAAAATATTCTCGTCTGGCACGAACTGTATTTTAAACGCAGTTAATAATCGTTTGTCTCGGGTTGAAATTTATGTTTATATCAGTCAATAGATTAAATTTAAATTATTTTCATATTGAGAGGTGACTAGTTGATAGATATAATTAACAATTAATTAGAATACAGTTACAATATTAAAAACAGGGACAAGACGTCTATTTTAATGATTTATATAATGGTATATCAAGAATATAGATAATTTTCTTTTACAGTGCAATATTTTGACGTGAATCTATTTTGGCTAGTGGTCTATAGTTTTTGTAACTTTTTTTCACTTTAAAAACTGTAACATCTAACTCTGTGTTGCTAGGAAAAATTCCGACAATTTCCGTTCTAGAAAATATTTTTTGTTATATAAAATTTCTGGCTAGGACCTACGTTTAGGAGCTATATTGGCTTGAATGAAAAAAATCACGTTTGAAATTTGAATTTATTTTTAATTTTTTTTTTTTTTAGAATAATCATTAATTGATAATACAGTTTAATTAATAATTTAAGTAATCTGACTCTTTTAATTCTAAGATGTAAATTGGAAAGATTAGTGAATTAAGACAGAAGATAGACATATCCAACACCTAGGGTTTTACCCAAGTAGGAAGAAATTGATTTTTTTTCTTTTAATTATTTGTTTTATAGATACAAACTTTGCAATATATCGTTTTCTCTATTTATAAAAAATACAACATATATCTATATAGATTTTAAAAAAAAAAGTTATGAAATTGTTTTTAAATTTAAGTGTTTAATGTTAGAGTAAGGGGACAGTTAACAAGACTTTGCAGCTGCATGTTCTACACATCTAAGTTCGTACTGTCTACTGTTTTTTAATTTTTTATTAATTGAAATTTACAACTGTATTAGAAAACACATCTAGTAAATATGCTGTATAAAATGCAATATGATAACATGATTAAGGCTTGTAGAGGAACTACCCATTGGTAGTAAGACTATAATCAAAACTAATTTGAAATTTGAAATAATTTTGTTTCTATTTAAGTTGTGAAATAAATTAACTAAAATCTTAAAATAAACAGGAATATCAATGTAACATGATATAAATATTTAAAATGACGTTAAAAAAAAAAAAATTTATGCATTGTCAAAATATTGCCATGTTGAAAATCTATATTTTTTTTAAAATGAATTTTTTTTTTTTTTTAAATGAATTTTTTTTCTAATCTTCATTATTTTAATACATTCACACATTCAGCAAGTCTGATGTTTATTTGTATATTAAAAAAAAATATATACTAGTAAAATATTGAGGATAAGAAGTCAGAAAATCTCTTTTTAATGTGTATTAATGTGTAATTTATGTATATCTTAAATTGTAAACTTCACTAAAATCATTTATTCCAATATCCAATGTTTTATTTTTTTTTTTTTTTTTTTTTTTTTAAAGAAATAATAAAATTTATCATTTTTGTTTGATGCGTATTCCATAGTTGCAGATTATGTAAGAGTATATCAATAAAATAAGTAAATTAATAAATATTAATAATTTTAAATTATAATTGTAAAAGTCTATATATAATTGAAGGGTATTAGTATCATTAATATTCTGGTTTTAGTTTTTATTATATGTTTGAATTAAATATGAGTTGATATAAAATAAATAATGCATTTTTAATATTTGTTTGCATATATATTTAATTTTTTAATAAATAATTATACAGAGCGTATATTAAAATCTATAAATATATGTTAATAATAATCGATTCTCTGTACAAGAAAATTGAACATCTTCAGATACTATGAGAAAAAAAAAGTATGAATTTTTACGGTCATATACTTAAAATGAGTGAAAATAGACTCACTAAATAAGTATTCGACATTTTTCAAAAACAGAAAAACAAAATGTATTTGGTTTAAACAAGTTCAACGAATCAAATGAATTTAATATTACAGAGAACATAATATAAAACACTACACATTTAAGAATGTGTTGAAGAGGTACTGTTGTATCAGAGGAGAGAAGAAAGGCGACATCGGAGAGAATAAATGTACCTCAAAGTGGGTTTGGAAAAAAAAAATCGATTATTGTATCGATATGTTTATTCATTCTCTATATCTCAAAGCGGTTCTGGCACTAAAATTTAAATTTATTCTAAAAAAAAAAATAGCTTGATCGCCCCTGGCGATGTTTGTTTACAATCAACCGATTTAATTTTTTTTTCTTTTATATTGCTTCAGTAATATCCCCTGAAGACACCTGTTGTAATATAATTACAGATATGGCAGAGTTCTGACATTATATATCCCCAATGAAGAATGACATTTAAGCAAAAGTCCTCGAAAGCTCCTTGACACTCTATCGATGGCTAAAACATATCGATTCTTGCTCCGGTCCGACCTTGTACAATTCTGGAATCGGCTTCCTGTTCCCTGCTTCCCGGATTGGGGACATTCTGTGGGTTTTATTTTTAAAGATTGGGTCAGAAACGACACGTCCCACTCCTTCCTAACTGTGTCCTTAACAGTTTAATACGTTTTCGATCTGGTTTGTTTTTTTTCTTCACCGAGTTCTTAAATATAGTACAATGGTTCCAACAAAACGATTTTTTAATTTTCAGGTCTTGAAGTATTATTATTTTTTAGGAATTTAAGCCCATATTCCCTAATCATTAGAAATCAAACGTATTAGGATTATTAAAAATAATAATTAAATAAAATTTTGTAGTATTAAAAATATTGTACCTATATCTCATTGACTGAAAGACGTAATGAACGCGGGGGGCTGATAAAAACCCTATTACCTTAAAATCAGTAACAAATCATTGAAATTGACTGTATTAATTTTTTTTTTTTAATTATTAGTTTACCTGTTTTATCATTTGTATTATTTGCGGGTAATCACTTTAAACTAATCGCTTTGTGACACAACAGTAAATTAAACAGCAATACAATATTTTATTACAGACATACATACACATGTACTTAATAATACACAATCAATAATTTATAATTAACTTTATATTGCATTAAAAAAAAAAAAAATCTTTTAGTAAAAAAAGTGATTACTGGATTTCTTTGTAAATTTCCTACTACTGGGTGCTTACCGTACACCTTCTAACGTAAAAAACGACTTTTGTCATAGATATACCGTTAGGCTGGGGGATTTGTACTTCTTTAGTGTAACGTTTTTACCCTCAAAAATGTAACATTTTTACACGTTCTAGCTGTGTTGGTGTGGCTCGGATCGAAAATTTGCCGACAGTTTCCTGACCATAAATTATGAAGTTGTCTTAGTTAAAGCCTAAATTTCCACTAAAACGTACAGGTTAGATGCTTGTTTACTCTCTGACAAGGCGCAAAAGCCAGTGAAGAATAATGGTTTCATATTTAGCTTTGTTGGTGTTTTTTCATTTAATTTTTTTAATGGAAATTTAATATAAAATATTTTTTCTTGTATAACATTTGTGCTAGGACCAACTGTTTAAGATATATAGGTACTGCTTTGAATAAATCCACCAGTAGCTTTCAAATTATAAATTAAACGTAGAATTTATTTATTTATTTATTTTTTAAATCAATTTATTGAAATTTACAACTGTACAAGTATACATCAAGTAAATGTGTTTAAAAAATAGTTTACAATAACATGCCTAAACTTGAGAACTACTCATCAGTAGCACTTCAGTAAAAAATTAAAAAAAATTACACAAGACGATCTCTGGGCCATCTTCTTTTCAGACGCCTCGGAGGATTATCGGGAATTGAGTGGGAAGCAAGTTGAGAAAGGAGGGGATTTGAGTGGTTATGGAGCTTACTATGAAAGGATTGGTATCTGGTTTGGGCTAAATCAGCAACATATGGAACATTAAGATCTTTACGGATAAGTTTATTGGTGACAAAGTAAGGATCATTGAGGATTTTATGTAGCATTTTGGATTGTAAAGATTGGATACGAGATGAATTGGATGGTTTAGTGGAGCCCCAAAGCTCAACTCCCTACGTCCAAATAGGTCTAACCACAGTCATGTATATGCGTCTTTTGTAATTAATTGGGAGCTTTGAACATTTGTCTAGTAAATGTTGAAGAAGGCGAAAACGACGGGCAGTTTCTTGTCGATTTAGTCTTGTTTTACAAAATTTAAATTAGTTGTAATCTATGATCTCTTGAATTAATCCACAAGTCTTCTGAATACAGATTGTAGAACTTTCTAGTGTATTAAGAAAATATTTATGAGTGTGTTTTTGTTTAAAAATTTTATATATCCACTCTTATATATCCATTTATTAAAATTTACAACTGTACAAAATATATACATCAAGTAAATGTATTGACTACGAAAAAAATAACATGTTAAATCCTGAAAAGAACTACTCATCAGTAGCACTTCAATAAAAATTCTACACTAAAAGGTCTCTAGGCCATCTTCTTTTCAGACGCCTCGGAGGATTACCATGAATGGAGTGGGAAGCAAGTTGAGAAAATCTGGTTTGGGCTAACTCAGCAGCATATGGAATTAAGATCTTTATGGATAAGTTTATTGGTGACAAAGTAAGGAGCATTGAGGATTTTTCGAAGGATTTTGGATTGTAAGGATTGGATACGAGATAAATTGGGTAGTTTAGTGGAGCCACAAACCTCAACTCCGTACGTCCAAATAGGTCTAATCACAGTCATGTAAATGAGTCTTTTGATATTTTTTGTTATATAATATTTGTCGCTAGGACCTAACGTTTATGAGCTATATCAGTTTGAATAAAAAAGAATAAATTTATTTCGAATAATCATTGCTTGTCAATTTAATTTAATTATTAATTTAATTACAGTAGAAATCGATAATTCACCATGAGTGGGGAGAGGGGGTGACGAATTAACAGAAAGGACGAATTACATAATTTTGCTGGTGAAATAACAAAAAAGCATTTTAAACTATATAATTGTAATTTTTTTTTGTAATTTATTGAAAGTAAAAGCGAACAGATAAACATTATACACATTGGACTAGAGTAAAAATGAAAAAAAAAAAAAAAAAAACACAAAAAAGCTAAGCACTTGCTGCATCTCATCAGGTGTGAAGTATCTGATTCACATTGCTGCTCGAAGCCATTCAGTAGTTAACACTTCCTCTACCTCTTTGCATGGAATAGTGAAAGAATTAGAAACGTCATCGTCATCATCTTTTTTATCACTAGCTTCATTTTGAGCACTCAGCACTTGTTCTATAATCTAATATTTCATATCCTACATCCGTACTATCCATGTTTAACCAGCTGCTTACCTCTTGCTTGTCTTTTCTCATTTTATAACCTAGAAATATAATCGTCAACTGGAACATACTTCCTTTCATCTCTTACTTAAAATCAATGGAGGGATCCATTGATGGAGGGACTCCGGGCTTGTTCTTTTTGTTTTTTTCTATGAAATGATTTACAAAATGTATAAATACATTTTTAGCGATAAACCAAAAGAGGCGGTTTAAATATTACATAATTTGCAAGGGGAAAAATGAATTACATACGTATTTAATTTTGTTATTTATAGTTGCCAATTTAAAAAAAAAAAAAAACCTGACGAATTATCGAGTGACGAAATAACGAGTTTCCACTGCAATTACATTTTTTATTCATTTCATATTTTGTGTATGAATTTCGTATTATAATTTTTTTCTGTTTTATTATTTCTTCGATATTAATGATTAAAAAAGCTCGGATATGAAGAAGATTACAGTATCTCATGCTGCTTTTGGCTGACGCGGATTCTAATATTTTTCCCAATAACTCAGTTCATCCCCGCTGTATTGTATCCTTGTTGTACTCATTATTACAGATCTCTACACAATATATTAGCTAGATATTAAGATCCGACCTATCGAGAACAAGCCACTTCCTCACCAACCGCTCACCTCCCCAGCTCTTAGAAGTGTTTATGCAGATGACATCGTAGCCACAAGGTAAGAGCACACAATGGCTACAGCCTACCTGTCAATCAATGTACCACTAATCCCTGATCTGTATTCAGGAGCGGATGTTGCACGGTCCGCTGCTTCATCTATCCCATTCCTTCATCATTCATCTTCCAGCGGGCAATTGGTTCCGCTTCCGTTCTCGGGGTGGGATCGGCTTTCAGCGATGTTAGACCTGTCTACAGGGAACTGACAAATCTATAACAGTCAGGGGTCTATGCTATTAATATATCAATTGTGGCAAAGACGTCTCAATTAGCTTCATATATTTAAAAAAAAAATACGAAACCATATTGTCAACAGTCAACAAATTTGTCATGTGAAATTAGAGGGAGATATATACAACTATTTTGGCAACGTTTCGAGACTATATTGTTCTCATAATCATGCCCTACAGTAAAAAAAACAGGTTACAATAAAATGATATAAGTTCACAGGTTATTTCAAAACATATAGTTAGCTACTATATAAATATATATAAAAACATGCTTAAGAATTTTGAACTACATATAACTACTAAGTATGGAGGAGTAAGAAACTACTTATAGATATATAGTTAAATATCGTAACGTATGTTTTTATGTATATTTATATTGTAGCTAACTTTGTTTTGAAATAACTTGTAAAACTTATATAATTTTATTGTAACATGTTTTTTTTTTTTTCACTGTAGGGCATGATTATGAGAACAATATAGTCTCGAAACGTTGCCAAAATAGTTGTTTTTATTTATTGACTGAACCTCAAGAACCTTATTAAACATTTAATAGTAACAGTCAAGAAAATATGTCGATAAAATTTTTTTTTTCTCTTCCACAGTAACCCTCTTTGTATTGTAACTCTAGACTCTGCTTGTATTGAGATTAATGAGAACATTCTAGAATATTTCGGATCTTTGAAAATTTATTATATAATTATCAGTATATCTAAGAATGTTAGATTCTCTCACACTCTCTCTCTCTCTCTCTCTCACTCACTCTCTCTCTCTCTCACACTTTTTCTTTCTTATAATCTTTTTTTTTTTACATTTTCTCAAGCTACAGTTCAATTACCATTTATGAAGTAATTGACACTTCTATTGTAATTTGAAAAAAGAAAAAAAAGTTTTTTGGACGCATCATCGTTTTTTCCTGTTAATAACAAACGATGGAATTTTAGATTATTTTTTTTTTTCAAATTTCCTTCAGTCCATGTTTATCATTCGTTTCATTATTTACAAGTATGCCAAGACTATTGGAAGCAGTCATTCATTGTCAGAGATATAAATATAAATGTCTTATTAAATAAAAATTAAAATTTAAAATTATAAAAAAATGAAAAATTTTAAAAAGTAAGTTTTCTTACTTTTTTGTTTATTGGAAGAAATATTGTAATTTATTTTAATAAAAATTGTTTTTGTTTAGTCTAGGAATGTTTATTATAGACTACAGAGCCTTCATTTATTATGAAAAAGAATACGTTTTTATAAAATTCAAATAAAGTGTTGCGGTACTTTTGAGTTTATATAGATCATTAAATAACTGTGATATTAGCTTAAAAATAATTAAAACATTTTTTGTATTGTGTCTCATTCTTTCCGGACAAGCGATAAAATTGACAGTCATTACAAAACATTGCATTATATTATATATAAAATTAATAATATTAGGTTAAAAAACAATTTATATAATTGTAGATAGTACTAAGACCTAAAACTCTATTAAGACAGTTTTATTAAGAAGAAAAAAAATATTGTTAATTCTCCTTTATCAAAAGATTATTTTAGAATTATTTAAGAAAGTAGATTAATTCTTATGGATTACAGTTTATCAGATAATCTTTTCATTTGAGTTTTTATCAAAATAGGAGATTCATGAAGGAATGCGAAATGTTGATAACATATTTTTTAGATTTATGCCCAATCTAGGAAATGTATTTATATACATATCGTCGACACTATGTAAAACTATAGAGGGATTAATTTGAGAAACCTTTTACACAACTTTAATTGTCTTTACAGGATAAGTTTTATAACTGATTGTTGCTTTTTGGGACTTATAAGTCCTTATTTAACCTGATGCTAAAAGGACGGGTTATCTTGAAGGTTATGTTAACTTAATTTTTCTCTTCCCTAATGAGTAAAAGTGTTTTAAAAGTTAACAAGATTAATTTCTACATGGATTTTGTGTTTTATATATTTATATTTGTAGTACCATCCTCACGAGGTATGCTGATGACACTTGTGTGTTATCAGTAAACAATGATCCATTTATTGCCTCCCAGACACTCCAATCCTAAATCACAAACCTTCAAGAATGGTGTCGAAAATAGAGAATCCAAATAATCCCATCAAATAACCTTTACCCTACGTCGTAAACCTACGACTTCCTGCCCTACAATATCCTTTAATGATATCCACTAATCCCCGTTGAACAGATCCGCTACCTAGGACTCCATTTGGACAAACGTCTTACTTAGAATCCACATACAAGACTAAAACGACAAGAAACGACCCGTCGTTACAGTCTACTTCAACATTTACTAGACAAACGTTCAAAGCTCCCAATTAATTACAAAAGACTCATACACATAACAGTAATTAGACCTATTTGGACTTACGGTGTTGAGGTTTGGGTCTCTACTAAACCATTCAATTCATCTCGTATCCAATCCTTACAATCCAAAATCCATAGAAAATTCCTAAATGCCCCTTACTTCGCCACAAACAAACTTATCCACAAAGATCTTAATATAAGTAACGCTTCTGACATAGCTCATACCAGATATCTATCCTTTCATAGCGAACTCCACAATGATTCAAACCCATTAGTATCACAACTTGCTTCTCATTCTATTCCAGATAACCCTCCGAGGTGCCTGAAAAGAAGATGGCCTCGGGACCTTCTAATATAGTACTTCATTATATAGAACCTTTATAAGTGCTACCAATGGGTAGTTGCTTTAAAAACAAGTGACGTGTCATTTTTATCATTATCATCGTATTTACTTGATGTATAATATATTTATATTGTATATACAGTTGTAAATTTCAATAATAAAAAAAAAATATCTATATATATATATATATATATATGTAGTATCAATTTAAGTGATAACATTTAAGATTACATATTTTGTGAATGGATTCTTTCTCGTCCATATTACTTATTGTTTAAAGTGAGACAATTTTATTATTAATCTTATAAATGTCCCGAAATTCCTCATTAAGGATTCTCCTAAATTCTTCAGTATTATCTAATTTTTTCGGGTAAAATATTCTAGCAATTAATTTATTTTGGAAATTTGTTAGACATTCTTCCTATAACTTAAGAGTCCACGTCTCGCAGCTATAAAGAATTGTGTAAAGGATAACAGCTTTGTAAATTATAACTTTTGCGTTTATTAAATCAGTTAGATGAATTTTTTTCTTTCGTTTATAATTTTATTTATTTTTTTAATTGTTTCTATAATTTAATAAATATTAATATACATAAAGTATAAGATAGTGTATTGTTAGAGCCTACAACGGGGAAGTGAAGACAGCCGGTGGCCAACGATTACGAAGTTCCAAACTCGATTAATTCTAATTAACACATCCTGCCTCACCCTCTCACCCTCTCTCTCTCACTCTACACGACTAGCCAATCCATATTATTTTTGTCTTATATACTGTTTATAAAACATTATATATTTACTGTATATATGTACATTGTATGGTGCCTATGTATAGTTTCATTTCAATCATTCAGACTGAATAGTCAGTAATAAAAACCGAAAAACATAAAATCTTAAATTTGTTTAGTTTCTAGAGAATGGGGTGTAAAAAAAGAACAAAAAAATAATACTTTTACAAATATTTTATTTTTTAAATATTTCAAACTAACTAAATAAGAATATTAATGAGTTTGGGGATTATTTTTCCTTCTTCAGCCAAGCATCACAGATATCCTCTGTTTAGTTAGCACATATTGGGGTGGTTTCTATTTCCCAAGTCCAATTCACAATTTTATTTTTTTTTTATTATTTTTTTTTTTTTACTAGAATATCACTAGGTAATAGGTTTTCTAAAAAAAACAAACGTTAAAAAAAAAAATAATTACCCTTCCTAATTCATTACGACCTTTACCTATATAGACATGCTATGAGAAAATTTTGAAAAATGGAACTAGCTGGTTTTGGAAGTCACTTGAGGTATGGATAACGGTATATACGTAGAAGGATTAATGAATTATTTCTACTTCTATTGAGATTATTTTATTAGAAAACTAGTTTCGAATGCTAAACATTCATCTTCAGTTCTAAAACATATTAAATCTTTAACACAACAGCACTATGTTACATGGATTATATTTACTAAAGTTTTCAAAAATGTAAGACAAGAAACCAACAATAAGTACTTACCTGAGGAGATCTAACAGATATCTGAAATATATCCATCGTGGAAAGGGTAAGGGGGCAGGTAAGTTTAAATTTTTGGGGTTTAGGTAGGGTTAGGCGATAGTCGATAGCACTATCGATAGGCCGATACTAGCCGATTGCTATCGATAGTTTTTCGATAGTTGCTTCCTTTTTTTCCAAATCTATTCAATTAAGAATTTCAACTTATCAGGATTATAAATTATAAGATTATATCATAAAAATGAGAGAAAAAAAACTAATTTATTTGAATTTTAAAAAAGTATCTACAATTTACATGGTCACAATAATAATGAAAAAATCAAATCTTCAGAAAAGAAAAATAACGGAATAGTTAATTTCAAGAGTCAAGTGTGCTCCTTGAGCCTCATATTTCCCAAAAGAAAAACTAGCATTTCTGTTCTCCTTTGGCTTAATCTTTGAGAGAACCCTTGAGCTCTAGGAATTCCGAATTCAATTTCAAAAGAACTCGACACTGGACAGAGACAGATCAGCATAATTCCGAGAGTTTTAAAACTTGAGGGTAAAAAAGATCTATCGATAGTCGACACTATTGATAGTGACCTATCGATATATCGGACTATCGGTCGGAGGACTATCGCACAACCCTAGGTTTTGGTACCATGGGATTTCCCTTATGACTCATTGGATTTTTTCGTTGCTATTGAAAACAAATTAAAAAAGGGGCTATTGTAATTATAGTTTTGGAAGTCCATGCTTCACTTTGTAGTCTAGCTGGAATGATACGGTAAAATTCTTATCTCAATTTATTTTATGTTTTTCTGGTGCTGAATTCGGGTTTAAAGTTCCCTCAAGGAGAAACTTATTCGTTTCGGAAAAAAAAAAAAAAAAAAAAAAAACGCGATTGATATATCTGCGGTACTTGTGAACAATCGTGTGTTTGTGAATTTAGGGCCATCACCAGAAAGCTATTTTTTTTTTTTTAATTTGAATTTAAAGGACTTTTTTATGAGAATAATTTAGAGATGGATACTAATTTGTGAATATTTTGGAAAAAAAATTCCTTTTTTTTCTTAAATAGGACTTTTTCACCGAGTATTCAAAAGTGCCACATATATCTCATGTAGATAGCAATTTATTGGCTAACCGAAGTTTTGGTTGCAAGAATCCGAAATATATTTTTTTCGGCATCGAATATAGAAATATTTTGGTCCCGACACATTACTAAAATAAAGAAAATAATTTGGTGGACAGTTGCTACAAAATATGGTGTTATTAGCTAAATGATGACGCAGAGATGAGATCACTTGTAGCTAATGGGTGACATAACGGAGGCGGCCGTTGGTGGGCTATTCGCCCAATTGGCTTGTCTCTAAGTACAGAATTTTGTTTTTAATATTGTATTTCAGAATATTATTTAAATTTTAAAAAAAATTAGAGGTCTAGGGAAAATTATGCTTTACCGTAAAACAAATAGATTTTTTCAAAGGCTGGTTATTTAAATTGACAATTGTATAAAAACAAAATAAAATCTGATGAAGTAGAAAAGATTGAACAAAAAGATTTTTAACAAAAGTCGTAGTTACAAAAGCATGAGAGGATACACAAAGCAAATAAGAGAACAATTAAAGAACCTTAAAATTTCAAATGCCGACTGCCTGGGCAGAGACATATACAGGAAAACACTAAATAATCTCACCAATATTACAAGGTGGGAAAAAAAGAGAGGTACAAAGTGGTCAGAAGAATGAAAAGAAATGCAGTCGAAAATAAAAGGAAATCAAGATTCCCAAAAAATAAAAATAATTAAATAAATAAAATCTAAGAAATGTCTTATAATAAAACCTCAATTAGTGTTGAGCAGCTATCCATTGGTAACTTCAATAAACGTTCTGCATTAGAAGGTCCCGAGACCGTTTTCTTTTTGGAAGCCTCGGAGGGTTAACTGGAATCGGGAGGGAAGCAAGTTGGGATACTAGTGGTTTCGAGTGGATTTGTAGCTTCGGGAATATATGTATCTGGTTTGGGCTAATTAGGAACCTATGGAACATTGAGATCTTTATGGATAATTTGTGACTGATTGTAAGTATTTTTCGAAGGATTTTTGATTGTAAGGATTGGATATGAGATGAATTATTGGATACCAATGAGTCCAAACCTCATCTCCGTATGTTCAAACAAGTGTAATTACTATCATGTAAATGACTCTTTTTTAATTAATTGGAAGATTAAAACGTTTGTCTATTGAATGTTAAGTGTAAAAATTAAAATGAAGGAGCCATTAATATTTTTTTATTTAATTATTGATTAGGTTTATTAAAATAATTAACTATACGTGACGTACTCAGATTGTTACATTGTAAGATATATTGCTATGTTCTGGTATAGTTAAAGGTAATTGATATTTATAAGACAATATTACGGCAGGGATAATTAATATGAATAATTGAATTAGGTGTAAAGATGTAATTAATATAATATAATAAATAATAAAATATAATATAGTGATGAAGATATATACATATATATAGGCAGGTGCTGGGTTTGACATCTGCTCTGCCGTCCCAGCCACTAAACACACTACATCGCCTTGACCCTAATTAATTTCTCTGTTCTATAGTTATGTGTGTGTGTATATATATATTTATATTTGTCTGTGTGTGTGTACGACAGAATAACAATTCGTATATAAGAGAATAATAAAAATGTGTTCACAAGAATATATGATGTTTTCCTTAAACCTAGCTTATAAAATCTTTATTACTTTGAAATATAAATTCAAAATTATTCAAAATAAGAATATACATTACAAATAATAATTTTATTATTTTTTTAATTATTTCGTAATTTAATATAATTAAATAGATTTTTTTTTTTAAGGAAGATAAAAAAAAAATAATAAAACCGATATCACTAACACCCCATAAAGGGTTCAATTACTTTGGTAAGGATGTACTGCTACTGGGCCAACGGTTGTGAAAAAAGGAGATTTAGCCAGAATACTCGCTCAATCGCCAGGTTTTTCCCCCAGTAAGGGTATCCACTTATTAAAGGCTGGCTGGTAATAAAGAAAGATAAAGAAATAAACAATAACAAAATAAAAATTTTGAAAATTTAGAGACAGCAATCAGGAAAATAATTTTTTTTTTTTTGTAAACATGATACCATTTTCATATATGATTTAGGTACGCATGATGATATAGAAGGATTTGTCCTAGGTTATATAGTTGGTGTTTGGAGGAGCTTTTTTTTTTTTTTTTTTTTTTTTTTTTTTTTTTTTTCTTCGAAATTTGAGACATTTTCAGAAATATAAACATTAACAATTCAAAATCATAATTGTAAAAGACATATTTCTCTAGAGAGACGTTGAATGTCATATTAATTAAACAAAGAACTTCTATTAGTAAAAAAAAAAGGAAATTGGTTGGTAAAAAATAGATTTATTTGTCTCCAAAATCAACTAACTTTGAACATTGTATGATAATCTAGCGAATAGGATCAGTTAAATCAATCTTGATGAGATAGAAGGATCAAACGTAATAGGAAATAGGTTCCGTATAAGACAGTGGAGGTGTTTACATTAACTCGACAGTACGGTTCATGTTTTTCTTTTTTGTTTCATTCATCAAAAAATTATTAATTTATTTATTTAATTTCACTATTTAAAATATTATTATCATTTAAGTACAATATATATATATTGTATCCAGGGGCTTTTTTTAAAGGTAATCTGTGGATTATATTTGATATTTCGGAAGGATGGAATGCTTTAGGAGGTGGAGACATTTAAAGTGGAATATTTAGTTCTGCTTTAATACATTCAAGGTGAGTCGTGTTGATGATGTCAGGATGAGGATTGAATGATTTAAAGAGGTGTAGGCCGAATATTTGGGATATTTCTTCGTCAGATCTTGTCCAGGTTTGAGAATATGTAAGGAGAGGGAGATTAAAGTTCTTGTAATTAAGGAAAAAGTTTTTTTCTTTGTTATGAAAGAAAAAAATCTAAACTAACGCTGTACTTATTCGTTAGAACCAGCATACTTTTTTTGTTTAAAAATTAAATATATTTTCTTTTAATAATTATATAAAATATTTTTTTAATCTGACAATAATAATAATATCTTATATAAATAGATCTTTGATACTTCTCATTGTGTTGAATCCAATGGTTGTATATTTACCTATTGACTCCTAGAGATTAAAATGCAATAAAACATATATCAGGGTGACAAATAAATTATAATAGATAGTATTGTATAATAAATATATCTAAAATATATCTATATATTAGTATAATTAATTAATGTAATGGATTGTATGAATATGAAATATGAATAAATTATCATCCGAATATTGCAATTACCCTTGAGTATAATGTTGGCCAATATGTTTTATAAAAAAAAAAAAAATCTACATTTACATTAATATTTTATAAATTTATGTCTGCTCTATGAAGAGGAAAGATTATCTTTAATATTAAAAGAATTAAAGAAAAAAATTGTTCTACATAAAGGAAACTCCGTATTACATGCGCGATAAATTATAAGGGGAACAGAATTACCTTATAAGGTACATTCATCGGTTCAATACGACCAATTTCCGCGCAAAAAACGAATAAATTAAAACTTGACTATTTAAATTCAAAATAGAATCGAGTTGTTCAATATGAATAGGAATTATCGATAACATTGCTCATTATTTAAAACGGAAAACAGGAAAGTGCCTGTCGGGCAGTACACAGTACAGAGTCGTCTTACAACTGCATATCCAGTCCAACTCGATAAAGATTTTATCTCTTCAATCGATATCGAACTAGCAATAATCGATACCTTGCTAATCGATACTGGAAGTCGTCCAGGTGTTACCACGTTAAATAAAACCTGTACCAATTGACCAGGATCGCGACAACTCTTTCACAAATGCAAATCGTTTTAAAAGATTTTATCTTTGCTTCAAGTGCTTCAAGTATTTCAGATATAAACTGGATCGTTTGATTGGTTCTTCGAGTTCGATTCGAGTGACTTTATATACTTGTAAGATCGTTCTTGTCATTTGAAATTGCTTCGACAAATTTCAAATGTGTTCGTTATTGGTTGTTCAATTTATTTAAGAACCTCGATGCTTAATTTTTAGTTTTAAGTCTTCTTAATCGTCAGATTTTTCATTTATTCTATATTTATTACGAAATTAATAATTACATTACACTAATTAGACTGTAAAGCATTCGAAGTTGAGCTTTGCGTGCATCATTAAACCACACAATCTTGAATCTATTCCTTAAAATCGGAGATCTTATTTCAAAATAATAAATTGAATTTTTAATATAATAAATAAATGTTTCTAATGACATTTTCTTAATAATTAACTATTTTATTTATAATATTGAGTAGTAAAACATTTTAAAACCATTATTTTATCGTTTAAATTCACACACCTGCCCACAAACACACAATTCAAATCCAAATATTTTTTCATAAGCTAATTATTTTTATCTCTTATTTCTAATTTTCTTATGTATTTCACTTGTATGTATATTATATATTATATATTATATATTGTTCACGCATAGCAGCATATCCCTTTTCTGTTAAATTTTTTTTAATATTTACTTATTATTTTATTAATTTTTTTTGTATTTTTCCATTTTACATTTTTTTGTTCTCTTCTCTTATTGTACTTAATGTGTGAAAGTAATCATGAAGCCATCTATATTACGTATTGCCCACATTTGTGGCAGATTGTAATAATTACTCAATAAATTATTTTTTTAAAAAAAAAATTTCTTATAATCCTTTTATGTGTATATTTACACAATTATTGAAATACTTCTAAATAAAAATATAAAGTGAGAATCAATAACATGTAGTGGCATTTCAAATTTATGTTATTAGAGAATAAAAAATATATGAATAAATTATTTTAAAATTTAATTATAACTTTTTTCAAATTATTTTATTGTAAAAAAAAAAAAATTTATTCGAGAAAAATACACAAATTTAATAATTTGTATTTCTTTCCAGGTAAGCCAAAGAAACGATACCTTTTCTTCTTTGAATGCCGTATGTATATGTCCTAGCATTATTTACAATCTAATAAAAATTTCATGCATGAAGATAATAATTTATACATAAAAAAAAAATATTTTCATTTGCACAAATAAAAATTATTTAAAAAAAAAAACACAACTTATTTAATTTTATATATTTAAATATTTTCTAATAACGTTGATTTAAAATCTTTACTTTATTAATAATATTGAGTCGAAAAATATTTTTAGAATTCCGATTATTTTACGTTCAAGTTCAAATGTTTTAGTGACGCTGTTCTTTTGTCTGTTGCTATTTCTGTAGATTTCGTTCCCTCCAATTTCGAGCTTAAAACATTAACAATTAAACTAATTAAAGTACTATGCTTGTATTAAACTCAATTATAATTTTATGAATAAATTTTCAATTATAAATAATTACCATTTTTCCTAACAGAAAATCTTGAATATAATTTTGAACAAATAAAAATTTAAAAACTAGATTTAGTCTTATAATCCAAAATCCTTCGTAAAATCCTCAATGCTAATTATTATGTCACCAATAAACTTATCCATAAAGATCTTTATGTTCCATATGTTGCTGATTTGGCCCAAACTAGATACCTGGCCTTCCATGATAGATTTCATTTTATATCGAACTGATTTGTCTTCTAGCTCTGTGTGGCTGAACTTAACTTATCCATTTAACTAAAATAAAACTAAACAGTAATGAACTCAAAAACTTAAACTAATCCTATTTATGATAACACTCCGAAACAATTATGCGGTCTTTAACACCACAACAAACAGGTACAGTGAGTAACGCTTGTAAAAAGCCAAACAAAAAAAAATCGTTTAACGGATACAAAACAACCCTATAACTAACAATTTAATTTGATCTTATTTTTATTTTTATTTTTTTTTATATGCATTTATTGATATTTACAACTGTACAAAATATATACATCAAGTAAATGTATTGACAACGATTATAATAACATATCAAAACTTGAAAAGAACCACTCATCAGTA
Organism: Euschistus heros; assembly: GCA_003667255.2. NCBI lineage: Eukaryota > Metazoa > Arthropoda > Insecta > Hemiptera > Pentatomidae > Euschistus > Euschistus heros. Next base: position 92,966 of record RCWM02000616.1, on the reverse strand, counting down.
GCACTTTATTAAAACTTCTACTAGAAGGTCTCTTGGCCATCTTCTTTTCAGATGCCTCGGCGGATTATCGGGAATAGAGTGGGAAGCAAGTTGAGAAACTAGTGGATTGGAGTGGTTATGGAGCTTACTATGAAAGGATAGGTATCTGGTCTGGGCTAAATCAGCAACTATAGAACATTAAGATCTTTATGGATAATTTTATTGGTCACAAAGTAAGGGGCATTGAGGATTTTTCGAAGGATTTTGGATTGTAAGGATTGGATACGAGATGAATTGGATGGTTTAGTGGAGCCCCGAAGCTCAACTTCTCATGTGTAAATAAGCTTAATCACAGTCATTTATATGAGTCTTTTGTAATTAATTGGGAGCTTTGAACGTTAGTCTAGTAAATGTTTGTTTATTTCGTTTAACGTCACTTTATGTTGCTATAGCTAATCGGACGATGCTACGGTGGGAGTCCTAAATTTTGCCTATCCAGGTATAATTAGGATAGGGATCTTTAACGAGTACCTGACATCGCACAGCCTCGGGACCCCCATTTTACGTCCCTTCCGAAGGACGGCATAGCTAAGGATTTTTTACTCCCTTTAAAAAATCCTAAGGTCATCTGCCGGGCTGCGAACCCGCGATCTTGGGTTTAGTAGCTTGCTATGCTAACCACTACACCACAGGTGACCCCTGTCTAGTAAATGTTGAAGTAATCTGTAACGACGGGCAGTTTCTTGTCTTTTAGTCTTTTTTTTTTTTTTTTTTTTTTTTTTTTTTTAATATGAATTTGATAGTTATTCTATATCCTAAGTAACCCATATCAATTTATTATGTATCTATTCCTTACAATATTCGTCATAAAATCCTTCGTAATATCCTCAATGTTTCTTATTATGTCACCAAAAACTAATCCACAATGACCTTAATGCTCCATATATTGATGATGATTTGACATAAGACTCATAACTGTTTATTATTTTTTTGTTCGGCGTTGTTGGATTTGCTAACTAAAGTTTTTTAACAGTTGTTGGATTCTCATCCAACAAAGCTTGCTGAATATCGTCATTCAGAGAACACAATACAAAATTAACATTTCATTTAACAACGCAATATATTGGTACTCTTATTTGGGGGGGAAAAAATGGTGTTTGGTTATGATTCTGTCCAAATGCTTTTGCACAACCTTTCGCCAAAAAACAGTACATCGTTACCACAGTATAGAACCTAAGGCCCTTAATAGGTTGTTGTGAAATAGTTTATATGTATATATATATATTCTAAGATATTGTAATAATAAATATAAAGAATAAATATGATTCTTACCTACAAGTATAAATATAGGTAGATCTAATTATTCATTGAGACTTTTTTTAAATTTCCAGGAGTTATTATGATTACTTTTATAAATAATACATTACAATTCATGTGATACTGTATTTCCCCTTGGCAAAATGAAGACAGATGCAGCTCCTGGAATCCCCCGAATAAGGTTACATCGGCAGACATCGGATACCTCGGATGACTTCCAGACTCCAGGGTCTATAATTAAGACCTAGGATCTCCAGCCACTGGAGGCATTCGATAATCGCTCTGACATTTGTCTTGGAAGAGTCCACTATTAATTGCAACTAGCTCCATGCTTAGTATCAATTAGGCCATCTTGTAGTGCATAATACTGTCCACACTGCTGTAATTAAACAGTCTTTATTCAACATTCGTGATAATAACCAGTGAAGTTTGAATTTTTTTGTAATTCATTATTATATTATTTTCTGAAGCTATTTTATAGCTTATCGCTTTAAATTAGGATAAGATTGGTGGATGAATTGCTCCTACTATATGAATTATTTTTATTTAAAACTTGTTCCAATTATTAAAAATTCATCATGAGTTCTAAAACATACAGAAAATTTAAAACCTTCAGCAATTTGCTACATAGATTACATAAATGATTTTTTAATTAAATATAATAATAAGACGACCTATTGAATAACTCGTCCTTCTTGCCCTAGTTGGAGTACAATAAGGACGTTAAGATCCAAAAAAAAAAATCCTAATATCTTATTATTTCTCCATTTTCCAATAATGCATTCATATAAAAAACAAGTGGTGGTTCAGAAATACTGGACCTGTTATTTGTAACAGGTATGGGCTGACTCAACGGCGTCACTGTTACCGATATTCAGAAGTAACAGGTACCAGATACTTGCATAGTTACTTCAGTACTAGTAACAACATTCATACCTGTTACCTTCTTACTGCGTACTACCGTAAGCTAGTATTTCTTACTTGTCATCTCTACCTGTTACCAGGTACTCGTTTACCTAAACCAGTATTTTTACTTCCACTTCCGTACGAGTATTAGAGCCGGTATTAGACACTCATAAATTATTTTATATGTTATTATTGTTAATTTTCATAATCATTAAAATACACTGAAATATTAACTCTATGCATAAGCAGTTATATTATTTTTGCTAGTCATAAGTCAAATAAAAAATATGTATGCTGTTAACATCTTAAAGAACATCTTAAACAATAATTTGCCAATTATTTATTATCTTGTTGATAATTCATTAATGCTTTTAATTAGTTTTATTAATTGTAATCAGCCAACAAAAAAAAATTGTTCATCATTTAACTACCAGTATTTTGTGAATAAAATGGTTGAGGATAATAAAAAAACGTTTTATGGAAAAATTGGATTTTATAGAAACAATATAATTAAAAAGATTTTTTAAAAAATAACCATAGATATATTTATTATATATTCGGGTATATATATATTATAAAAAAGGTAGTTAACAATTTAAACTTATTGATTAGAGCCGATATTGAATAGGTAACAGATATGGGAGTAATAGCTATGCTAGAATATCAGTGTAGCAGGTTAAACGATTACGAGTATGGAGAGACGCTTACTCTGAGACTATTTTGTAACAGATATTTTTTTGGGCCTGTATTGTTATTCCCTGTTACTGAAAAATATCGGTTTAAACCATCACTATCAACAGCAATTTGACTTTAGCAGTAGCAGTATTTTGCATTCGTAGGATGTTGTTTTAAATTCTGTACCAAGAAATGTTATTCTAACACGCAAACAATTTCTTTCTTATTAATGTCAAAAAAATTGATATTTTTTTTCAGCAGGAAAAAGAATCGATTTATGATCATTACACACTTAGGTCTGAAATACTATCCCCAACTTTAGCGGGATCGGTCTTTTCTGAGGAATCGATTTTTGATCAATTCTCGATAATATCGATATCGAGAGAATCGACACATCTCTGGTTATAACATATATAATATATAATTATATTTAAAATATTATTTAACCACAATATGATACAAACGATACCAGGAAGATTTGATGGCCCATTAGGAGCCTAAGTATTTGGTCACGTACATTTTACAACCAACATACCAATTTATTTCAAATCTCAAAATCATTACCAAAGTCGGGGCAGTAATGCGAAGAATATTCCCTCAGTCGGTACCCTCAGAAAAATAATAAAGACAAAGATAAATACAAATAAACGTTATATTATGAATATAAATTTTTATAGTTAGAAAGGTTAAAAGAAAAATCTTTGCTAGGTGCTCATTATTCTAGAGATCCGATTTGAAGATAAGTTTAGCCTAAAACTTATGGAAATTGGAACCGTAAGATCGTAAACCGTAAACCGTACGCTGTGGCTAACGAAGACGAAGCCTATCGGGCTGGAGCAATATCCGCTTCCAGCCTGGACTCCAAGCACTCCAGGACACTTTCTCCAATTAGGTCCTTGGTCCTGTTAAATGTCCTTCAAGGGAAAATTAAAGGTATTCGAGTATATCACTAATTATTATAAATATAATCACTCCAAAAGACCAACAATAAAACCCGTTTCAGAAAACAGACAGATATCTCAAGTAGCCCTATACAGAATACTTCGCAACATTATATGTATCCTAAAAGATTTATGCGTACTTAAATTCCGTAAAACTGCTGGCAAAAAGTTTCGTTCTAAGACAAAGTGATTTGTTGTCTAAATGAGGGATGTTTTATGTTTCTCACTTCCTTTCGTTAGGTTATAAAATATAAAAAAAAAAACCCTAATTTAAACAAAAAAAAATAATTAACTCACTAGTGCAGTCATGCCGTTTTACGGTACATATAAATATCTATGCATAAATTTCTTGACTGTTACTATTAAATTTTTTGTAAGGTTCTTGAGGTTCCGTAGCACTAAACTATATATATAGTCCCATTTTAAATTTGTTTCCAGTAAGAACATAAAAACTTACTAGTCATGGGGAAAACCTGAATAATTGTATATTTTCTTGATTATTTAGCTGATTACTCAACCGCCCTTTCTGAAAATAAGATGACCTTGGTATAATATTCTGATGTAAAACTTATATCGAAGTCACTCGAGTTACTCTATGACCTTATAGAATGATCGATATTATTAGGATTGTTGAATCGATTGCCACTAATTTTGGAATGATTTCATTTGAAAAATAATTTCGAATGTTAAACATTCAACATCAGTTCGAAGGAGACAAACGGACTTCTGAAAAATATCAGAAACAGCCTTATAGTCTAGTCAATAAACACATTGTAGAGTGTTTACAAAACTAAAACATGAAGCTAATTAAATAGTAATTAAATAGATTAATAATGTTTGTAAGCTGTATCCATGGTAACAAAGATTTGAGAGTCGGTGACGTGAGTGGTTACCATGGTGACGGATTCATCAACTGAAAAAATAGCTCTTTTTTTTTTTTTTTTGTATGCTGTGATGAAAGAGTTATAATTATAAAATCATCGTGAATAATAATTTCACACTTAGTCCAGTCAATAAACACATTGTAAAGTGCATGGAATACCCGATAATTTTTGAATTTACAGCTTCGTTAGGAATAGTTAGAAGGTAAACACACTAAAAGTCCCCGCCCCTGGGGGTTGAGCTAACGATGAGGGGGAGGGGAGAAGATCCTATTTTTGGGTTTTTCGATTATATCTCGAAAACAGTAGACTCTAGAAACATATGTTACAAATAGAAATCAAAGCTAATTAAATTTCCTATAAAATTGATTCTATACATATTTATCGAACTTGCAACGGTTTTCGAGATATACGTTATTGAAAATCGATAATTTAAGGAAATGAATAATTTTTACAAAAATATTGATCACTTTTTGTCAAACATTTGCTTCAAGTGCCAATCCACAAAAACTGCAAAGCTCTCAAAAACTTGAAATTTAATAAGCTTTCAAATGATATGTTAAAAGTAATGATTTTGTTTTATTTCATGGAGAAATTTTACTTTTGAAACCGAAAAAAACATGGTGTTCTCATTTAGCATACAAATCAGAAATAAAAGAAACACTTCATTAGAATAAAAAGCAAAGAAAAATATAATATTTATTGACATAAAATTTTAGGCCAGTTCAATTTAATCCTTTACAACTATGATTCTGACATTTTTTCTGAGAAAGGATTGTGGAAGGTACTAGAAACAAACGTTTGGCAAAAAGTGAGGTGACATTTGTTTTTTTTCCGAAAATAACTGATTTTCAATAACGAATATCTTTTAAATGGTTAGAACTACGATAAATTTATATATTGTCGATTTTATAGAAAATTTAATTAGCTTTTATCTTTATATGAAACATGTTTTTGTAGAGTCAACCGTTTTCGAGATATTATCGAAAAACCCAAAAATAGGACCTTCTACCCTCCCCCCACCGTTAGCTGACCCCCAGGGGCGGGTACTTTTAGTATGTTTACCTTCTAACTATTCCTAACGAAGCTATGGAGTCAAAAATTATCGGATATTCCATGGACTTTACACCCCTCATTTCATCATTCATTGACTGGACTATTATATCTTTCAGAAGTCTATTTGCTCCCTTAAAATGTTTAAAATTCAAAATTAGTTTTCAAATAAAATCATTCCAAAAGTAGTGGCAATTAATTTATCAATTATAATTTTATTGAAGTGTCACTAATGGGTAGTTTATTTATAAGTTATTGTCTAATATCTATAGGTAAATTAGAAAAAAATAATTCAGCTTCATTTTTTTTTTTTTTATGTACCTTTAAGTTTGGTTAATATAAAATGTATTTCACTTATTCTATAGAATGACAACGACACATCAAAGTACTTGTCAATTCTGTATCCACTTCCTCAAACCGCAGGCACCTGCCTCTTGTACTGAACGAGTGTCGTTAACAACGTCCGTAACATTCTCATGGAAATCTCTTGTACCTTCCTGGGTACTCTGAGTGCACTCGTTAAAACCCTAAATGGCCGAGCACTAATCCCGTACTACACAGGGTACGGCAATGCACACCGCGGGGGGCGTAACACCCTATTCGCACCCCAGCAACCCTTTTCTTTTCGCGCCCGTTATTTATACTAAAACTATTTAAATTGCGCGGCAGATGCTGAGATGCGCTGGATGCACTTGCTAGTTGATATTCAGAGGAGGCGATAGATCCTCTTAGTATTCAGGATGTTAGAGCGGATTTCTTTGCTCAGTTAGAGCGGTCTGTCATTAGGAGGCTACCTGGGAATTCGCACTTATTGTCAGTGCGTAGCTACACTTATTACAATAGTGTAGCTACACCTGATGCACATCATATAATATGGGGGAAATGTTGAATCTAAAAATACTCTACTATAATACTGTCAACTATGTACATTAAAAAAGAAATTCCATTTAAACCTACACACTTCACGAATATTTACAAATACACTCAGTAAAGGAACCATAAACCATAAAACTTTATAGACGATTTCATGACAGACTTCATGGACATAACAACATACTCATTAATGACATGGCTACGACTGACGTACCTGGAAATACTCTCAGAGGGCTTTGAAAGAAGCTGGATGAGAGATTTCCTGGATTATTGCACTATGAACAAATTCACTTACAGTTACTTCAATGACAGAAATGAGTAAATAAAAATTAAAAAAATAAAATATATAAAAAATAAATAATATATATATATATATATATATATATATATATATATATATATATATATATTAAACATTTTGTTAATTTTTTTTGTTTGATATTTATTAGACTCGTCTTAGACAAACGTCTTACTTGGAGTCCACATACAAGACTAAAACGACAAGAAACTGCCCGTCGTTACAGACTACTTCAACATTTACTAGACAAACGTTCAAAGCTCCCAATTAATTACAAAAGACTGTGGTTAGACCTATTTGGAGGTACGGAGTTGAGGTTTGGGGCTCCACTAAACCACCCAATTCATCTCGTATCCAATCCTTACAATCCAAAATCCTTCAAAAAATCTTCAATGCTCCTTACTTTATCACAAATAAACTTATCCATAAAGATCTTAATGTTCCATATGTTGCTGTTTTAGCCCAAACAGGATACCTATCCTTTCATAGCAAGCTCCATAACCACTTAAATACACTATTTTCTCAACTTGCTTCCCATTCCATTCCCGATAATCCTTCGAGGCGTCTGAACAGAAGATGGCCTATAGATCCTCTAGCGTAGAATTTTTATTTAAAGTGCTACTGATGAGTAGTTTTCAAGTTTTGACATGTCATTGTAATCGTATCAACACATTTACTTCATGTACATATTTCGTACAGTTGTAAATTTCAATAAATAGATATAAAAAAAAAACATAGGAAGTTTCCTAGACCATCTTTTCTTCAGAAGCCTTGGAGGTTAAAAGGGATTGGAAATAGAAAGGGATGTACAAAGACGAGTGGATTTGAATGTTTATGGAACATTAATATCTTTATGGATAAGTTTGTTGGTGACGGGCAGAATGTCAGAAGTGACAAAATTGAGAGAATTTTATTTACGAACGTTTTTTGGATTGTAAGGAATGGATAGAGCTTCAAAGCTTCGTGTTTTCAAATAGGTCTAATTACTGTTATGGTAAATCTGTTTTCTGTAATTTGTTAAAGCTTTAAACGTTTTTATAATAAATGTTGAAGTAGTTGTAAACGACGGGCAGTTATTTGTAATTTTAGTCTTGTATCTGTTCTGATTCCAAGTAAGAGGGATTGTTAGTTACAAATTTGTTTATAGTTTGGTGAAAAATAATTTATAATTGAATTATTAAGCCATAAGTAGAATTATAAATTATATAATGGCTACATAAAAAATAATTATATATATAATAATAATATCGGGTAAATTATAGTAATATAAAGAGAATTTGCAAGAGGAGAGTTGTAGGATTCCGATGCTGGTTACATCACTAACTCACCTGGGCAATTATTAGCTCCTATCTCATATAGAGATCTTCTCTTACATAGTTAGGGCCAATTATAATTTGTTCGATTCTCGGGGAATATCTTATTTTTAGTTTTGTATTTCAATAAGAAAAAATAAATAAACAAACATCGAAGTAATTACATATAATATTGCGTGTTTAGCGGAGTAGAAATCGTTTTGAGACAGCTCTTCTTTAAGTGCGTATTTACAATCTTTCTGTTCAACACAATCATAAACTGTTTAAAAATTCACCAGACAAACGTTCTAAACTTCCAAATTAATTACAAAAGACACATTTACACGACAGTAATCAGGCCTATTTGGACGTATCGCAAATGTTTTTCAAAAGTGACACAACTCAAAAACCTACATTAAAATAAAAAAATTATAGTTTAAAAAAACTTATCATAGACAAAATCCAATGTTCTACAACTATTAGTATATAACATTTTTTGATCGGATTAGCCATTTTTGTGTTATAGAATCTTAAACATGAACAAAACTATTTTTTTTGAGAAATTTGGCGAAATTCGACGATTTTTGACAATCCATTGTGGCTAAACGCCTTATTCAAATTCAGCTTAAGAAATGTCTTTAGAAGCAAAATTTAATGAACTTTAATTTTGTAAATAACATATTTTTCGATTTAAAGCATTTTGGTATATGATTTTTGCAAAAATCTGAAAAAACTGCAAAAATGCCACATTATTGATATTTTATTATCACGACTCATCTGGGCCAAACTGAATCATAAAACCTACTTCTTCACCTTTTGCTAGGCAGACCCCCCTTTTTTGGAGGTATTTCGACTGGACTAAGTAAGAATATTAAAACAAGGTTGTGCAATTATTGTATTGTCATTGGTCCTTGAAACGTGTGCAAATTTTTAAGATAATCAGATTACTGGAAACTAGTAAAAATTACGATTCAAGATTCTGTTACATACAGGTGAAGTTAATAAAAACGTATTAAAAATAATGTCAATTTTTACAGACTTGTGTGAGATACCTAAAGTTTACCTGAATTATTTTTATCCCAACAGGAAGTGGGATCAGGTGTGATTTGAAGATAAATCAAAAATAATTTTAATGAAAATTTTATAACAAATACCGCTTAATCCGGACCTCCAGTGATCCGGACCATATATCATACCAAGATGTTTATAATACTCTAAGCCGAATCTAGAACAAATATTTTATGATATAACGAATAAACTTTAATAGCACATACATTAGGACCTCTCTATTACGGACAGTAAAATGTTGCATCGAAGCCAGGACAAGTGGAATATTAATTATAAATTACAAGTCACTTAGCCGTATAATGCTGTCCTGAATTTAATTTATTGCCTACTTATAATTTTATTGCGCCTTCAACATATTTCTTGTAGTAAAATTCTAATACGTTTTTATTGAAATTATGTATCTAATCATTCCTTTGACTTTTTTTTTAGTTTTTTTTTTTTTTTTTTATTTTTTTTTTATTTTTTTAATTTATTTTTTTTTTTTCAAGTGGCTTTCATTTATTTATTTATTATATTCACTCAATGTAAGGATTAGAACTATATAGACAACATTATAGTGGAAAGAGGTCACATGAGAATGAAAATATTAGGTAGACATATAAAATAAAAATCATCTCTTACCATGAGACATTTAATAAACAACTTATTAACAATAAATTGATAAACAAAATGAATAAATTAAAATATGAATAAAGAAAAATATTTAAAATTAAATTGTTTTAATTATTTTTTTTTTAAAAACTTAAAACTTTAAAACAAAATGCATCTAATAAATCAGCTGATACTATAAATGCTTTAGTCATTATAAAATGAAATACAATAAACACCTTTTTTTTTGTTTTTTTTGACACCTGTTAAAAATTTTACCTGCTTGTAATTACAATGTTAAGGTCGTGTAATGTGATACTGGGAGGGGTTCTTCGAAAGAAAACCAAATAAAAAAATTGGGGACCCCACCCTTAGTGTGGAGGAAACCTAGTATTGGGTTGTCCAGAAGTCATTGGAAAACATTTTCATTAATCAAAATTCAATTAATTCCTCTCAATACAGTTATGCTAACGTGTTGGGGAAAAAAATTAAAACAATTTTTACTTTTTTTTTTAAATAAAATAAAAAAATTAATTTTTTTTTATATCAATTTATTGAAATTTACAACTATACATGCATCAAATAAATATATTGATAACGATTACAATAACATGTCAAAACTTGAAAAGAACTACTCAATAAAAATTCTACATTAGAAAATCTCTAGGTCATCTTATTTTCAGACGCCTCGGAGGATTATCGGGAATGGAGTGGGAAGCAAGTTGAGAAACTAATGGATTTGAATGGTTATGGAGCTTACTATGAAAGGATTGGTATCTGGTGTGGGCTAAATCACTAACACATTGAACATTAAGGTCTTTATGTATAAGTTTATTGGTGACAAAGTAAGGAGCATTGAAGATGTTTCAAAGGATTTTGGATTGTAACGATTGGATACGGGAAGAATTTGAAGGTTAAGTGGAACCGAAAAAATTAAAAAAATAAATGCTGAAACAATTTTTACTTCTTTTTTTTTTAAATAAAATAAAATAAATAAATTAATAAAATAAAAATAGGAGTAAATGAAATATAACGAGGTTAAGAAACTTAGCATATTGTATTTCATTTAATTTTAATTTTTTTTTTTTTAAATAAAATTTACCTTTTTTTTTTTCTTTTATCTTTTTACTTCTGATTCTGTATTGTACTATTTATTCTTTTATCCCTAAAGATGGCGATTAAAGTTATGTCCGAAACGTTGGCAAAATAAAAATTTGATTTGTTAACATTAAACATTGCCATATTTTTGACTGATCCCTCTCCACATTTTACTTCTTATAATATCCATCCAGTTATTTAAGACAGCTATTCAATTAAACATATAAATTTTATTGCACAGAAGAGTAGTTTAAACAAAACAAGGAAGTCGTTATTTTTGTAGTGTACTACCCAAATATGTTCAAATATGCCAATTAGTCATCAGATCACCTGTTACCATGTACCAATATATTTCGTTTTTTTTTTTTAATTTACGAGTGCTCTTGATAAATACCTGCCCACTCGAGATAACGTGCACTTTGTTTCGTGAAATGCACTTTAAACAAAGTGTGTCACCTTTTGTAATGTTCAAAGTCTTATTGAATGTTTCAAATAATTTCTGAATAAATTTTGCAAAAATATTTATTATATAGATCTGAGAGCCTTAGATCTGGGGGATGGGATTGTTTGCACACGTGTTGATAAGGTTCATATCGAGGCTTCTCACGTATAAGATATCCCACGTTTAGAAATATTTTCGATTCAGAAGTTTTCTTCAATGTTAGTAGTTAATCAGATTTCCGTAATCTAAAAATACTTAATTTTTCAATAATTTATTTTTTATTTAAATAACTATTGTAATGTTATTTAAATTTAATGTATATAATCCCCCCAAAAAGAAAAAATCACTGTAAATGTTACGAGTTTAATCAAATCGGATGGGCATTTCTTGAGAAAAAAAAAAAAAAATTCCCTTGACTTGGAAAAACTATAGATCATAGATTTATTTTTTATTTTAGTTTTTTTTTTTTTAATATCTTGATTAAAAATAAATTACATAAAATCGAATCAGGCTAATAATATGCAATAAACATGCACATGCCTGAATACATATCTATCCTACATGACACAACAAGTAATAAGAGATAAAACGGTAGGAGAAAATATAAAAATTTTTCCAAAACTAAATAAGTAAAACAGGGTTTGTTACCTATTTCTTATCCTAACTCAAATAATGAAAAAAAATATGATAATTGAAAAAAATCACCCTATAACGAATAGTTTAATTTAAATTTTATTTTTAAAATTTTAATAATCTAGCAAAGAAAAGATAAATGTTCAAAGCTTCCAATTAGTTAAAATAGAATCATTTACATGGCAGTAATTATTTTAATTTTATTTTAATTTTTTAATGATTTATTTAATAACTCAAATGACTAAATTATCTTCTAGTAGTTAATTGCTTAAGAGATGGAAATACAAATAAATATTCACAAGACTACAAAGAAAACAACCTATTAAATATAAACTATTTATAACTCAGATAGGTGATTTTAAGAAAACAAGGAAGTTATTATTAATTATTTTCCGGACAATTCAACTATCGTAGGCTTAAAGCATTTAGTCTGGTTAAAAAAATAAAATAAAATTTAAATGAATTGCAAAAACAGGACTAAAGCGACAAGAAACTGCCCGTCGTTACAGACTACTTCATCATTTACTAGACAAACGATCAAAGCTCCCAATTAATTATAAAAGACTCATTTACATGTCTGTGATTAGACCTATTTGGACGTACGGAGTTGAGCTTTGGGGCTCCACTAAACCATCCAATTCATCTCGTATCCAATCCTTACAATCCAAAATCCTTCGTAAAATCCTCAATGCTCCTTACTTTGTCACCGATAAACTTATCCATAAAGATCTTAATGTTCCATATGTTGCTGATTTAGCCCAAACCAGATACCTATCCTTTCATAGTAAGCTCCATAACCACACAAATCCATTAGTTTCTCAACTTGCTTCCCACTTCATTCCCGATAATCGTCCGAGGCGTCTGAAAAGAAGATGGGCTAGAGATCTTCTATTGTAGAATTTTATTAAAGTGCTACTGATTAGTAGTTCTTTTCAAGTTTTAGCATGTTATTGTTATCGTTATTAGCTGATTTACTTGATGTATATATTTTTTACAGTTGTAAATTTAAATTAAAAAAAATATTAGAAAAAAAAAATCAAATTAAAATATTAGTTACAGTGTCGTTGTTTTGTTTTTTTTTGATTCCTTAGAAATTTTTTTCGTTATTTGGGTTAGTAAAAGAAAGAGGGAACAACCCCTTTTATGATTTTTTTTTTTCATTTTACAAGCGTTAACTGCAGTACCTGTTTGTTGTTGTAGTATTAATGACTGCGTAATTGTATCGAGGGGTTATCATAGGCAGGATTAGACTTAAAAAAATATGTAGTCCTTTTTTTTTTTCTTTTTTTTATAATATAAACAGGTCCTTTGAATGACTTCCTGAGCTTTGTTCTTCGGTTCCTGACACCCTTGCGTACTGGCAGGTGCTAACAAGGTTCAAGCAGAATTAAAATATTATATTCTAAACAGAGATTGGTCACATATGTTTTTGCCCCAGTTGGAACATATTTAGTTAGGAATCCCGTTATGGGAGAGGACGTGGGAACTGTATACTTCGGAGGCGGGTGATTTCTTAAGTTTTGATTAGGTTTGGTTACGCTTCTTCGGGGTTCTCACGCCCTCTCTTCCTGCCTTCTTGCTAGTTCTTCTATTAATATATTCTGTCTTGTATTATATTCTGTTAATTATCTTAGGCTCACCGGCCTAGATTTTTTTCCCGAGTAGGTGTCGCAGATGTTGCCTAAACAGGAGGCGGACTACGACAAAAGAACAAAGGTGGAAGGGTTGGGAGGGGAACGAGTTGGGGATTAGTTGTGGCTAATGGTCGTGTAGTCGTCTCCCCCCAGGAAGATTGGGGTTGTTAACGAAGAAAAAAAAGTAAAACAAAAAATACTTTTGCTCCTTATACTCATTGGATTCTCCATTTACGCAAACATACAAATGACCAAACATTAAGATCTATAGGGATTTGATTTATAAAAAGAATATATATATGTATATATATACATTCTAGTTAGCGAGCAAGAAAAAAATATATAATTTTTTTTTTTTTTTTTCACTCATAATACTCATTGGAATCTCCATTTATGCGAATATTCAAATCACCAAACAGTAAGATGTAAATGAAAATCCAAAATACGTATAGCATGCACATAAGGTTTTATCCGAGATCGATAACATGGAAATATGCTAAATGAAGATTGAACATGAAACACATAACAGACATATGTTTTATGTATACAAACATTATTTCCATCATTATTATTTTTTATCAAATTAATTATTAACTTACATGAAGTAAACTCTTTAATGATAAATAAAACATGGCAATGTATCAGAGTTGAACAAAATTTAAACATAATTAATTATTTGCCATCTAATTTTCTGGAATAAATCTACTAATTTAATTACAGGTAATAAGATCTTTCAATTCAGTTCTTAGTCAACTAATGATTATTTTTTCTTGAGGTACACCATGATGGTATAGAAGGATCAATACAATTAGTATTGATGAATTAATTGCCACTTCTATTGAGATTATTTTATTAGAAAACTAGTTTCCAATGCTAAACATTCATCTTCAGTTTTGAAACATAGAAAATTTTCAACACATCAGCACTATGTTACATGGATTATATATACTAAATTTTTCAAAAATATTTAACCTAGCTTTTAGTATTTAACCCCCTTCCCCTTCCACGATGGATATATTTTAGATATCTGTTAGATCTCCTCAGGTGAGTACCAATATTTAACTTCTTGTCTTACATATTTGAAAACTTTAGTATATATAATCCATGTAACATAGTACTGATGTGTTGAAAATGTCTGTTTTAGAACTGAAGATGTATGTCTAGCATTCGAAACTATTTTTCAAATAAAATAATTTCAAAGTGGCCATTATACATCAATCCTAGTTGTAATGATTATTTGACCGAAAAAACGACTGAAAGATCTAATTATTATTAAATTACCTATGATTAAATTTTGCCTAACTCTGCAATGTATATATATATATATATATATATATATATATATATATATATATATATATATATATAAAAAACACCGGTGACGGTATATTGTACCCGATTACGAATACAAATGTTAATTTGTTATATTTAGTTCGATCTATGTCGCTTGATGTGTGAAATAGATTAATGTTTATTACTAACTGCTCCCAATCACAATCCCATATTCTGCAGTTGTTCCTGATTGATTAGAGCGGAGAATGCACAAGGCATAATCTCGTAATTTATCTCTCCAGGACGGTCCTGGGAGTATGTTCCTTGCCCTGCCCTTACCCCCCTTCCTCTGGTGTCCTGCTTCTGGTTTAGTATGCTCCTTCATTTGCATCTTCTTTATTCTTCACTCTCTGTTTTTATTAATGTATCTTCACCCTCGATGAGAAGATCCCACCCCAGGCCATTTTTTCTCCCGGCACTCGAGATTAGCATAATCAGTTGTTTTTGTGCCTGGATGCGCCCTGGAAGAGGGGACTTCATTGTTTCTTCCTTTATTAACGGTCCGGGATTAGCGCCAACCGAAATTTAGGTCATATTTTAGGGGCCTCTTTGAAGGATAGAAAAAATTAATTCAAAAAAACCAGTCTCGGTCTCCCAGGGGCCCAACTGCTTCTTGCAGTCTCTGACCCACCCAAGGGATTTTTTTTTCTCAACCCATACTCTTTTTTTTATCGTATTGTCTAATTCAATGATTAATATGCATTTCTATTATATTAATGTCAGGAAACAATCATATTAAACCTTAAGGAAAACAATATAAGGATATCTTATAATAATTAATTATGATTAATTAATAATTAATTAGAACAAGAGAAACTATATCTATTTTTTTAATATAAATTAAACATAGATTATTGAATGAAACTTATATACCGCTTTGAAAATAGTCTTACATTGAATATTTACAATTCATTTGAAATTATTGTTTTGTTTTTTTTTTAAAGTTTTGTTTTAATTTAACAAATATTACAAGTTGCCTCTTAAACGGAAATAAATAATATGGATGGCAAAGAATCCATTCATACAATATGTACAATTGAATTAAATAAAAATAAAACAAAATAAATCCTTTAACTATACAAGATACAAAAATACAGTAAATATTAATATAAAACAAATCAGAAAATATAAGTTTGAAAAAATGTATAAAATAGTAATAAAAAAAAATATATGGAAAAAAAAAAGTCCATTTTTACAAATTTTTCAGATAAAAAACGTGAAAATTAAAATTTTATCAGAAGTGTTTTATATTTCCCAACCAATCTTACATTAAAATTATTAAAATGCAAAAATTTTGGGACCGCTCTGACGTGCTATATTAAAATTTCAATATTGGACTTAATAGGTCTTTAATCTACAATTTCTTAAGAATTTGTAATCTTAATGATTTATTAAGAAATATGTATGACAAAAAATATGTCTCAACACAAAAAATTTTATTGACATTATTTTTTTCTCCCGAAGATCAGCATATATATATATGTAATTTTTCTTGATACTCATATATATATATATTATTTATTTTTTGAAGAGAAAAGATATACTTCTATAGAGAGGTGGAAATTCGGGTTCGAATCCCTTTTTATATATATATATATATATATATATACTTCTTTTTATTATCACCATTTTGTTAAGTCGCCAAATAGTACCCTAACTAAGGATTTGAAGTCCACCCATCGCCGAAATATTTTTTTAAGAATGAATCCACCTTGCACTCCTACCGTTTCCGAGTTAACTGTGGACTTAGCAGAATTTGATTTGAAATCTGTAGGTATTTTAAAAGTCATTTTGAAGCAGAATTAAAACGTTTTGGCACAAATTGTCAGACCAGTAAATAAAATATCATTTCAACTTATAAAATACATTAAAAAAAAAAAAAAAAAATTAAAAAGGACTTAGCAGGTTTGGATTCTTAAGGCCTCATATATATAAATATTGGGTTGTTTCACATGAAATGTCCGTTTTCAAGGTAAAGGGATTTTAGTAAGAAAACACTATAATTTTATTCGAAGTATTTACCTTCTTTTTCTACACATTTTTCCCAAAAACACAACAACTTTTTTATCCCGGATTTGAAAAACTCTGAGCTTTGAAGTGAAACAAAATCTGAAAACGCACTTTTGATTTCAGCATCATTTGCAAAAAATTTCCTCTGCAGAAGTTGTCTAAATTCCTGAAAAGGTGATAATCTGTTGGAGACAAGTCGGGAGAATATGGTGGGGTGCGGAAGAACTTCGTACCCCAGCTCTTTCAATTTATGCATGGTAAGTTTTGAAACGTGGGGGTCTAGCGTTGTCGTGTAGTAGGGCCCTTCCGATTTACCAATCCAGGTTGTTTTTTCAATAATTTTTCGTGCATTTGGCCAATTTCATTGCAGTAGGTTGTAGAGGTAATGGTCTCACCTCTCTAATTACAGTTGGAGGTCTTCCTCGGGGCTGGTTTTCCAAGTTGGTATCCCCAGTCGAAAACTTAGCAAACCAACGGCGAATGGTTCGTTCATTTACACTCCCTTCCCTAAACGCCTTACAGATGTTTCTAGCAGCCTCAGCTGCCGAACGACCTAGTTTAAAAAACACGAAAATCGCGTGTTTCCATGTTCATATTTGAAGGTATACTAAACAGTGTGTAATTGATTGGGAAGCTAATGTTTATAAAAGAAAAGTAGAGGATTAGTAACTGCTTGATATGATTGTGAACTTTGGAAGTAAACAACAGAGACTCGCAAAATCCTCTATGTATTTCAAATATTATAAAATCGGACATTTCATGTGAAACAACCCAATATATTAGTTTAACATATTTGTAAATACCTAAATAATATTATATTTCTTTATATATATATATATATATATATATATATATATATATATATATATATATATAATAATTTTTTTTAGTTGCTACTAGGATAATTACAACTTAAGGGGTATAAAAAAACCTGCTTTTTGTCTTGGGAACCCCACACGGGACAAACACTGGGGTAGGGTATACACAGCACATACCTGTTCCCTGTTACACAATCTTAATCTAGTTTTTTCAATATATAATTTATAATGTTTGCTTATTAGTTTCCTTATAATTATTTTAATTATATATTTACAAAATTACTTATGAATTTTTAATTAATAAAAAATTATAGTTTAAGAAAACCAGAAAAACACACTTTTTAATTGTTAGAGTTCAAGATTCTAAGACAATTCGTTTTTGACATATCTCAGAGCAGGAATGGGCAAATTTTTACTTTAAAAATCCTATCTTGCACAAAATGTAATGATCTACAACTTTTAGTATATAACATTTTTTTATTGAATTGGCCATTTCTGCGTTAGACTCTTGATCATGACCAAAACTAACTTTTTTTTTAAAGTGTGCAAAATTCTGCGATTTTTGACAATCGATAACGGCTAAACGCCTAAATCAAATTCAGCTTAAGAGATGACTTTATACGTACAATTTAATAAACTTTAGTTTTGTAAACATAACGTTTTTCGATTTAAAGCATTTTTTTTTTTTTTCAAATATCTGAAAAAAGTACAAAAAATTTGTGATTTTTTTTTTTTTTTTCCCCCAAACATTTTCCTCTTATCAAATTGAGTTTCATTTTTTATATTTTATTCGGAGGAACCATCTGGACCATATAAAAACATAAAATTTACCACGTCACGTTTTGCAAGGCAGACCTTCATTTTGAGAGGTAATTTACCAAACTAAATAGAACATTAGATAAATGTTATGAGAACATAAAGTTGTGCAATTATTGTATTGTCATTGGTCCCTCACATGTGTGTAAATATTCAAGTCTATCAGCTGGAAATTTGTGAAAATTACGATGAAAAATTTCTTTACATACAGCTCAAGTAAATAAAAAGGTATAAAATATATATATATATTATGTTATAAAAAAACAAGAGTAATTTTATATAAAATTTAATATCACACATATATATATTTATTTATTACTTCTGTTAGCAAATAAACCAAGTCAATAATTATTTCTTTTCTTTTTCAGGTAAGCCAAAGAAATGATACATTTTCTGCTTTGAATGCCGTATGTATATTTCCTATCATTGCTTATAACGTAATAAAAATTCCATGCATGAAGATATAATTGAAAGAAAAATAATTTATTGATATAATAAAGAACATTTTATTTTTTAATCGCATAATTTTAAATTTAATTAATTAAAATATTTTCTAATAACGTTGATTTAAAATCTTTACTTTATTAATAATATTGAGTCGAAAAATATTTTTAAGAATTCGAATTATTTTACGTTCAGTTCAAATGTTTTAGTGACGCTGTTCTTTTGACTGTTGCTATTTCTGTAGATTTCGTTCCCTCCAATTTTGAGCTTAAAACATTAACAATTAAAGTAATTACATCTCCTTGTTTAAATAAAATTTGATTATGATTTTATGAATAATTAAAAAAAAAAAAAGAAGAAATAATTTACATTTTCCAAATGGAATATTTTGAATACAAATTTATACAGATAAACATATTAATAAGATTTAGTCTTTACAATTTAAAAGCATCTTTCTTATGTCACAAAGAAAACTTATCCATAAAGAACTTAAATGACCTATTGGATGCAAAATTGGCCTCGAAAAATCGATTTCTAATGCGATTTTGAAAAGAAGATGACTTCGGTTCTTGTGAAGTACAAATTTTTTTTTTAATAATAAAATCTTCTTTTCTAAGATATTTTTCAACGAAGCATCCATGACTCTTTGTTTAATAATTACATGTGTTTAACTAGTTACCTTGTCTACTGTTAAATGTTCTAATGCTTTTTTGGAAACTAATTCAATTTTCTAGATTTAGAATTATTCAAACGGTCAAACCTTAAAGTAATTACAAAAGCTTTCTTGGAAACGGAGTTGCACTTTAGGGCCCCAATAAACCATCCAATTCTTCTCGTATCCAATCCTTACAATCTAAAACCCTTCGTAAAATCCTCAATGCTTTTTATTGTGTTACAAATTAACGTATTGATAAACATTGTAATGTTCCATGTTGATTCGGCCCAAACTATCCTTCCTTGATAATTTCCATAACCACTCAAATCCACTCGTTTCCCAACCGCTCGATTCCTTATAAACTATCTCAGGTGTCTGAAAAGAAGATGGTGTCGGTAACTTCTAATATAGAATTTCCATTTAAGTCCTACCAATAGAATTATATAGTTTGCTATGAAGACACTGTTTTACAGATCTGCCAGGATCTGACGATTTTTTGATGCCGAAGGACATTCTTGGCCACTCTCCTTCCACAATTAAAATTAGTTTTCGTCCTTAGGGATAATATGTTGAAATATTTAACGGTCTATTGATCAATCGAGAATCAACCCTTTGGATGAGAGAGATTTCTTGGGTGCACCCAGCCTCTATAAAGTGGTTAGCTTGAATTGGAAATCTGACGGATTAGCAAGTTACTTTACAAGAAATTATTAGCATTTTTCAACACGTTTACTTCAAAGAAATAATTTTTTTTCAAAATAATACTTTAGTACATATTTCCTGAAAATTTTTTTAATATACTTCCTTTCATATAAAAAAACGAAAAAAAAAAAAATTAATAAGTTGAAAAAACCTAATATGTTACTCGTTCGATGAGACATAAACCACGTTCTTGCATCTGAACAGTTAGTTTACAAAAACTTAAAGCAAATTTAATGTAATTTCTTCTCTAAAGCGTTTGAAAAAAAGATGGCCAAGGGATCTTCTGGTACTGTATTCACTTTCCACACATTTACTAACTGTATATAATTTATAAAATGGTGGTCTGAAAAGTGGTCTGAAACATCTGAAAACGTCACGTCAACGTGACGATGGCAGCACTCGTAAGTCAAAAGTCTAGTAAATTCGTTGTGCATCTGTTGACGATTACTCACCAAAGTTTCAGCCATTTTGGAAGCGCAGTTGTTATGTAACAGTAATTTTTTAAAAAATCAGAAAAAATGTCTTGTATCTTTGTTAGGTCGGTAACTTTTCAGACCACCTTCGTACAGTTGTGATCATCATTAAATCAATTTTTTTTTTAAATATTTTATAATTTGTTTAATACACAAGATATAATATAAATGTTTTCCGAATATATAATTAAATTTTTATCGCGCCTTTGAGGGGAGACGTTTTACATTTTGAGGCCGCGAAAGGTGAGAAGCTACCGGTGGTCGAAAAATAGACGAAAAAACCTCTTCGGGCAGGACACCCAGAACGTGATTCGATATCCAAAAAGATCGATATGAAACTCGATACCTCGAGGAGTTTGTACTACCTGTCTTTTCGAAAAGGTTTTGCATCGTCGAGCAGGCGGTCTCTTTTGGATTTTTTTTTTCTTTAGACGAATTTTGACACTGGTTAGCCAACTGGTGTATTTTACCAAACATTTTTTTATAGCCAAAGTTGGTTATATTATTTATTGCTTTATTATCTTGAAACGTTGTTAAAAATGTTTATGCTAATCCAGACAATTGCATTAAGAGGTTAGACCAGAGTTTAATCAACTGGTAGATCGTACATGTCTAGTACATTAAAAACATGAGAGATCATTAAAAAAAAAAAAAAAAAAAAAAAAAAATGAATTTTATCAGGTTTTTTTCCTTCCTAATAAATCCGAAATTCTAGTTTTAAAAAAAGTTGCATTCAGTTAAAAAAAAAAAAATGGTAGATTTTTAGTTTTTTGCTTCCAAATATTAACTCCCCGTCAAAAGTATTACAACCCCATAATTCTCGAGATTTTCCTGGTTTTTATCTTAATCCATACTTGGTTTATATTCATATTAATATTATTTAATAAACATGAGACATTAAGGAGTAGACACAATGTTTTTCCCTGTTAATAGCAATCGATGGAATTTTAGATTATTTTTTTCAAATTTCCTTCAGTCCATGTTTATCATTCGTTTCTTTATTTACAAGTATGCCAAGACTAGTGGAAGCAGTCATTCATTGTCAGAGGGGGCAATATCTCTTATTAAATATAAATTTAAAAGTTAAAAGGTAAAATTGTTAAAAATGAAAATTTTAAAAAGTAAGTTTTCTAACTTTTTTGTTTATTGGGAGAAATATTGTAATTTATTTTAATAAAAATTGTTTATGTATGTTTTATGAATGTTTATTATAGACTTCAGAGCCTTTCTTTATTATGAAAAAGAATAGGTTTTTATAAAATTCAAATACTTCTAAGTGTATGCGATATTTTTGACGGGGAGTTTATATTTATATATATATATAAAATATATTGATAACGAAAATAAATCTCAATAAATTTCCTATAAGTTATGGGATAGAAGTTTTTGGTTAACTTAATATTCAGTCGCTAGATCGCGCTGTAGCGATGTGTTGCATCTTCTACAGTGGGGAAAAAATATGAGGCTTCAAATTTGTGAATTAATAAGAAGTTTTAGCATTTGTGTAGTAAATGTTGATGAAGTTGAAAACGAAGTACATTGTGTTTTTGTTTTGGCAAATTTTCTAGTGATCAAATGTCTATTATATATTTTCGTAATGCTTGCAATAATTATAAGAAACGAAACTAGGTTACGAATAAAAGTTTAGTGCTACTACTAAACATATGCTTTACTGTAATATATATATATATTATGACATACATTATATATATATATATATATATATATATATATATATATATAATGACTGTTACTATTAAATATTTAGTATGGTTCTTGAGGTCCAGTCAATAAATAAAAACAACTATTTTGGCGACGTTTCGAGACTATATTGTTCTCATAATCATGCCCTACAGTGAAAAAACAGGTTACAATAAAATTATATAAGTTATACAAGTTATTTCGAAACATAAAGTTAGCTAGAATATAAATATATAACAACATGTGTTAGAATAATAAAAATATATATAATTACAGAATATAGAGGAGTATGATACTACTTACAATGTTATTGGTAGATATGGTATCGACTAACTAAATTCTAACAATATTGTTAGTTGTTAGTTGTTTTTATTTATTGAACGAACGTCAAGAACCTTATTAAATATATATATATATATATATATATATATATATAATATTTTTTTTAGTTGCTATTAGGTACAATTACAACTTTTAAAAAAAACGTGTTCATTGTCTTGGGACCCCAGATGGGACAAGCACTGAGAGAAGGGTATACTTACCACATACCTGTTCTCTGTCACACAATTCTAATCTAGTTTTTTCAAGAACTAATTTTTTTTTTTAATTGAAAAACAGTCCTGTGATCCGATTGCTTGATTTTACTGATATCAGATCTGATTTTTTGGGGTGACCCGAATTGCCTATCTTAATAGAAATTTCTTCTTGTTTTTTTTTATCGCTAGAAACGTAGTATAAATAATTAACAATAATTATAATAAAAACTTACTGCGCAGGTTCTAATTAGTTGATTGCTACCTGATGTAATCGTTTTAATTATATAGTCATTGAGAAGATGAAAGATTATTTATTTTAATCTGTTTTGTTTTTTATATAGTAAATCATACTTTCGTAATATATATATTTACTCAATCTACTATTAAAGTATATATTATGTTAATAAGTATAGACAATTATCACCTTACAGACCCGGATGATAGATACTGTTCCATAGATGGTGAAGGTACAGCTAAGATAAATCATATTGACACCTGGCTCTAACTAATTCACTGGCCGGTCTGTTACTAGAGGATCTCACAGTCTGAGCTGAATTCCAAATGTTCTCTAGTGTATAGAATAACACTGTTTATAGTTCTTGTCTATTTATATTAAATTAATAATGTAATTAATTATATTTAATTGAAAAAATATGTATTACCTTGTTGTAAACTATAATAGTATTGAGATGGATATGTCTTTTTTTGGGGGTCTATACTTTTTTGTTGTAGCGTTTTTTTTTTTTCACACGCTCTATCTCTGTTGGTGATAATCGGATCTAAAATCTACCAGTAGTTTTCAAATCAGAAATTTAATGTATAATATTTTTTGTTCTATAACATTTGTCGCTAGAGCCTACAGTTTACGAGCTATATTGCTTTGAATGAAAAAAGTCATGTTTTAACAGCTCACGACATTGTTTATTTAGAATAATTATTGATTGCTGATTTAATTTAATTATTAATTTAAGTAATTTGATAATTTTAACTGTACAATGTACAATATATACATCTAGGAAATAGGTTGATTATGATTACAACATGCCTAAACTTGAAAAGGACTACTCATCAGTAGCACTTCAATATAAATCTACACTAGAAGGTCTCTAGGCCATCTTCTTTTAAGACGCCTCGGAGGATTATCGGGAATGGAGTGGGAAGCAAGTTGATAGACTAGTGGATTTGAGTGGTTACGGAGCTTACTATGGAAGGGTAGGTATCTGGTATGGGCTAAATCAGCAACAAATGGGACATTAAGATCTTTATGGATAAGTTTATTGGTGACAAAGTAAGGAGCATTGAGGGTTTTTCGAAGGATTTTGGATTGTAAGGATTGCATACGAGATGAATTGGATGGTTTAGTGGAGCCCCAAAGCTCAACTCTATATGTCCAAATAGGTCTGATAACTGTCATGTAAATGAGTCTTTTGCAGTAAATCGGAAGATTTGAACGTTTGTCTAATAAATGTTGAGAAGTCGAAAACGACGAGCGGTTTCCTGTCGTTTTAGTCTTGTATGTGGATAATTTTAATTCTAAAATATAAATTGAGAAAAGCAGTAGATTATAGGTAGAAATGTTCGTGATCTATTATTTTTCTGATTAAAAATCTAATGGGGAATATATTTCGTTTAGAAGCTATATTTGTTTGAATGAAAAAATTGAAGTTTTGCCTAATTTTTTCAAGTGTTTGAGCTTTTTGACCAGCCCTTTTAGTCTACTGTTGCTCGGATAGATAGTTTACCAATGTTTTCCAATAGAAATTTAATGGAAAATATTTTTTGTTATAAAACATTTGTACTAATACCTACCTTTTAGAAGCAATATTGATGTAAATGAAAAAAGTCACGTTTTGCCTATATTTTATAAGTTTTGGGGCTTTTTTAAACATGCTCCTGCTTTGTTTGTGTTGCTCGGATCGAAAATTAACCGACAATATCTTTATCAAAAAAGGTTGATATAAAAGATAAAAACAGACATAACTGTAAAGATACGCCTACAAACGTACCAAACATATAATATAACGAAATCAGGTTATATATAAACATTTATTATAATTATATTTTCTTTTAACTAAATATTCGTATTACGTATTTTAATTCAATTTATATATTTATAAGGACAGTTTTAATTTCTTAATTACTTTTTTATTCCGTTATCATATATTTGTGATATGGGTATATCTTTATGGGGTGTATACTGTTTTGGTTTAACGTTTTTTTTACACGCCCTAGTTGTGTTGGTGTTGTTCGGATCGAAAATTTTCCGGACAGTCCCTTATCAGATATTTAATAGAAAATATTTCTGGTTCTATAACATTTGTCGGTAGGGACTACAGTTTAGGAGCTATATTGGTTTTTATTGAGAAAAGTTACGTTTAGAACCGTTATTTTCTCTTAAAGTCACTGTTCCAATCTATACCAAATATTTAACCATATTATTTTTATAGTTATAGGAAAGTATAGCACTTATAAACCTACTGATTGATAATGAATTCGTATTAGGATAACAGTGAAGTTTGAAAAGTGACCGTTAAGTGGCGAGCGCCATTCTGTATGTTACGGTGTCATCTCAGTGAATAAGTGGTTTGGTCGAAAATAATTTAAGAGACTAAAAAAAAGTTTTCTTCGTGGTAATTAAATGTTTACGTATGATTCGTTCATTTTAAATAACTATGCTTTAAAAGGAACATCTTTACTAACACTTACTACGATGTATTCACAACTTAACCACTTATTAACTGAACAGTGAATTTAATTGAATTATTAAAAAAAAGATTTAAATAACTATGTTGTGGGACACTTTGTTCCCAGTGAAGTTTCAAAATTGACCGATATGTGGTTAAAGCCATAGAAATAGCCTTTACAATAAAAAAAAAAATTAAAAATCTTTTGCAATAATAAAATTTTCGAAAATAAAAATTTAAATGTACAATGTACCAGAAACCAAGTTTGCTAAACTTTCATATACGTTTATGGTTAGATATTAAAATTCAACCAGATGAAATTAATAAAATAATTTCTGCCGAATAAAAATGATTACCAAATCAGAACGTCAATCCGTCAACCCTTTGATTTTTGATATCTTCTTCTTTTGCATTTCCCCTTGTGTGCCTTTCAGCGTCGGGGTGCGTTCAGCCAGGAATGCCATTCTTCTCTGTTCCTTGCTAGGTTCCTTGTCTGGCTTTTTTGATTTTTGATATTGTTGTTTAAAAATATAATTCATAGGACTTTAGTTGTAGGCTCTGTTAATCCGAAAGGGTTTCTTAATAATCTCTGACCATATAGATTACTGACTCATACATTAAATTTTTTTTTTTTTTTTTTTTTTTATAACAATTTATTACAATTGTACAAAATATATACATCAAGTAAATGTGCTGTTAACTATTACAGTAACGTGACAAAACTTGAAATATCTCCTTATCAGTAGCACTTCAAAGAATATTTTACACTAGAAGGTCTCTGGGCCATCTTCTCTTCATATGGCCTCGGAGGATTATCAGGAATGGAATGTGAAGCAAGTTGAGACACTAACGGATTTGAGTGGTTATGGAGCTCACCATGAAAGGATAGGTATCTGGCTTGGGCTAAATCAGCAACATATGGAACATTAAGATCTGTATGGATAATTTTATTGGTGACAAAGTAAGGAGCATTGAGGATTTTTCGAAGGATTTTGGATTTTAAGGATTGGATACTCATTAAAATTAAAAATTGGATTTTCATGTATGCTTTTACGTAATCTTCAAATACCTAATCAATGTAATTTTAACTAGGTTAAAAATTACTGCTATGCGTGAAATATTTACCGGATTTTATGTACGTTTATTAATATTATTGTATCTCGTTTTAAGGAATGGCCTTTAGCCTGTCTTAGTGTGTGGGCTGATTTTATCTTAACTTCCAGCCTAAGATGTTGAACACTATTCTATTTTAATAATATATTTATGTTTTATTAATAATTTTAGATCTATATAGATAGAGAATTAAGGCCTTAGCGATGGAGAGGGATTGGTGCATCGCAGTGCAGGTATTAAAGATGCAACTAGAGCTGAGGGAGTCAAATAAAAGAAAATCAATAAACTGAAAAAAATTGTAGCGGAGGGGGGCGACGCATGCTCATTAACTTCACTCTAGGTCCAACTCCTGTCTGTCTCATTACAACAGTCTGTCTGCCTGTCTGCCGTATATCTGTCTGGCTAACAGGCTTCTCTTAATAGTATATACATATATTTATATCTTCAATAATATATAATAACAATAACAATTAAACTAAAAATAATAACGAAAAAATATGAAATAGTAATTTTCTATTCTTTTCCGAAAGGTTTGAGGTACGTTCGGGTTTAAAACAGGGAGATTCTCTTCCTCCGGTATTATTTAACTTGGCGCTAGAATACGTCATTAGGAAGGTAATCGTTACTGGAAAAGGATTAGGGAGGGATGGTAAATGTCCGATTCTTGGTCATGCCCATGATTTGGTACTTTTGGGAGGAAACGAGGAAACTATAAAACTAAACGCTACTACGCTCATGGAACCGGTAACGAAATTGGTTTAGTAATTAATACCGATAAAACGAAATATATGGTTAGTAGTAGAAACTGTGAACATTTTAGTAATGTAGATATTTCCGAGATAAAGTTTGAACATGTTGAGCAATTCAAATATCTAGGGTCTGTTATATCGAGGAAAAATGAAATTCAAGAAGACATAAAGTCTAGGTTAAAAGCAGGTAATGCTTGTTAATTCTTGGTCGCAAAATTACTCAGTTCGCGCTTACTGACAAAATATTAAAAATTAGGATATACAAAACTATTATACTACCAATAGTTCTCTACGGATGTGAAACATGGCCGCTGACGTTAAGGGAGGGACAACGCCTTAAAGTACTGCGTAGAATATTTGGCCCAAAGGCTCCACAATGCGGAACTGCGCGACTTATATTCGGTAAATATAGTTCAAGTAATAGCAGCGCGACGCTTAAAATGGGCATGTAAAGTCGTTGGATTTAATAAGGAACGAATTCCGAAAAAAGTAATCAGTTTTGAGCCTTCAGGTGAACGACCGAGGGGTAGACCGAGACGAAGATGGGAGGATTGCGTCAGGGTCGACCTAGGGGATTTGGGTGTAGGAGTGGGTTGGAGGGAAGTGTGCGGTCGACGGTTGGTGGTGTTGGCATCGAACCTTCGGGTTCGCTAAGGCTTAATTTATTTATTATAATTTTCTATAAAAAAAAAAAAATATATTAAAATTCTACATAAACAAATATATTTATATATTATTAATTCATTTTTATTTTGCTGTAATATAGTTCACAATGGAACTTGACACAAGGAAGTAGATAGCTGGGGTGTGCGGTCAAGAAATCACTTCAAAATCTTAGCATTCATTGGGCTGACGTTTCAGCAAAAAAAAAAAAAAAAAAAAAAATGACCGAAAATTAATTTAAAAGAAATAAAAATAAAATTGATTCCCCTCTGACTGGGATAGCAATAAATACTGGATATGTCGAACTATAATCTACTGCTTTGCCCAATTCACATTTTAAAATTTAAAGGATCAAATTCCAGGAATTAAAAAATAAATTAAATAAACAATCAATGATTAATTCGAAAAGAAATATTAAGAGAAAATATGGGTGTCATACGCGAATTTTTTCATTGAAACCAATATAGCTCCTAAAAGTTAGGTTCTAGAGACAAATTTTATGTAACAAAATACGTTCGCTATTAAATTTCTAATCAGGAAACTGTCGGGGAATTTTCGACCAGAGGAACTCCAACTGTAGCCCAGTCAATGGGTGTTTTAGAGTAAATAAAATATGCGATAATTTTTGACTTCACAGCTTCGTTATGAATAGTTAGAAGGTAAACATACCAAAAGTAAGGGGGTGAGCTAACGGTGGGGGTGAAGTCTTATTTTGATATTTATCGATTATATCTCGAAAGCAGTGGAGTCTAGAAAAATATGCCAAGAATCAAAATTAAAGCTAATTAAATTTCCTACAAAATTAATTTTAAACATATATGTCGAACTGCCAACAGTTTCCGAGATATACGTTATTTCACACATGTATATATATATATATGAAATTAAAGTAAATTTAAGGCACTAGAAGGAGATGTTTGACAAAAAGTGAGGTAAAATTCGTTTTTTCTTGAAAATCACCGATTTTCAATAACTTACATCTCGAAAACCGTTGAAAGATCGACAAAAATGTATATAAACAATATTATAGAAAATTTAATTGCCTTTAATTTTGATTCGTAATATATTTTTCTAGAGTCCACTGTTTTCGAGATATAATCGTAAACCCCCGTAAGCTCAACCCCCAGGGGCGGGGTCATTTAGTATGTTTACCTTCTTATTACTTCTACCGAAGCTATGAAGTCAAAAATTATCGTATAGTTCATGCATTCCACAATATGTTTATTAACAGTAATGTTCTTGTTTGACCCGAGCAACACTAACAAATCATGGGCGTGAAAAAAAAAATTTACATCTAAGCAGTTTAGACCCATAGACCAAAAGACATATCGATGTCAGTAAACTAGATTGAACAAAGAGAAATGTTGACATAAAAAATAATTCTGCAGACCGGAACTGTGTGACCTTGAGTCTTTTCTCATCGCGCAGATTAGCATTTCCCGTCTGGATAGTTCGAGAAAAAAAATCAGAATAACCGAAAAAAAAAAACTAGAAGCGGCGGTGTAATATGGTCGATATAGTGACCTTGAGCGGAGGGGCTGGGAGAGCCGTCGGACAACCTGTGTCAACACACCCCCACCGCCTGGGAACCTGCCGCCCCAACCTCCCAAGGCCTTACATATATAGAAGGTAAATATATTTAAATATCAAGCACCTGGTATGTCCAGCCTCCCTAGTCCAGTTCTATTGTAGGAGTGTGTGGGAGTTAGTGACCAACGGTCTATGCTAGGCCTGTGGCGGTTACTGTCCGTTCTACTTGCTCTGAGGCCGGTTTGAAAAAAAAAAATTATGCACCTTGTCCAAACGGCCTTCTAGTTCCAACTGAAGGTCGCCTGGGAATGAGATAGTCGACTGTGAACCAATTATAGTTAACACGACTATTCGCACGTGGGTGGATTACCCAGGATTTCCTAGAAGAATATTGTTTTCTATATTTTGGTACTATTGTGTTGTCCGAAAATAAATGCAGGATTTCATGTTTAAACCAAAACCTGATACAAACTACAATTTTACGTGAAAAAATTATTTCTCTATCTTGACTGAGGGCTGAGAAAAAAATAAATCGTGTTTTTCATATTTTTTTCCCCCCAGCTCCCAATGCCCATTGGCGGCTATAACTCTAGTTTTGCACTATCATAGGTCCCTACTTCTCACACACAAATCGGCATTCAAATCTGTGAGTTACTAGTTAAAACGTCTCCAAGATATCACACTGTATCAGATCTGGGTAATGGGATCTTATTTAATAGTACTTTTGGGCCGAAACTACGACTTAGTGTAAAAGTAATGTATCAGGTTTTGGTTGTGGTAAAGAGATATATAATAACTTTAATAATAATATCAGGTTTTGGTTTGTACATAAAATCCTGTATTAATTTTCGGAAAACCCAATACTAAAAATAAAATATAAATTAAGACATAGGTGTGTGATGATGGTTCAGTGTTGAATTCATGGCTATTATAATAAAGCATCTATCTGTTTCCTAAAAATAAAAATGCATAAATATATTTTAGGGTCAAGAACTTTCCTAATAAAAAAAATAACTAAATTCAAGAAATAAACTTACTTTAAATTAACAAACATTTGTGTAGTACTGTTATTTTTTATTTTATTATTTTCTTATTAGCCAAGAACTTGAATTTGAAATTCATTTTAAATTCAAGAAATGTCTTTCCATTGTTTCATTCATTGAATTTCGAATCACTTACCTTCAATCTTGACTTAATGTGGTTTAAGACCTCAGATATAAAATTTCATTATAAGTTTGGGGAAAATAATTTAACAATTTTATTACCGGTCAACAAGGGCCTATTCAAAAAATCCGCATATATATTTAACATTTGTTTTCACATATATTTTCATCAAAGGCACGGTAGTTTAGTGGTTTAGGAACTTGGCTAATGAAAGATAATTAACTTGTTGGTTTTATTCTGGGCTACAAATGTGTTGTAAATGCATTTAATAAAATATTATTAAAACATTACCAATGCATTCAATACACTAAACATATTGAATACAGTTTTACTATAATACTTTCAGTTACAAATCAATGTTGAAACTGATGTTTGTAATGTAACTGGATTAACAATTGTCATTGTTGAGAACCCCATACAAGGAAATGTTTCATACACAAAGGCAACAAAGGAAATTACTGACAAAGTGACCTTTTTTTTCCCCGCTCACGACCGGGCAAGAATGATTCCCTCCGGAGGCTTGTACGTTCTGGACTGGTACTAATACCTGTACCTGTAGGCTGCACAACAGTACGCTGGGAAATTACTTGGCAATTTTAAAGATGACGGAACCTCGAGGACGTGCGAGGAAAACTCTGAAGAAAGGAGGGTTCTAATAAGCGAAGAGAAGAAGAAAATGTTAGCAGGAGTCGGAGATATCTACGTGATGTTGGAGCAGCTTCTGTGGGAGAGGACTGCTGTGCTGGGTTCGAGTCCTGTCTGGAGTACGTGGATTTTGGAGGAAGTGGTCCGCCTCTTCCAGCTGTTATTAATTTAAGAGCACTTCTTCAATCAAGTCCATGCGAGGTGTTTATACCAAGGAAGCGAATATAAAATTCACAGCTGTTGTGATATTTTAATAGCTTCCTACACTCATAGGCCTATAACTTCCTCGTAAACTTAACACAGCTCAACTGAATATAAGCAGGCTTATGAATTTTTTTAAAAAAAACTATTTATTGATATTTACAACTGATATGAGTAAATTTAAGGAAATGATTATAATGGCATATAAATCACGTGTAAAGAACTACTCATTAGCAGTACTTCAATTAAAGTTCTAAACTAGAAGGTCCCTTGGCCATCTTTTTTTTCAGACGCCTCGGAGGATCGGGAATGGAGTAAGAAGGAAGTTGAGAAACTAGTGGATTTGAGTGGTTATGGAGCTTACTATGAAAGGATAGGTATCTGGTGTGGGCTAAATCAGCAACATATGGAACATTAAGATCTTTATGGATAAGTTTATTGGTGACAAAGTAAGGAGCGTTAAGGATTTTTCGACGGATTTTGGATTGTAAGGATTAGATACGAGATGAATTGGATGGTTTAGTAGAGCCCCAAAGCTCAACTCCGTACGTCCAAATAGGTCTAATCACAATTATGTATAGGAGTCTTTTGTAATTAATTGGGAGCTTTCAATGTTTGTCTAGTAAATGTTGAAGTAGTCTGTAAAGACGGGCAGTTTCTTGTTGTTTTAGTCTTGTATGTGGATTCCATTTTATACTTTGTTTTATATTTTATATTTTTTATACTTGTATAAAGACTTCTCACTCTCTCACATAATTACGAGTTTTCATTTAAATAATCTTTGTTTATTTTTTAAATAGAGTTAGGATAACTATTAATCGATTTGAAATAATTATTTAAAATAATTTTACTTTTTTCTAATTAATATATAACACTACAACAAAAACAAAACAATATAGCAATCTGGTCACCATGGTAACTATTATCGTACCCGGCTCTCGCTATGTTTATGTTTCCATGGTAACAACTTACAAAAACATTTTTATTAGGATTTCATGTCTAAATTGTTATAGGTAACCTTTAAATCTCTCTCTCTCTCTCTCTCTCTCTCTCTCTCTCTCTCTCTCTCTCTCTCTCTCTCTCTCTCTCTCTCTCTCTCTCTCTCTCTCTCTCTCTCTCTCTCTCTCTCTCTCTCTCTCTCTCTCGCTCTCTCTCTCTCTCTCTCTCTCTCTCCTCTCCTCTCTCTCTCTCTCTCTCTTTTTGTAGTCATAACATTCGCTGGTTTTCATTTTATGTACCTATTTTACAGTTGTGAATTTAGATAGGTAAAAAAAAAAAAAAAATCCTTTGTCTTCCGTGGTACTTCGTTACCATAGTAACCATTACAGCCGCCGACTCTCGCCTATTGTTTCCATGGTTACAGTATCCAAACATTATAACTCCGTTTAATTAAGATTCTATAACTAAATATTTATTTATTTTTCTCTAATTCTCAGTTATCGCTTTTTTATTTACATATATTTAAGATGTAAACACATAGCAATGTAAAAAAAAAAAAAAAAAAAAAAAAAAAAAATCGGAATTAATCCGCTAGTGAATGGCGTAAAATGGCTAAAGTCGAACGGTAGCTAATGCAGAAGAGGAGATATTCATTTGTGTTTTTATTTTTTTCCCCTCCCGGATCCCTCGGCCCCCTCACACTGACTACTACTACCTCCCCCCTGTACCCTCCCCCCTCAGTGGGCTATTGATTTTTTTCATATTTTAAAGTGGCGATCCCCTTTCCCCTCCTCCCCCCAATTATTTTTCATTAGCGATGGAACCCCCTCCGAACACCGGGTCCCGTCTCGTCTCGTAGCCTCTGATTAAAATGCACACAGATCTCTAACAGTGTCTCTTATAGCCTCTAAATGTACTCTCTCTACTAGTTAAATTGATTTATATATATATATATATATTGATTGAGAGAGAGAGAGAGAGAGAGAGAGAGAGAGAGAGAGAGAGAGAGAGAGAGAGAGAGAGAGAGAGAGAGAGAGAGATTGTTTTATTGTCTTAGGGCCTGTGGCCCTATCTTACAGGCAAAAAATACATATGACTTTTTTTTTTTCCTTTTATATATACAAAAATTAAACTATGTCTAAATGTACAAAAACAAAATACATAAATAAACTTACAGATGAAATGAAAGGAAAAATAATTTTTAAAAAACCAACGAGAGAGAGAGAGAGACAGAGAGAGAGAGAGAGAGAGAGAGAGAGAGATAGAGAGAGAAGAGAGAGAGAGAGAGATTTAATGAAAATTAAAAAATTAAATTTTAGATTCAAATTGTTTTTTTTAAATTAAAACTTAACTCTGTTCCTCATTTACAAATTATATTCTACTTACTCATAACTTCTCTTTTGATCATCTAATATTTGATTTATTTTAAATTAACCCTTTCTTTTTATTTTGGGCTCCACTAAACCATCCAATCCATCTCGTATCCAATCCTTACAATCCAAAATCCTTCGAAAAATCCTCAATGGTAAGGAGTCTAATTACCAAAATTAGCCTAAAGACTAATATTCATGACTGTGATTAGACCTATCTGGACGTACGGAGTTGAACTTTGGGGCTCAACTAAACCATCCTATTCATTTCGTATTCGATCCTAAATCCTTTGAAAAATACTCAATTACTTTGTCACCAATAAACTGATCCATAAAGATCTTAATGTTCCGTATGTTGCTGATTTAGCCCACACCAGATACCTATCCTTCCATAGTAAGCTCCATAACCACTCAAATCAACTAATTTGTCAACTTGTTTCCCACTCCATTCCTGATAATCCTCCGAGGCGTCTGAAACGAAGACGGTCTAGAGACCTTCTAGTATGGAATTTTGAAGTGCTACTGATGAGTAGTTCTTTTAAAGTTTTGGCATGTTATTGTAATCATCAATACATTTACTTAATGTATATATTTTGTATAGTTGTAAATTTCAATAAATGAATTTTTAAAAAACAAAAAATCTCTCTTTACATATAATGTCAATTCTTTACATACCATAATTCCTATTGTTTATTCACACTATTATATTTCATTTTACATCATCATTGTATGATTTATCAATATTAGACCATAATTTATTTATTTATTTCATTTTAATTTATTTTTTATTTTTTATTTGTAAAGATAATTTCAAAATTGTTCATTAACCTTATTATTTTTATCTTTTTTTAATTCTGGATTTGACTTATTTTTCGTTTTTAGCCCTAATGACGGTCATCAAAGTTGACCGAAACGTCGGCTAATAAATATGTTTGTTTTTATCAATCATTGCCTCTTATATTTACTGATTCCCAGCAATAGCCTACATATATGTTTCAACCAAGCAACCAAAAAAGCTCTTTAAAAAATATAAAGGTAAAAACAAAACAAAAATCATGAGATAAAACTAAAAAAAAAAAAAAGTTGTATAAATATCGCTAATAAACAGAAATAACAGAAGTCGATCAACAGCTGATATAACAGAATATAATTTTTTTTCCTTTAGCCGGACTCGAACTAGGCAGTTAAGTCTAGCTTTTTACTCACTGAGCTATCATCCATTTTAAAACTTATTTTAAATTTCTTATTCCTTTATTAAGTAATTTCTACAATCCACAAAATTATATGCTGTACCAAAAAAATAGACCAGGCTCAAACTTAAAATAGAATACCATCGAAAAAAACTTATAGCTAAAAAACTATTATCATAATATACCATGAAAGAAAAATATAAAAATAAATAAATTTTCAAAAGAAAACTATATCATTAAAAACTGTAATTTCTTTATTTTGTAAGTGATATTGTTATCATCTGATTTACTATAGGAATTATAATGTAAATAATATTCGATATGAAGCATGTCTCTGTATCGATTAATACGTCGAGTTGTATCGATTTTATTTTAGTTCTCAATATTAGTACTTACTATTCTCATATAATGAAATCAGTTATTTTATAATATTCGTATCGAACAGTTCTGATAAGTTATAAAATATTCATAAAAAAAATGAAGATCTATTTTTTTTTTTATGAGGATAGAAGAAAGGAACAAAAGGAGAGTGAATTAGTAACAAAGCAAGAACGGTAGCCAGAAATCCTTCCCTCTGAATCATTGATGCTACTACAAAAGAAAAAAAAAATCTGACAAAAAATACGAGATAAATAACAACACTGATAAAAAGGTCCTTATGTCTTCGTGTCCTATCAAAATATTCCCGTTACGATCTTAATAAAAAATAATCCTCAAAAAAAAAAAAAAAAAAATAGCGATTCGTTCGATAAACCCTCCTTCAAGAACCATAACAATCAGC
Organism: Euschistus heros; assembly: GCA_003667255.2. Lineage (NCBI taxonomy): Eukaryota > Metazoa > Arthropoda > Insecta > Hemiptera > Pentatomidae > Euschistus > Euschistus heros. The sequence goes on along the minus strand of RCWM02000616.1, from coordinate 56,772 downwards.
TGGAAAGAAATGTACAAAAAATACAGGCTATTTGTATACAAATCACTTTGCCGACAACTTTAGAGGTCACGGCCGGGAGCCGAAACAAAAAAAAAAAATGAAAAAAAAAATGAAATAAAGAAGAAAAAAAAAAAACTAAAAAAGTTTTTATTAGGCGGGACAAAAAAATACTCGAGTTTTTTAACCGGGGCGGGATGGTCCACTGACTCAGTTTAGATCGTCCTTTTTTATCAGCTCTTCCTTCTCCTTTTCCTTTCGTCCTTTCGTAATATTACTACTGAGGGCTCGAAGACCTGAAGACATCCTGGATCTGACCCTTGGCATTTCACAGGCCATTTGCTAAGAGATCAGCCGCGGAAGGGAGACACTCCCCGGCTCTGTGGAGGTTAATATCCAAGCGAAATATCACGTTTATTCATCATCATCAAAGAAGTGAAAGATCGTGTTTATAAGTGTGTCTATGTGTGTATGTATACATGTATAAACATATGCGCATTGGAAGCCAAAAGTTTAGATAAAATATTAAAATAACAAATATTATGGTTACGAAAATTCTTTATTTATATTATTCTTTCATAAGTAAACAGTTTTAAATTAACTTCAAACAATCAGTGAATGTGCAGGAAAAAAAAAAAATAAAAAAAATAAGACGCGTATAAAATGAGAGAATCCAGTACATCACTACCTCCTCTTGACATTATCATTTTTATTTAATTTATTAACAGTTATTTATTATTTATAAGTGATCATATATGCTATCAGTTTTAATATATGGAAAATTATTACTATAGAAAATTGAAAGGGTAAAGGTACTGATTTAGAATTACCTATTTGAAAAATCAGTATTATTTTATTCCTTTTTTTTAACAGCTATTAAAGTTATGATGCAATATTAATATTCAGCGATCGGAAAATGTTGTCCCTGAATGTTAATCAAATCCGGTGAGAGCTGGAAATGTCAAATGTTTTTTACACACGGGGCAGTAGAAATACTAATATACTTTGTGATCCTTTGCAGTGGTAACTTTAGAATTTTCATTATTTACAGATCCATGTATTGTAGTTAGTTAGCACACTACAATATAGGACACTAAATGATAAAATCAAATAAAAATAATAAAAACGTAATTAGTAAATCAACCACCATATATACAAGACGGCGCAGTCATATATATATATATATATATATATATATATATATATATATATATATATATATATATATATGTGGATAAATTTCTTGACTGTTACTATTAAATGTTTAGTAAGGTTCTTGAGGTTCAGTCAATAAATAAAAACAACTATTTTGGCGACGTTTCGAGACTATATTGTTCTCATAATCATGCCCTACAGTGAAAAAAACAGGTTACAATAAATTATATAAGTTATACAAGTTATTTCAAAACATAAAGTTAGATACAGTACAGGTAGGTATATAACAACATGTGTAGGGTAATACAAATATATATATATTACAGAATATAGAGGAGTATGAAGCTACTTACAATGTTACCGGTGGATCTGGTATCGACTAATAATTCTAGTACACAACTAACCTAGGGGAGTGAGTTTAAACAGACAGTTACCAAGGGTTAGTGGGGAAAACCCTATTTCTTAAAAATTAAGTTAAAAGGACCGTGTGGGTATTCCCAAAGATGCAGGTACAAAAATATTTCAGTGAAATATACTAATAAATGGAAGAATGGTTTGTATGATGTATAAAAATGTAAATGAATATTATTGGTCTGAATGTATTAAGTTGGAATAACAGGTGTTAAGATTTAAAACGTCTGATTTTTTGTTTATTGCGCGGTTTTTTAAATTTTTCTATGGTTATCATTTCTTTAATATTTCTTTTAAAATTATTTTGTTCATGGTGAATAATTTTGGGGAAATCAAATTTAAAAGTATGTTTTGTTTGCCTGTAATGTGTGGTGAGAGCTGTTTGGTCAGGTTTGTTCGGGTTTTTATTTATAGACGTGCAACTGTATTTATGTTGATACACTCGTCGTTTAAGATATTGTTCCGATGTACCAAAATAAGACTTGCCAACTATCTTCACACGGAATTTCATAAACAATATTAGACTGTAACTTTAACTTATCCGTATCTTTGGTTTTGGTAAACAATTTATTAATGGTGGTGGTATTTTTGAATGTGACCGTGTAGTGGTTATGGTTATTTGTGAGTGTTTTCCTGAGCCTTTCTGATATTGTTTGTATATATGGGATGGTGTAATATCTTTTATTCATATTTTCTTGTTGTTTCTGTTGAGTATTTGTTTGTTTGAGTAAGTTACAAATGAGTCTATGTGGATATCCATTTATTAAAAGAAGGTCTACTACTTTATTTTCCGCGGTTTGTTTATATTTTTTCTGTAGATAAAGAAACGTAGCCAAAATAGTTGATTTTTTATTTTATGACTGAACCTCAAGAACCTTACTAAACATATATATATATATATATATATATATATATATATATATATATATATATATATATATATATATATATATATATATATATATATATATATATATATATATATATAATAGAGTCCTAAGTTTATAGGTCTATTTCTATTTTCAAATTTTTAAATATATATCTTCAGTTCCTAAAATATCATGACATTTAAATAAAAAATCAGATATTGACTGTTAACATATAATTTAAGTATGAATTATATTAATTTAAAATTGAATACTAATTAATACAGTGGACCCTCGTTATAACGGGGGTTAAGGGGAAATGAAACCTTCCGCGTTATATGCGTACCCGCGGTATAACGAGGGCAGAAGTATGAATTATTAGGGGTCAAAAAATAATGAAAATGCACTCTGATATAAACTCGGGCAGCAACTAAAGGAATAATAAACAGTTTTTAAAAAGGAAATGAAGGAGATTCTGTGAACCAAGAAGGCAGGAATAGAAACAACTTCTCCGTACGTCATCTAGGTAGGTTACCGGGAGGATATTCAATCGACATTGTCTAAGCAACACATTTCGGCTTATTTCCTGGACGATACAAGCGATGTACCCACTCTTTCCTAATTTTTTTTTTTTTTTTTAAATTCTAATAAAAATCAAACTTTAAAAAGTTCTAATATTGAAACAAAAACAATGAAACTTGGTTAGACAATCGTAATTCATTTAGTTTTAAACGCCCTATTTAGTTTTAATTCCTACGTTTACAACCAGTTATAATTTTTTTCCTTTATAAATTCCTTTTAATATTTAGTAAAATTATAAATGTGTTAAAAAAAAAAAAATTAACAAATGTAACTTAATTTTCAGAGTTCCCTTTTCCCCAGAACTTATTAAACTTTGGAACCTTTTCGTTTTCTTCTCTAGTTTTTATAACTCAATTTTCTAATGAATTGTTTTCAAGTTTTCTATTGTAGGCTTTAAAACCATAATACGATGTAATCTTATTTTTTATTAATTTTAATTAAATCAGGATCGGGACCGAAGCTTGACCCGCGTTATATCCGAATCCGCGGTATAACGAGCCGCGTTATATCAAGGGTCTACAGTAATACAAAATATACGGTCCGTAGAAGAAAGGGTGATAAAGATATTTCAGGGATTAAATTTTAATACGTAGAACAGCTTAAATATCTAGGGTCTACGATATGAAGTAAAAACAACATTCAAGGGGAAATAAAGGGAAGATTAAAAGCTGGAAATGCTTGTTATTTCTCAGTTTTGTTCTCCAGAAATTTAAATTATAAGATTATTATAGAACCTACAGTTCTCAATCGCTGCGAAACGTGGCCGGCCACGTAAAAATTTAAAACAACGCCTTAAAGTTTTCGAAAATAAAGTTCTGCGTAGCATATTTAGCCCAAAACAGAATGAAAATAATTAAGAAGGCTTCACAATTCGGAACTGCGGGGATTATATCCAGTAAATATAGTTCAAGTAACAGCATCGATACGGTTAAAATAGTAATAGGTTTTGAGCAGTCGGTTAACTTTCCGAGACTGAGCGTAGGAAGACTTCGAAAGAGCTAATCTAGCAGATTTCGCTATGTTTTCTGGATATTTAAACAAAGTCAGATTCATTTTAATCTTCTTGTAAATACAAGACTACTAATTCTATCTACACGAATCAAATCCCTCAGTAAAAATTACTTGTTGATAATTGAGTTGCAGGTTTCAATAAAATATGTTGTGCTAGCCCCGAAGTAAAGTACTTAGCTCAAAGACTAGTTAACTAATGACCAATTATCTCAAAGATAAATAATGATAAAGGAATGAGTTAGCTTCAATTACTGTCATTACCGCGCCTAGATTGTAGTTCCGAGAGAATTACAGCTCGGCTATGTGATTAGTTAGAGTTGCGTAAGTATTCTATTTGTATCCATGAAACCAAGTTTGTTTTTGTTTATTAATTTTGTATTTATAGAAGTATTAAAATAAAAGTGTGTCAATGATTTGGGGCATGTTTTTGACATGAATATCTTGGCTGTCAATAGTTTTCTTGTGTAACGTTTTTTAACATTTTGACACGCTTTACCTCTGTTGATCTTCTAGGATCCAAAATTTGACAACAGTTTCCTTATTAGAAATTTAATGATAAATATTTATTGTTATATACAATTTTCCATTAGGACCTACCGTTTAAGAGCTATATTGGTTTGAATAAAAAAAAGTCAGGTTTTTCCTACATTTTTTAAGTGTTGGGACTTTTTAGACATGTTTTGTCTGTCGTGTGTGTCCGGGTGTTGCTCGGATCGAATATTTGATTGCGATTTTCTCATCAGGAACAGTAGATATAGATTAGATTATAAAAAGGCATATGAATCTATTGTTTTTCCTGTCAGGAAGAAACTGAGTTTTTATTTTTTATTTTAACTAATTGATTCACTCCTGTCTTCTAACAAACATGGAATATGTTGAAATAAATTAAATAAATAAAACATTTAAAACATGTTATTTCTTGGAGTAACTGAGAAAATGGAGGTGGGGTGGTCAGCTACAGCTAAATAAACAGTTAAATAGACAATCCCTCAGGTTTTCCCTATGAGCTTTCGGTTTTTCTGTTCCTAAAGGAAATTAATTAAAAAAGGGAGCTATTGGAAATATTTATCTGGTAATTGAGATAAACTATTGCATTAATTTTTAATCATCTTATTTTTTCGAACTATAAAATAAATATTTTATTTTTACTCTATATAAATGTTGTATTAGTTTCACTCCCTATTATATGTTATAATTATTTTTAATTTCATTTAAATGGAAATTTATACTATTTTCCTCATTATATGATTATACAAATTATACAAAAAATTAAAATAAAATGAATAACGCCATTAATACCTTGAGAAATATAATAACTTTACAAATAAACATTGATTTACAAGTCATCACGACTTCTGTCTGAATTAAATAAAAAAAAATAAATAAAACTAAACTAAAATAAAATAAAGCTGACCGGCTCGTTAGTAGACGCTAGGATAATTATTATAATTTTCGAATCAGGAGTTGTTTAGCATTTTAAATGGCACTGATAATACTCCGCTGGGGAAATATTTAATTGGACGAATCCTTTCGATGGCTGCCTGTCTTCGTCCTTGGTCCTTCGTCATCGTCCTTATCCTGAGGGTCTCTTCTGTGGCAGGAGGAAAGCACTCGTGTAAATTCTTCCACATTATCGCGAAATATAATCTGCTAATATTATTGGCGTACGTTTCGGATATAAAAGGCCTTGGTTTCGAAAAGATATTTAGACATTTCGTACGGCCTTCTCGATAGCTGTTCCCACGATTTTATCAAAAATGCTCAATGCCTTCATAATTGATTAATCACTATTATTAACTATCAACACATCAGGTCGATAAATAAATATGGTTACAACCAGTGTTGGGCATATTTATATTCGTAAATACGAATACGAATATATTCACACAGAGTATACCAATGAATATGAATACAAATATATTCGTATTCACATGTATGAATATAAATATATTCGTATTCAAATCTGTGAATATAAATAATTGTATTCATACGTATAAACTGTGAATACGGTTGTATTTACACGTTATGAGTATGAATACAATTGTATTTACACGTCTCGAGTGTAAATACAGATGTATTTACACGTTGTATTTACGAGTGAATACAACTGAATTCGCAATTTCTACATAAAAATACAGTTGTTATCAGAATTTGCTCCTATAAATACTACTGTATTCACACTTTATACAAGTGAATACAACTGAATTCGCAATTTATACTTTAAAATAAACCGTTATCAGCATTATTATGTATAACTACTACTGTATTCACACTCGAGGCGTGTAAATAAATACAATTGTATTCATACTCATAACGTGTAAATACAACCGTTGTGCAGTTTATACGCATGAATACAATTATTTATATTCACAGATGTGAATACGAATATATTTATATTCGTATTCGTATTTATGAATATAAATATGCCCAACACTGGTTACAACTAAATATATGGGCACTTGTAATAACGGTGCATATGTCTAAATATTTCGTTACCGTAAGGGAATTCCTTAAGGCCATAGGACAAGACTAAATTCCTAACCATCGCATTGGTAGAAAAACGTCGCAATTTCTCTCTCTCTCTCTCTCTCTCTCTCTATATATATATATATATATATATATATATATATATATATATAAACGGTTATTGAAACAAACCATAAAATTCAAAGTGACTAACTCTTATGATAACATCACCGCGGTCAAAACGGCCGGGTCAATAATTTGGGCTAAAAGTGCAACGAATGAGAAATGTAATCGTAGCTGAACGAACTGGTAGACCGAAACGTTGATGGGATGATAATGTCAAAGCGGGTTTATTATTATGAAGTTATAAGTCATAAAATTGTTCAATTTTAATAGCTTGTGGCATGGTATTAATAAATTTGAAAAAAAAAAATTGATATATTTTAGAAATTTTATTTCCAACAATTTTTTTTTTTTTTTTTTTTTTTTTCGCGTACCTGCGATTCTGTTTTCTGTAGAACATAAATTTTTGAAATTGAGTAGTATTTTTTTACTTATAAGATCCCCGAGAAAGATCGAGCAAGATCGTTCAAATTCAGGTTAAATTTTTTTTATCTCGTATTTGGAGAAACAGAGTCAAAAGGAGCTCACTTATTATTGAGCTAGTGTTATTTAGTATAACTAGAGATGAGCTCTTAACTGTTCCTACTCTCCTGATATCAAACTATCAAATTTACGCGTAACGTCCTCGCGTTCCCCAAAAACGTATTGCTTTTGACTAAGTCGCTGTTAAAACATGTTCCATATTAAAAATCCTATTTCCATAATAAATAACAAGCTGTTAAGATGAATTTAAAATAAAAAGTATAATTAATTAAGATCGTGTTTTTAATACGTTTTTATTAACTTCACCTGTATGTAACGGAATCTTTCAACTTGAAAATTTGCACACGTTTCAATACATCAATGACAATACAATATTTGCGCCACTTTGTTCTAATGTTTTCACTTAGTCTAATCAAATTAACCCCTAAAATGGGGGTCTGTCTTGTGAAAGGTAAAGTTGTAGGTTTAACGTTTTTATATGGTCCAGATAGGTCCTGAGAATAAAATACCAAAAAATGAAACTAAATTTGACTAGGTGAAAATGTTTAGGGTGCCAAGAAACCCAAACTTTTTGAACTTTTTTAAAAGTTTGGAACAAAACATATAGAAAAAAGCTTTCAATCGAAAAATGTTTTATTTATAAAATTAAGTTTACTAAATCGTGCACCTAAAGACACCTCTTAATCAAAATATGATTTAGGCCGTTACCCACAATCAATTGTCGAACATCGAAGAATTTAGCCAAATTTCATAAGTTAGTTTTGGTCACGTTTAAGAAACTATAACGTAGAAATGTCTAATTGAATCAAAAAATGTTATATGCTAAAAGTTGTAGATCATTACATTTTGTACAAGATAGGATTTTTAAAGTAAAATTTTTCCAACTTCTACTCTGTGGTGTGGCAAAGAAACAAAAATTGTCAGTTGATTTTAGATAAACTGTGTTAAAGATACAAACAAATCAGGAATAGTACTAGGAAATTAGTTTTGAACTTTGAACTCTAAAAATTAAAATGTCTGACTGCAATTGTTCTCTACACTTAGCTTTTTAGTTAGGTTTGCTATAAATCCTAGTCCAGACTGTAAACAAATGTTTCGGAACATTGTTGAACAAGTTACCAAATAGTTTATAAACAGTTCCGAAACATTGTTGAACAAGTTACCAAATAGTTTATAAACAGTTCCGAAACATTGTTCCGCGTCCAGACATGAGTCAGTGTTTCTCCAGTTTTGAACATCAAATGAGGCTATTGCAGGAATTTGCGCTGCCAATTAATTTATTTTACTTAACAGGCAAAGGAATAGAATAACGAAAAGAAGGTGGTGGATACGAAAACCACTAATGGAAGGCACCGGTTATGGCAATGACCTAAAGAGGGACCTCAAATTTGAAGATGGGGTAGGTTTCAGAAATTTTACTAGGATGTCCCCAAGTGATTTTGAGGAATTGTTACTTATGATTGGAGGGAAAATATCCCGGAAAAATACTGCATTAAGACATTCAATTCCAGAGTCGATTTGGCTAGCTGTTACACTTCGGTTTCTTGCTAACAGCGATACAAGTCTTACGTACACATTCAAAATATCTAAGGGATATACATCAGACATTGTTCCTGATCTGTGCTCAGGAACACGTCCAGACTTGTCGCAACTTGTTCAATGTTCCCGTGTTTTCCATCTCCAACGGGAAACAAGGAACAGGGCTGATTTCTGAACAGTTCAGGAACAAGTCATAAACAAATTTGAGCTGTTCAGGAACATCGGGAACATTGTTCCTGAACACTGTTCCGAAACATTTGTTTACAGTCTGAACTAGTCTTAAAAGCGTGTTTTTCTGTTTGATTTTTTAAATTTTAATTTTAATGTGTAGAAATATAAATTAATAAAATGGACGATTAATCGGCGCTTTTTGCCGACTAATCGCAAAAGCAGCCAACTAGTCGGCCCATTTCTATTTTACAGATTCTTAGAAATATATTTTTTTTTTTTTTTTTTTTTTACATTTTTCGCTTCACCGTATTAGACACCCATCAACAGTAGACCCTCCGCAGAAAAACAATCTCGTTAACAGAATAGCCCTGACGATCGTTCACGAATAATAGAAATCAATCAAACATAATAACACGCCCCTGAAGGAGAACACGAGAACAGCGGACTGACCGGCTTCTAATAGCCGAGATTGGGATCGGATCGCGTTGGAGCGGCTAACGGGGTCCGAAGAGTAACGTGCGGGGTCGAAGATCGCTCCCTATAATATAAACTCCTCTTAATTGCATTTAGCGACTTAATTATTGTCCCGAAGACCACTTTCTACAGCTGATCCCATCACCACTTCGCCCCTTTACTAGCTTCTATTAAAATAGTATCAGGTAGTTAGCTCGGGAGGGAAAAAAAAAAAAAAAAATGTTTTGCTCTATTAGGAACCGCAAAGCATGAAATAACTTACTAGGATTGCGCTTGAAATCAGTTCATTTAGAAACGCGGCATATATTTTTTAAATAGTATTTATGTTACTTTAATTATTAAATTTGCATGATTTTTTTCTTGTATCAAACCTTACAATCAAAAATCCTTCTTAAAATTATCAAGGTTACACATGGCGATAACCAGACCTCTATCTTTCAATGACAATCCCCATACCCATTCGAGTCCACTTTAGTCCAGTCAATAAACATATTGAGCATGAAATATCCGATTATTTTTGACTTCATAGCTTCGTTAGGAATAGTTAGAAGGTAAACATACTAAAAGTCCCCGCCCCTGGGGGGTGAGCTAACGTTGGGAGGGGAGGGGGGAAGGTCCTATTTTTTGTTTTTTTTTATTATATCTCGAAAACAGTGAACTCTAGAAAAATATGTTTCAAATAAATATTGAAGCCAATTAAATTTTCTATAAATTTAATAATGTGCATATTCGTCGAATTCCCAACGGTTTTCGAGATATACGTTTTTGAAAATCGATAATGTTCGTAAAAAGATAATTTGTACCTCCTTTTTTGTCAAACATTTGCTTTTAGTCCTTTCCACAAGCGTTTTCTCAGAAATAATGAAAGAATCAAAGTTGTAGAGCATTATATTTATTTAAATTTCATATACACTTTTTTCTGGTACTATCAATTATATATATCTGTGTGCGTTAATAAATAGAAATAATACAAAAAAAAAAAAAAAATTATATTGTGTGAAAGTAAAATAAATAGAAAAATTAAGTAAATAAATGATTTGAAAATGTCTTTATAACTTAAATAATCTTTATAACTACTAATGTAACAATACATATATACATACAATATATATGATTAAAATTTGTATAAACATATAAATGTATAAAAATTATTATTTTTTAATCGACAACTCAATAGTTTGGAATTAAATTCTTTTTGGAATATATGAATTAAAGTATTTCGGATATAAGATTGGTGTTCAAATTCTTAAAATTAAACAATATGATCGCTGAAATATGACTTGAATTATCAAGTAGTTTGAATTAGTAAGTAGTTTGCTACAAAGCAGTTAAAATTAAATTTTACTTTTATGACTACTTCCTCTCCTACAGTATCCTTTAATGTTATTCCACTAATCCCCGTTGAACAGATCCGCTACCTAGGACTCCGCTTGGACAAACGTCTTACTGGAATCCACATACAAGACTAAAAAGACAAAAAACTGCCCGTCGTTACAGATTACTTCAGCATTTATTAGACAAACATTCAAAGCTCCCAATTAATTACAAAAGACTCATTTACATGACTGTGATTAGACCTATTTGGACGTACGGAGTTGAGCTTTGGGGCTACTAAAAACCATCCAATTGATCTCGTATCCAATCCTTACAATCCAAAATCCTTAGAAAAATCCTCAATGCACCTTACTTTGTAACCAATAAACTAATCCATAAAGAACTTAATGTTCCATATGTTTCTGATTTAGCCCAAACCAGATATCAATCCTTTCATGTTAAGCTCCATAACCACTCAAATCCCCTAATTTCTCAACTTGCTACCCACACCTGATAAACCTCCGAGGTGTCTGAAAAGAAGATGGCCCTTCCAGTGTAGAATTTTTATTAAAGTGCTACTGATGAGTAGTTCTTTTCAAGTTTTGTCACGTTATTGTAATAGTTAACAGCACATTTACTTGATGTATAAATTTTGTACAGTTGTAAATTTCAATAAATTTTTATTAAAAAAAAAACAAAAAAAAAACTTTTATGACTGCTTTGTATCTATTACTGCATACCTCAACAATCTTTAAATTACTTCTCAGTCAACAAATAATCTATCATAGATACACACCTACGAAGATATCCTGCCTTCATCAGGTTTCCTGACTCCAGGTTACGGCGGATTGCGGATATCAGAGATAACAAGATTAATGTAGCAACAAATTGGCCAGAGGCGCTAGTTTGCAACGTAGTAAGGGTCATGTACAATAGTGTCCAATTTAAGTCTGCTACCAGCTGCTCCGACACGTGGCTATTTTTTTTTTAGCTGTATTTTTTTTTTTTTTTTTTTTTTTTCCAAAAAAAGGAACTACCGTTTTGTTGGGGTTTACCCCATTTCGGAGCTCCTCACCCCTCCTGGATATCCAACTATAGGGACAATTCTTTATTTCTTATTTTGTCCCCTAAAACGTTGGATGGCATCTGCAGAGTTTTGACAACCTGTGGCCTTAGGGTAGCAACCCCACGTGGGCTCTATTCTCTACAGATCTCCCTCCGTCTACTTTGGTCCCTCGTTACATCCTTTTTTACCGCATCTGGTCGAGGGGCTGGGTGAGCCAACCCCCTTTGTTTACTCGTTCGGCTAATCAGCAAATAACCATTAAATATCTTTAAGCAAAAAAAAAAAAAAAAAAAAAAATGTGTAACAATGCCACAACCCTTTTCAGAATCTTCTCTTTGCGTGAAATCACTTCGCACCTCTAAGCTATCAGACAGGTGTCAATAGCCTTCAGTAGCTGATTTCTCAATTTTGTTTTTAACCATTTATTGATATTTACACCTGTATACAAATACAATAAGTTAATTGTTATTAACTATATATTGAAATTATTACAATGACTTATCAATAACATGTGAAGAACTACTCATCAGTGTCTCTCTAGGCCATCTTCTTTTCAGACGCTTCAGTGGATTATCGAGAATAGAAGAGGATGTTGAGAGACTTCTTCTTCTTCGGCTCTACAGTCCATGGTTAACCTTGGCCTCCCTGACAATTAATCCCCAGCAATATCTATCCAAGGCTTTTCTTTTCCAATTTGTCACGTCCATCTTTTCCAAGTTCCCTTCCACGTCAGCAATCCAGCTCTTACGAGGGCGTCCTCTTCTTCTCTTTCCAAAGAAGGTCGCTTGGAAAACTTTTTTTGCCATTCTTGTGTCTGGCATCCTTTCTAGTTGTCCAACCCAGCTGATCCGTCTATATTTTATAAATCGTATTATATTTTGATCTTGGATAAGATCTTCTAGCTCCTGGTTATTCCTAATTCGCCATGCTCCTTGAGCGTACACAGGGTCAAACACGCGCCTCAATATCTTCCTTTCGAAGATCCTTAATGCTTGCTGGTCAGCTGCTTTTAGTGTCCATGTCTCTGCGCCATAGCACACAACGGGTCTGAAGTTGAGAGACTAGTGGATTAGAATGGTTATGGAGTTTACTATGAAAAGATAGGTATCTGGTTTGGGCTAAATCAGCAACTTATGGAACATTACGGTCTTTATGGATAAGTTTATTTGTGACAAAGTGTAAGGAGAATTGAGGATTTTTGGAGGATTTTAAATTGTAAGAATTGGATTCGAGATGAATTGGATAGTTTAGTAGAGCCCCAGAGCTCAACTCCATATGTCCAAATAGGTCTAATCATAGTCATGTAAATGAGTCTTTTGTAATTAATTGGGAGCTTTAAACGTTTGTCTAGTCTATGTTGAAGAAGTCGAAAACGACGAGCAAATTCCTGCCATTTTAGTCTCGATTTCTCAATCTAAAATTATATTTCGATTCCTTCTGGTTAGTTACAAAAGCCTCATTTAAATATCGTAAATAGACCTATTTGGACTTATGGGCCATATAAGACCATATGATTTAAATCAGTCTTAATACAAAAAATCTATTTCAGATTCAATTTACATCAAATGTAAGAAATAAATAAATCACATTTATGACAAGATTTCAACAACCAACGCATCCAAAAGATTTTCAGAGAATATCATAGCTAATACAATGATATAATGAGAGCATTTTTGAAATTCGTTTTTATAATAACGCTCGTATAGGAGTGGGGAATGAGCGATGAATAATGGAAAAACCTGAATATTTTCCTGAATTCACATTGATGCAGCTTCATTCGAAAAATTCAACGAAACAAGAACACGAGGTTGAGGGGGGGGGGGTATTATTAGAAAGCAAATTTAAAATGATCGCATGGAGGCTGCTTCAATTAGCCAGGGTATGGTTTAACTCTGGCAAAAATAAATGGCTTTGATTTTCGAAGATTGTTATATTTTTTTTATGGTAGTAAATATTAATTTAGCGTCAGTGAATATACAGGGTGAGTACCTCTTAGTGTAAAAAAAAAAAATTGGGTGAAACTAGATCAAAAATGTAACAAAATGTCGCAGACCTTACCTTTCTATTCCAATCCGTTGCAGATATATGATAAATCAAAGACTTTTTGGAGAAAACCAGTCGCGTTTTTTTTACCATAAAAGCTGTAATATCTCCATTTTGTTTAAATATTTTTCAAACTTTGACCACATTTTCGTATTTAGCATTGAATTTCTATAAGAGCAGAGTACATGTAATCTTGAATTTTACCAACTTGTGACCTAAAGAACAGATTGATCTTCACGTTTTTTAGGGAAATTACAATGTTTTGTATTAATTAAATGCTCACCGTTTTTTTTTTGAAAAAAACTATCCACAAACCGTCACATCTCACAAAAATCTTGCAAATTTAATCAGGTTTCGAATGATATGTTAAAAGTAATGATTCTGTTTCGATTTTATGAAGAAATTTACTTTTAAAGCCGAAAAAACATGGTGTTCTCATTTGGCATACAAATCAGTTACTTATGTAAACAAAGCATTATGACGATCCCTTAATGGAAATATGCATTTTAAACATAATATACTCTTGGATTGTAAAACAACGAAAAAAAATTATTGTTTAATAGAAAATAAAGGAAAACTGTCAATAAGGGACACCAGTTCAAAGGATCTGATGTTATTACATTTATTTATTTATTATTATTATTTAGGATTTATTTTAAAAGATTTTCAATGTAAAAAAACGTAGTAGTTTCCTCCAAAAAGTCTTTGATCTATAATATATCTGCAACGGATTTGAATAGAAAGGTGAGGTTTGCGCCATTTTTCTACATTTTTGATCTAGTTTCACTCTTTTTTTTTTTTTTTTTTTTACACTAAGAGATACTCACCCTGTATATATATATACTTTGACAGAACCTATCAATGTATATATTCCCATGATAAATTCGTCCCATATATTTCATACGTTCTATTCGAGCAAACTGGGAGATCGATAAGATGCTGTACATCGAGTAAATTTTTTCGTTCTTAAGCGAGGTAATCTTTATTCAAATTTAGTCCTTTCTAAACGTCTATGTATTTTTCTTTTGAAACGGTCTATTCGTTCTGAATATGCCTTCCTGAGCGTCCAAGTCTCCCACGCATATGCAGCAACTGGCCTAATAAGAGTTCTGTACAGTCTACATTTTGTCGCGCGACTTAATAAGAGTATGTAGGTACCTAAACTTCAGTACAAATTACAACCTGACAAAACTTGAATCTAAGTTGGATATACGAGTTGATCATCAGATCATCTTCGAATAACTAAGAGCACAGTTGCGCCATTCCTCGAAGATACAGCCTGAAGACATAGTTAACTTAAAAACTATGCAGTTTTTATCTTCGCCACAGCAGCCGCATGGCAAGGGCCTTCTAATTAAGGGAAGGAATAGAGACATGAGAAGAAGTGAGGTATGAGGCCATCGTTAAACTGTCTCTCTAAAAGGACTCCTCCTATTGGCTGTCAATTAGATCTAAGGCTAATGCGGACCAATTAGGAGTGCTCTAGCAACCTTGCCTATCCGCTAACTAGTTTTAAACTACTATTGCCTATTGGTCGAGCCGCCTTATGGAGGTGCCCTATCTCCGATAATCTTACAGTTATGTAGGTTACTATGTAATACAGGGTAATAATATAAATATATCAATATAATATAATAAAAGTAGCATGTTTACAGCAGAAGATTGACTTCATTTATATACTGACTCAAATAATAAAAAAATGAATATTATTGGCAGTACTTTTTTTTTTTACATATATCAATTTATTGAAATTTACAAGTGTACAATATATATATATATATATATATATATATATATATATATATATATATATATATATATATATATATATACATATATATATATATATATATCAAGTAAATGTGTCAAAACGTGAAAATAACTAGTCATCAGCAGCACTTTAATAAAAATTCTACACTAGAAGTTCTCTAGGCCATCTTCTTTTCAGACGCCTCGGAGGATTATCGGGAATGGAGTGGGAAGCAAGTTGAGAAACTAGTGGATTGGAGTGGTTATGGAGCTTACTATGAAAGGATAGGTATCTGGTTTGGGCTAATCAGCAAAATGTGGAACATTAAGATCTGTATGGATAAGTTTATTGGTGACAAAGTAAGGAACGAAGGATTTTTGATTGTAAGGATTAGATACAAGAAGAACTGGATGGTTTAGTAGAGCCCCAAAACTCAACTCCGTACGTCTAAATAGGTCTAATAACAGTCATGTAAATGAGTATTTTCTAATTAACTGGGAGCTTTGAACGTTTGTCTAGTAAATGTTTAAGTAGTCTGTAACGACGAGTCTTATTTACAGTACTTTTTTTTTTTTTTTTTTTTTTATAACAATTTATTGAAATTTACAACTGTACAAGATATATACATCAAGTAAACGTGCTGTTAACTATAAGAATAACGTGACAAAACATGAAAAGTACTACCCATCAGTAGCACTTTAATAAAAATTCTAAACTAGAAGGTCTCTGGGCCATCTTCTTTTCAGACGCCTCGGAGGATTATCAGGAATGGAGTGGGAAGCAAGTTGAGAAACTAACGGATTTGAGTGATTATGGAGCTTACTATGAAAGGATAGGTATCTGGTGTGGGCTAAATCAGCAACATATGGAACATTAAGGTCTTTAAGGATAAGTTTATTGGTGACAAAGTAAGGAGCATTGAGGATTTTACGAAGGATTTTGGATTGTAAGGATTGGATAAGAGATGGATTGTATGGTTTAGTAGAGCCTCAAAAAAAAGAAAGGTTAAAATTAAAATACAGTAAAATAAATCAGATATTAGATGATCAAAAGAGAAGTAAGGATTGGATACGAGATGAATTGGATGGTTTAGTGTAGCCCCAAAGCTCAACTCCGTACGTCCAGATAGGTCTAATCACAGTCATGTATATTAGTCTTTTGCTAATTAATTGGGATCTTTGAACGTTTGTCTAATAAATGTTGAAGTAGTCTGTAACGACGGGTAGTTTCTTGTCTTTTTAGTCTTGTATGTGGATTCCAAGTAAGACGTTTGTCCAAGTGGAGTCCTAGGTAGCGGATCTGTTCAACAGGGATTAGTGGAATATCATTAAAGGATACTGTAGGACAGGAAGTCGTGGGCTTACGACGAAGGGTAAAGGTTATTTGGTGAGATTTACAGTACTTAAAAATGTTTTCTTTATTCTTGAATTTAGTATTATTACATGAACTTAGAACTCTTACCTACTCAGCTAATTATATGCTTTATTATTACTGATCTTAGAAATTATTACTGTTGTAGGCTTTCACTTGGACATAAGTTTTTTTTTAATCGATTAATCGAGGAAGAGTTTTAATACATGCATATAGTAAATAAAAACAATACAAATAAAGAAAAAGCATTTCTTCATATTATAATAATTTATACGGACAAAAGATTTTTTTTTTTTCGTACAAGCTATAATGATATATACAAAGAAAGAAAATAATTAAAATAAATAAAAATAAAAACATACATTTTTACAATTTATAATAATTGATATTGATTATAGTCTAGGGTCACAGAAGTTGTAGCAGCGATCGCAATAGAATCCAATATTTTATTTAGTTAATTCAAAAGAAATGAATCAATTACTTTATACTAGCATTTAAAACATTAAAAATAAATATGAAGACGTTATTTATCTTTTCTATAATATTTTAGTATAAAATATTTTCCAAAGATAGACTTTCATCTGTTTGAACTATATAGTCTTTTAGGTATTTCTTTCAACAATTATCGTGTCTTTGGCACTCTAACAACAGATGTTTTAAGCTATTTACGATTAATAAGCTACAATCTTCACATTTTTCATTAGCTTTAATTTTTAAACTATTATTTAAAAAAAAAATATTTTCAAGTAGTCACATCTGGCTATTCTCAGTTGGCTAATCCACTTGGACATAAGCTAAACTAATTTGTCTAGCATGTCATTTTAAAAGATGATCCTAAAAAACTATGTCAAGACGATTTCATATATATATTTTTTTTATTGATGTTTAATATCTTAGAATAAAACAATAAGTAAATTAGCATAACAGTTATAGGATCGAGATGAATTAATTGCCACTTCTATTGAGATTATTTTATTAGAATACTAGTTTCGAATGCTAAACATTCATCTTTAGTTCTAAAACTTACAAAACATTTCAACACAGTACAATGTTACATGGATGATATATTCAAAAATTATCAAAAATGTAAGTAGATATCTGTTAGATCTCCTCAGGTGAGTAGCAATGTTTGATTTCTTGTCTTACATTTTTGAAAACTTTAGTATATATAATCCATGTAACATAGTGCTGATGTGTTGAAATTTTTTTATGTTTTAGAACTGAAGATGAATGTTCGAAAACATTCGAAACTAGTATTCTAAAAAAAATATTTCCAATAGAAGTAGCAATTAATTCACCGATCCTAATTGTATTGATCCTACTGTAGCTAGAAATAGGTCCTGGACTAAGGACATGGCTTAGTATTTTATAAAGGTCAACAGACCAGCTGCCCTACTAGGACTGCTAAAACAGGCAACCCTTAACCGATTTTAGAGCAATTTCACGGCTGAGAGAGCTCGATCGAAGAGTGCACATTTGCATTCCCTGTCCCAGATCGGCGGGGGAGGGGACGTCTGGGACGTCTTTGTACTTGGCCATATGTTGTCTGTGTCTGTTATCTCTTGTATCATAATAGTAGCCAATATCGTCTTAGGATCTACATATATATAAATATGTTCATAGCTACCAATAAAAAAAAATTAAGTTCAAATTGTATAAAACAATTTAAGGTTTTTCTACAAAAACGCGGTTGCTCCAATATAAAAAAAAAATAAAACAAACATTCTATATATATATATATATATATATATATATATATATATATTATTTTATTTTGAAGAAGAGAATATATATATATATATATATATATATATATATTATATATATATATTTATTGCTAGTTATCATATGAATCTTGTGAAGAATTAGTCACTAGTACACTAGTAACACTAGTACACACAAACAAGGGACATCCCTCATAAGCGGACAGTTTTAGTTAAAACCTAATAATAATTATTAAAACTACCTACCTAGTGTCCAAGTTGTCTGACGCGCCAATTAAAAAAAATTAAATGATTCTATATATAAAAAATCGATTGTAAATCGATGCATATTTTTTCTTTTCGTACAATGCGCACCTAAGCACCAAGAAAAAAAGTAAAACATTGTTAAAATTCTTATGTTATATTGCACACATCGAGTTCAAAAATTGATATTTACATAATTCTTGCATGTTTAAAACATTTAGTTGGGTAAAAAATGTATTTTTTTTTTAATATATATTTATGTTTGTTTTAATATACATCAGTCACTCATCCCATTATAATAAGCAGATGCAAATGTAATTAAATGAAACGTCAGACTGAGATCAGCATCCGTTCTTACTCGTAATTTCTTTTTTTTAATATACATAATTTATTGAAATTTATTGAAATTTACAAATCTATACATAAAGTAAATGTGTTCATAACAATTACAATAATATGTCAACATTTGAAAAGAACTACTCATCAGTAGCACTTTAATAAAAATTCTACACTAGAAGATCTCTAGGCCATCTTCTTTTCAGACGCCTCGGAGGATTTCGGGAATAGAGTGGGAAGCAAGTTGAGAAACTAGTGGATTCAGTGGTTATGGAGCTTACTATGAAAGGATAGGTATCTGGTTTGGGCTAAATCAGCAACATTGGAACATTAAGATCTTTATGGATAAGTTTATTGGTGACAAAGTAAGGAGCATTGAGGATTTTTCGAATGGTTTGGATTGTAAGGATTGAATACGAGATTTGAAGGTTTAGTGGAGCCCCAAAGCTCAACTCCGTACGTCCAAATAGGTCTAATCACAATCATGTAAATGAGTCTTTTTAATTAATTGGGAGCTTTGAACGTTTGTCTAGTAAATGTTGAAGTAGTCTGTAACGACGAGCAGTTTCTTGTCGTTTTAGTCTTGTATCTGGATATGTGAATAACTATTTTAATTTTTTTATACGTGGAGCTATCTCCTTTTAGCAGAAATCTCTTCAATTACCAATATAATGACATTAGGCTTTTTTATTTAAATGTAAAGAAACTATCATCTGAGATTCATCGGAGCGTTACAGGAAATCAAATGAGAATCAAGGTGATGTAGAGAATTTCACTGATTATGGAGCTTACTCTGAAAGGACAGGTATCTGTTTAATCTGTTAGGTATCTGGGAAAAGGTATCTGGTTTGGGCAAAATCAGCAACATATTGGACGTTAAGATTTAGAATTATACTAAAATCTCGAGAAGTATAGAAGTATTTCTGTTTAGAAGAGGATAATTAATATTTACATTCATTCAAAAAATAATAAAATTGAAACAAAACAGTTTATTACACAGGGTGGAGGGGGAAAGTGTAATTTAAAGAAAACAAGGATGTCTGCATTATTTTACGGATGTACGAATAATTTTAGTTTTCTGAATAATTTTATATTATTTATAGATATTTTATTTATTTATTATATAAAATATTTTTGAAGATTATATTAGAAGAATTAAGAAGAAGACTAGAGACGAGAACCTAGACAGTAGTGGGGTCGCTATCACCTTTATCTCCAAGGCAGAGATAAACCTTTCTCAATGCTAACCTTTTCAACTAGGCTAGGATAAAACCTAAATTATATTATATCGTGATATTGTAGATTACAGTTTAGTTTCCAAAATATTGGAATAATATAGTATTAGTTGCCTTTGTTGTGGTATATACTACGTCTTCCGGAACCATGGTTGTGGTAGGTGAATCTATATTTTTAAATGTTAATAATATTAACCTTGCGTATTCAATTTAAATTTACAGACTTATTATATGAAATACTACAAGTCTACTTGTTAAATAATGAGGTGTATAAAAAAAAAAAAAAAATGACCATTTCCTAAACAAATCTTTGTATTATATATGTTTGATATAAAATACAATTAATACTCAAAGTATAGTCCATTGTTATCTACCGACATTACCCATCGGCTAGCCAATTGCTCGATGCCACGCTGATACATTCCTTGGGATGGCTGTCAAAGAACTCTTGGACAGCACTTTCAACTTACGCAAAATTATCAAATTTTTTCCCTTGAAGAAAATGGGCCATGGATCGAAACAAGTAGTAATCCGAAGGTGCGAGGCCTAGGACTATATGGTGGATGAGGCAGGAGTTCAAACCCATGAAGTTCTGTGAACGTTTCTGATGATTGTCGAGGAGGAAGTTCGTGAGGGACCAGTCTACAGGTCTTTTTCACCTTCCCCATGGAGAGAAGTTAGCGACTAACATTATTTTCGCCACACCACACTCCCTGGCCAGTTCGCGGGTACTTGTGGACGGATTTAGCTCAACAGCTTCCTTCAGAACCTCATCAATATCCATAAATGGCCGCCCGGAGCCCTTTCTTCCTTTCCAACGTCGTATCTCCACTTCTAAATTTATCAAACCAACGCCGCCCAGTGCGTTTTTCAAGGACACCTTCCCTTTCATATTTAATATTTCACGAGTTGCTTCAGCGCTGTGAAATTTTTTTTTCCAGTAATGTCTTAAAATTACGAGAATTTCGTAGGACACTATCATGTTTCTACTAGAAATAAATAACTGAACTGAGGCTTTTTTTGAAGAAGCCCAGTGTTAGTAAACAAGCTTAGAGAATGCTCTAAAGGGATTATTAAGTATTGGTAAATAATAAATAGCATTAAGATATTTACAGAATTTTGAACTCTGGAATTTGATAAAACGGTCATTTTTTTTTATACGCCCTATTATATGAGGACATTTCTTAACAGATGTTTTGAGGTCCTCTCAGTATTTAAAATATATAAAATGAATCTCAAGAGATTTGTGCACAATGATAATTACACTATATCCCAAAGCTGTGGAGACCATTCAGAGGACTACCTAAAAATATTATTTGTCATTATTATATTTGTATATTTTCAATAAAATTATACAGATTTTGTCTTATTTTGTAAAATATAGACATAAAGGATGACCTCTTGGTAGAATTTTGAATACTAAGCCTTTTAATTTATTCATACATAACAAATAAATATTTTATATTCTTTACTTTATTTCCTTCATAAAGGAATAATAAAAAATAAAAATCTGGATGGTAATTAATAAACTTTCTCTTTAATTCAGTATGCTATAGATCATGTAGGCCACCCGCCTCGGTCTGCCCCAACTCCCGACAGCTAGGTGATACAGACAGACATTTATTTTCCTTTATTTCCATAAATCTTATCATTATTACCACTCGGATCAGTTGGCATTAACATAAAGAACCAGCTCAGTCCACTCTTTTCCTCAATTTCGGATTTATTCCAACGTCTGTCCTGGTCCCGAGGATTTGACGATACTTCAGGCATTTTATTTCTGTCGTAGGAAATAAATCTCTTAACTATTGGAAGAATGTTTTAGTGAAATCGACTCGATGATTTCGGCTCAAATAAGGATCATCCTATTATCTCTAAATTAACACTTATATTTGAATACAATACAAATTTATATTTTCAACGGTAATGTAGATAATATTGAATAATTTTGATCTTATATTATATTTTACAGTATTTTATATTACTTTCGGTGGGCATTTAGTTTCTTCAAACATCTGATTTATATTGATCTGATAGCGCTAAAACACCTTCGACATGGCTCACGTTGTCATTTTCTTTTCAGAAGTTCCGATGAATATTTATAAGCTAACGGTGTTAAGATACTACAGAGGTAAGAACAGAAATACATAATAAATCGATTAGATAAATATATTTTGTCGTTTGTTTTTTGGAGTTTAGGTCCAAATTTTGACAGGATTCTTTCGAGTACGGAACTTCAGTGATAAAAAAAAATAAAACTGTGCAAAATTTCTTTTGGACCGTTATCCCACCACACGATCTGAAAATCGATTATGTGTTACGATGTTTCGATCGATTGGAATTCAAGAATAAATTTTCGTTTTTGGAATACTTAA
Source organism: Euschistus heros (assembly GCA_003667255.2). NCBI lineage: Eukaryota > Metazoa > Arthropoda > Insecta > Hemiptera > Pentatomidae > Euschistus > Euschistus heros. Next base: position 34,037 of record RCWM02000616.1, on the reverse strand, counting down.
AAACAGGGTTTGAAATTGATAATTAAAAAAAATAAAAACAAAAAAATCAAATCCAATTAAACTTTTTTATCTGGAATTTTTAAAATCATTTGATGATTTTTATTAAGATCGATTTTTATTTTTGATCATAAATGATAATAAAAATTAAATTCTGATCATTATTTTTGACAACATTTTTACAATTAACAATAATAATAATTTTTGAGTAATTCCTTTCAAAATCAGAAATTTAATTTTTTTTAAATTATTTCCATGATATATTTTTAGCCTGGAGAAGTAGGTTGAGATTAATATAGTATACTATTAGCAAAAGAACATCTTTACTTTTGAAATCCATTACAAATTTTGGCTTACAAAAAAAATATTTATACATAAAATTAAAAGTATAAAAAAAATATTGGGATCTTGGGAACCCAGTTGTAATCAAATCCTTAAAAACGATCCCAAATATGTAAACAAAATAAAAGTACGGAACAGAAAAGGTAATGGATTAGATTGAATCTTAATATAACGTTAGAATGTATTTTATTCTCTCTTTAAATTATAAAATATTGAAAATGTGTACATTAATACTGTATACAAACATATAATCATTTGTGTGTATATAAACATTTTTTTGATAGCAATTTAATCATTATTTTTTATGCAATACCGTATTACTCAGTGAGTGATCATAATTTTTAATAAAATCAATAAAAATAAAAAAACAATTGAAAATTTTATTTATTAATCAGGAATGATTTTTAAATTAAAAATCAAATATAATAATTATTACATGATTTTTTTGGAAAAAATAATTATTGATTTCAAACCCTGCTTAAAAGTTACAAACGTTCTTAGCTTCCAGTTATTTATAAACTCATTTACAAAAAAATAATTGAATCTATTTGGGCTTGAAACTGAGGTTTGAAACTTCGTTAAACCATCCAATTCTTCTCTTATCCAGTCCTTTGAAAAATCCTCAATGCTTCTCAACAAATCAAAAACGAATTATTCATTATAAATATAATGCTCCAGATATTGCTAAATGCTATCATCAAAAGCTCTATCGATTCCACAAGTCTCTCAATTTATATCTCACTCGATTCTCGATAATCCTTCGAGGTGTCTGAAAAAAATATGGCCTCGGTATTACTAATAATGGTTTTCTGTTCTTTATATTATTATTATTACTAATTATTTTTCCTTACACTTATTTGATGGATATATTCCATATAGTAGAATATCTCAATAAATAAATTAAAATATTTTTTTTCTAATTTGGCTGACCTCCATGTCCATACAAAATTTGTAAAATATGTTGCAACTCGTAATGCTATCAATATTACGCTAGCTAGGCTTTCCCACTTTTCTTTTAACATAATTGACTATATTACCAAATTACCCAGGTCAAAACTGAGGAATTTCAGATTTTACAGAACACTTATTATGATTTTAAAATATATTACATTAAATAAATCATTTTTTTTTTTTTTCATTTATTGATATTTACAACTGTACAAAATAATATACAACAAGTAAATGTGTTGACAGTGAATACAATGACATGTAAATAACTTGTGAAGAACTACTCACTAGTAGCACTTCAATAAAATCTACACTAAAAGGTCTCTAGGCCATCTTCTTTTCAGACGCCTCGGAGGATTATCAGGAATGGAATAGGAAGCAAGTTGGGTGACTAGTGGATTCCAGTGGTTATGGAACTTACTATGAAAGGATAGGTATCCGGTTTGGGCTAAATCTTCAACATATGGAACATTAAGACCTTTATGGATAAGTTTATTGGTCACAAAGTAAGGAGCATTGAGGATTTTTCAAAGGATTTTGGATTGTTAGGATTGAATACGAGATGAATTGGATGGTTTAGTAGAGCCCCAAAGCTCAACTCCGTACGTCCAAATAGGTCGAATCACAGTCATGTAAATGAGACTTTTGTAATTAAATGGGAGCTTTGAAAGTTTGTCTAGTAAATGTTGAAGTAGTCTGTAACGACGAGTTTCTTGTCGTTTTAGCCTTGTATGTGGATTCCAAGTAAGACGTTTGTCCAAGTGGAGTCCTAGGTATCGGATCTGTTCAACAGGGAATAGTGAATATCATTAAATAACACTGTACAAAACGATTTGTCTAAATATCCAATATTTAAAATCTACTTCAAAATATTCAAGCGGTGATATACTACAGAGGTAAACAAACATTTTCATTTGGTAGAGTGTTATTGAAAGAAGACATCCGTATTAAGAAATAATCTGTCAAACGTAAACAGTTTATGATCTAGAGACCTACGAAAATATGAAATCCTATATTCATTTCTGGGCATCACAATTTTAGAGTCATGGAGAATAAGTTGTGAAAATCGTCAAAATTAATATAAAAGACTATGGATGGACATGGTACGAAGAGTGTAGCTAACTACATATTTGGCAGGAGTAACATTAAGTTAAAGCCAGATCTAAGAACTCGCGTCATCCGGGTGAAGAACCGACTCTTGAACACTCGCCAAAATTTAAAATGAGTAAGATTTAGAGGTCAATTTCAAGGGAAGAAGTCGCTATTTCGACCGTGATATAAAGCTCGCGGTGGAAGACAATATTTTCGACATGTTGGCGTAGATCCAGGCATGCAGGGACCTAGGCTTCCCTTTCATTCGCCATATTTATAAATAGTTTATTTAATACTTTGTTTATTTTATATTTCTTCTCTTCCACTGAATAAAGTATCTCGTTTAATAAAGGTGGCCGTGGCTTGGACATCATTCAGGGCTGCCAACTAAGTATCAATTTAACTTGTTCTGCTTTATAGCTGGGTTATAACGCCAACACTGTTCGTGGCTATTTCAGATCGCAAAATTTGTTCTCCGTTACCAAAATCGGATTTATGGTCGAGCCGTGTAAAATTTTATGCGGCATTATTTATGTAAAGTTTGGTAAATATATTTTTAAAAATCCATTTCAGATATTTTTTTTTCTATTTTATGGCATCTTACAATATTCCAGTAATAAGGTAGTTTGTCTACATCTCCATCATGGCCTATATAGCTACGGACTATATCTCTTGAAATTCTGGCTTTTTATTGTTTTTTGTTCTAACTGGATCGCTATGCGCCATGCAAATATCTTACCACATCGTACCAAAAAAACCTTTCTATATTCTTGATCTAATAACTATAATAGTTCTTCTATCCAAATCCTAAACTCAAGATCCCAACCTTTTAACCTATATACCCCTCACATAAAAAACTGCTTCCTTTGACAAATCCTTTATCATTGATGCTACCTCCTTCTGGAATCCCCTAGCCACTTCTATTCGTAAAACAGCTTTCATAACTTCCTTTAAAAATAATTTGTTTTTGTACCTTTTAGACAATCAATCTTCCACAAAAATTTAAATAGTTAAATAAATACTTAGAATAACCTTTTTTTTCTTTCTTTATATATATATATATATATATATATATATATATATATATATATATTATATATATATATATATCGATTGTATTTTATGTTATTATTATTATTTCATATATTTATTTATTTTTATTTTTTTTTCCCCATTTATTGATATTTACAACTGTACAAAATAATATACAACAAGTAAATGTGTTGACAGCTAATACAATGGCATGTAAATAACTTGTGAAGAACTACTCACTAGTAGCACTTCAATAAAATCTACACTAAAAGGTCTCTAGGCCATCTTCTTTTCAGACGCCTCGGAGGATTATCAGAGATGGAGGAGTAAGCAAGTTGGGAGACTAGTGGATTGGAGTGGTTATGGAGCTTACTATGGAAGGATAGGTATCTGGTTTGGCCTAATCAGAAACATATGGAACATTAAGATCTTTATGGATAAGCTTATTGGTGACAAAGTAAGGAGCATTGAGGATTTTTTGAAGGATTTTGGATTGTAAGGATTGGATACGAGATGAATTGGATGGTTTAGTAGAGCCCCAAAGTTCAACTCCGGACGTCCAAATAGGTCTAATCACAGTTATGTAAATGAGTCTTTTGTAATTAATTGAGAGCTTTGAACGTTTGTCTAGTAAATGTTGAAGTAGGCTGGAACGAAGGGCAGTTTCTTGTCGTTTTAGTCTTGTTTGTGGATTCCAAGTAAGACGTTTGTCCAAGTGGAGTCTTAGGTAGCTGATCTGTTCAACAGGGAATAGTGGAATATCAATGAAGGATACTGTAGGGCAGGATGTCGTAGGTTTTACGACGAAGGTTAATTTAATTTAATTTTTTTTCCTGTAAAAAATGTATGCTCTAATTACTGAAGCATCTAATTTGTAAATAATAGGCCAGACTTTTTTATTCTTAAAGAATAAAATTAAGAATTTTTATTCTTAGGGGACATTAAGTCCCAGGATAAAATTTATTTTTTATTTTTTCTTCTACCATTAGTCAACACGAACTACGAATATATTACTTTCATTTCCTTGCTTATTTATTGATTCTTTTTCTCCAAAACTCCTTCGTCGTGGTTACAGATAATAAGGTGGCTAACTCGTATATTTTAGTTTTTAAATCAAAGGACAAATTAAGCAAATGAAAAGAGCTCAAACATAAAACAGCAAAACAACAAAAAAACAATGCATTTCGTATTTCTCCCTGACTGGGAAAAAAACTAATCTACCACTTTTCCTATTTATATTTTAGAGTTGAAAGGTTCAAATTATTTAAATAATTAGTTAAATAAATTAATACTTAATAGTTATTCTAGATCAACAAAGTTAAGATAAAATAATGGTCTTAAACATGAATTTTTTCATTCAAACCAATATAACTCCTAAACGGTAGGTTCTAGCGACAAATGTTATATAACAAAAAATATTCTAAATAAAATTTTAAATCAGAAAATTGTCTTCAAATTTTCGATTCAAACAACACTATCAGAGCTAAAATGTGTCAAAAATGCGCCGACACTTATAAAATAAATGCAAAACGTAACTTATTTCATTCAAACCAATGTAATATAACAAAAATATTTTCCACCAAATTTCTGATACGCCCTCGCGTTTCCTAAAAACGTATCACTTTTGAATAACTCGTCAGCGGTAAAACATGTTACATGTTAATAGCTTTTAAAAAAATCTATTCAGAGGAGTCAACAGGTTGGTAGAAATATATAGAGAGAAATGAAGGTGTATTTTGATTTATATATTTTTTTTTCTAATGATTTATTTTATAGTTATATTTTAAAATATAAATTTGCAATCCATTTCCGGTGAAGCCAATATAAAATTATACTCATTGAGATAAGTATAATACATATAATGCTTCATTAAGTTCATTAGTGCTGTTATCTTGGACACAACATTAGATAACAGTGACAGCGGGACAGTGGCGATCCGGAGCTATAGAGGACGTGACAAGAATTGATAGCGACCTTGCCATTGGCCGGAGGAGGAAAGAATATAAATAAAAGGCAGGCGCTAATTGGAGGAAATTTATCAAAACTCGGTATATGATTAGTGAGCTCCCTGGGAGGGGCGTGGCCAGTCACTTTGGAACATTTCAATTTGCTAGGAACATGATCTATGGCTCTATCTCCTTCGGTCCCTGGACCATCGCTCACAGCGGCCACTAATGTCCAGTAATTGGTCCTCAGGATTGTACTATTAAGGAGCTCTTTAATAGGACCTCCTCCTCTCCTAGGCTTCAAGATCTAACCTAAATAGAATGATGTGTACTGATAACTTGCTATTCTTTGTTTATTGGAGGAAAACTGCTGAGGACCTGTAAGCCAATTGTTTATTTTCTTAAGATACCAGACGTAAAAGAAAAGAAACTGTTTGTCATTTCAGACTACTTCAAAATTTTCTAGACAAACGTAACCTTTCGAATAATTACAAAAAATAGCTAAATAACACTAAATAAAATTTTGGTTGCGAGATCTACTTGGATATAATTGTTTAAAGATCATATTTTGAGTAAGAACAAATGCTGATCTCACTAAGCAGTGACGTTTCATTCATTTTGTTATGTTTGCATCTGATTATTGTAATAGGAGGAGTGACTGATGTTAATTAAAAAGTATAAATATATATATTTTTTTTAAAGTTACATTTTTTATTCAATTGTTTTGAACATGAAAATACTATGTGGATATCAAAGGGAGTAAAAGTTTAAAGGGAGTAAAAAAAAATCCTTAGCTATGCCGTCCTTCAAATGGGGGTCCCGAGCCTGTGCGATGTCAGGTACTCGTTAAAGATCCCTATACTAATTATAACTGGTTAGGAAAAATTTAGGACTCCCACAGTAGCATCGACCGATTAGCCATAGCAGCATAAAGTGACGTTAAACGATATAAACAGACAAACTATGTGGATATCATAATTTATACTCGATTTATATAATCAAATATAACAGGATTTTTAACATCCAAATAAATCTCATCAGATATCCTTTACCATTCATCGAAAACCTACGACTTCCTTTCTTGTAGTATCCTTTAATGGTGTTCCACTAATCGCCCTTGAACAGATCCGCTACCTAAGACTCCATTTGGACATGGAATCCACATACAAGATTAAAACTACACGAACTGCTCGTCGTTTTCGACTACTTCAATATTTAGTTGAAATTCAGACCTTCCAATTAATTTCAAAAAACTAATTTACATAACAGTAATTAGACCCAATTGGACTTAGTGAGTTGAGACCTAGAGCTCAACTAAACCATCCAATTCTTCTCGTATGCAATCCTTACAATCCAAAATCCTTTGAAAAATCCTCAATGCTCCTTACTTTGTGATCAATAAACTTCACCATAAAGATCTTAATGTTCCATATGTTTCTGATTAGGCCAAACCAGATACCTATCCTTCCATAGTAAGCTCCATAACCACTCCAATCCACTAGTCTCCCAACTTGCTTCCTCCTCCATCTCTGATAATCCTCCGAGGCGTCTGAAAAGAAGATGGCCTAGAGACCTTTTAGTGTAGATTTTATTGAAGTGCTACTAGTGAGTAGTTCTTTCACAAGTTATTTACATGCCATTGTATTAGCTGTCAACACATTTACTTGTTGTATATTATTTTGTACAGTTGTAAATATCAATAAATGGGGAAAAAAAAAAAAAAAAAAAAAAAAAATAAATAATATGAAATTATAATAAATAACATAAAATACAATCGTATATATATATATATATATATATATATATATATATATATATATATATATATATATATATAAGAAAGAGAAAAAAAAGGTTATTCTAATTATTTATTTAACTATTTAAATTTTTGTGGAAGATTGATTGTCTAAAAGGTACAAAAACAAATTATTTTTAAAGGAAGTTATGAAAGCTGTTTTACGAATAGAAGTGGCTAGGGAATTCCAGAAGGAGGTAGCATCAATGATAAAGGATTTGTCAAAGGAAGCAGTTTTATGTGAGGGGTATATAGGTTAAAAGGTTGGGATCTTGAGTTTAGGATTTGGATAGAAGAACGCAAAGTTATTAGATCAAGAATATATATCCATAAAGTTCTTAATGTCCCCATGTGTTGCTGATTTAGCCCACAACAGATACCTATCCTTTCATAGTAAACTCCATAACCACTCCAATCCACTAGTCTTTCAACTTGCTTTTCATTTTATTCCAGATAACTCGGGATCTAGTATATTGAACTTTTATAAGTTCTACAAAATTGCTTTAAAAGCAATTAACGTGTCATTTTTAGCATTATTATCAAATTTACTTTATGTATTCTATTTTTATATTGTATATACAGTTGTGAATTTCTATAAACAGTTATATAAAAAAAAATGCAATTATAATGAGGATGAATAACAACAGGCTTACGAAACAAATTTTCAATCATGTTTATAAGAGTAAAAATACTAACCAAAGGATTCAGGGAATTAAGGAAGACATGGCAGAGATTGGTACAACAGATAAAGTAATACAAGACAGAACAGCTTTCAGAAGAATGATACTAAACTACAAGGGTTTGTAGAAGAAGGAAAAGAGATTAGGAATTAGCTCCTGGGCAGAAGATAGAAGGAGACAGCAAAGTGAACGGATGAAGGACTATTGCGAATCAAGAAAAAAGTACAGAAATAATTGCATATGATTACTTCATGGGGTCCTAGGCGGCCAAAATCAAGAAGAAAAAATAAATAAAAAATAATGCAATAGAAAAGTAATGGTTCCTTAACATCAAGACTTTTGTTGACCCAAAATTATTATAAACATCAAACTTGTTCATAGCATTACAGTCCTCAAACTGAATGTTTAAATAATAGTCCTCATAATTTAACAGAAATACAAATTTACGAAATGTAAATATCAAACTGTATAATTCCGTTCCCATAAAAACTAAAGCAACTTCACAAAATAAGCGGCCAATTTTCCAATAATTTGCGATCCGATGAACTTGATGCGATCCAAATTACTGCCAGCCTCGGAGCGGAAGATGCCGTTGACAGGCAGAGGCAGATTGGCAGCCTTGGTAGGAAGTGCTGCTCCGACCAAACCTGTTTGTATGTTTTTAATTGGTTCCGTGTAACTCGGACCTAAGTGGCCGTGGGGTTCGCCGAGGAGCGCGCGCCATCCTGAGCGGGGCATGTTAAATGGCTCCTCTGTGTCATACTTAAGGCCGGGCCCCTCATTAAAGGACATTCTACAGCTACTGTCCGCTGGGTCAGCGATGTTTCCAGTTTACTACAGTCAGCTGGAGTCCAGGAGTAGGACTGGAGAAGTTACTTGACAGCTTTTAATCGGCGGGTTTTTTTTCTTTATTTTTTTTTTTGTTTCATTTTGAAAAGTTTAAATAGGAAGTAATGGTCACTGCTAGATTAAATATATTCATTTTATTATTTATATATATTTTTTTATAATAAACTATTTATTGATATTAAAAACTGTATACATTTTTTACAATGAGATGTCAATAACATGTAAAGAACTACACACTAGTAGCACTTCAATAGCTTTATCGGGACTTAAAGGTGAGGCAAGTTGGAAGACTAGTGTATTGGAGTGGTTATTGAGCTTACTATGAAAGGATTGTTATCTGGTTTGGGCTAAATCTGCAACATATGGAACATTAAGATCTTTATGGATAACTTTATTGGTTACAAAGTAAGGAGCATTGAGGATTTTTCAAAGGATTTTGGATTATAAGGATTGGATAAGAGAAGAATAGGAAGGTTTAGTGGAGCCCCAAAGCTCAACTCCGTACGTCCAAATAGGTCTAATCACAGTGACGTAAATAAGTCTTTTGTAGTTTTTTGGGAGCTTTGAACGTTTGTCTAGTAAATGTGGAAGTAGTCGAAAAATAAGAGCTTTTTTTGTCTTTTAAATCTGTGTTTAAATATTTCTAAACCTAAATAATATTGTTTTCTCCCAGATGATTATTAAAAAAAAAAAATCTATATAAACTTTTGAAGTCACGTGATTTTCATAGCTAATGCATTTTAAAAGAGATTTTGAATAAGATATATCAAGAATTATAAAACAATTATTTTTAAAAAATAATAAATAAAATATATATTTAAACAATAGACTTCTTCAAAATTTACTATACTGGCGTTTAAAACTGTCTAATTAATTACAATAGACTTATTTACATGGCAGTAATGAGGTCATAGCGCAAAACTGACATGTTTGATTTCTAATATTTATTTAAAGATTTAATATCTATATATAAAAAATCTATTTTTCAGAGTGCTAGTAACTCCTCCCCGTATTGAATTACACTACCTTGACATTGTAATTACAAGCAGGTAAAATATTTAACAGGTGTCAAAACATGTAAAAAAAAAAAAAAATTAAAAATTAATTGAATTCCTTCTTGTATTTTATTCAATAATTAATGTTTGCTTTCATCAATAAATATTTTATTTTTATTTTCCCAAACCAGATACCTATCCTTAGGTAAGCTCCATAACCACTTAAATCAGTTAGTTTCTCAACTTGCTTCCCGCACCATTCCTGATAACCTCCAAGGCGTCTGAAAAGAAGATGGCCCAAAGACCTTTTAGTGTAGAATTTTTATCAAAGTGCTACTGATGAGTAGTTCTTTTCAAGTTTTATCACGTCATTGTAATAGTTAACAGTAGATTTACTTGATGTATAAATTTTGTACAGTTGTAAATTTCAAGATATTGTTATAAAAAAATTTTTTTTTTGTTTGGAAACCATTCATTATTATTTATTTTCAAACATTTTCAATAGATAAAATTTTGGTATGTCTGTGTTTTACCATAAATATATATAATCTGTAAATCAATGTGCTGATGTTTTGAATTTTTTGTAGCTTTTTAAAACTGATGATGTGTATTTAGCATTCGAAACTAGTTTTCTAAAAAAATAATTCCAATAGCAGTGGCAATTAATTCATCAATACTGATTCTATCCATCATGGTGTACCTCGAGTGAAATGTAGGTTTTTCTTGAGCCGGGGAGAAATCCGGCCAAGTATGAAATATTACAAAAATCATCTAGACGGTATTAAAATAACTCGTATTTACTCTAAACTAGTTTTCACAACCGGTACCATAAACGATTCCTTATCGTGTAATTACTGGAAATTTAAATTTTTTTAAGCGAGTGACAGGCGTGATCTCTTTATAATCGGTACTTTGAACGTAAAAGAGAACATTAAAATTCACCAGCTCTTGAATCCTGACAGCCAAGAACCACGGTAGTAATTCAACTGTTTCGCTATTTTCTGAAACTCCTTCGACGGGTACAAGATACATAACTGCGGAGGTCGAACGGAATTGGGTCGAGCTGTTAAGTGGTGTTAAGGAGATTAGATCTGGAAGCCGATAAGTTGGCTGATCCTCTGGATTGGGCCCAGGTCCTTAAGGATTGATATGTCCTTAGCGTGTCCTTCCAGCGGGTCCTGGCATCTTGGAGTGAAAGCATATTCATATAATTCAAAGTAATCAAAAAGTTGGTGTTTTTGATTGCGTACACTTTAAAATCCTTAATCCGCGGTCGGGTCCGACTGTGTTAGTTGTCACCAATGCATATTATTCTCTGACTGCAACAATTCTTTCTATAAACATTAATCAATTTAACAGTACGTCTTTACCCAGTGCACATGGACCCTTATAAATTGTGTTGGTCACTCAAACAATTTACTTTTAACTTTTAAAAGGGGACGTTTGCAGTTGTAACTCAAAGATTTGAATGCCGATTTTTGAGTGGGTAGTAGGGAGGGACCTATAATAGGAATTGTTTAGGATTTTAGTAGGCATGGGGCTGTCAATTTCTGAAAAAATGTAAATAATTTGCGCTATCTCACATATTTCGGCACCGATTAACACCAAATTTTAAGGTCATCTAGAAGACGTAAAACTGCATAGTTTAGCCCAAATCCGGAGGTCGCAGGATTTCCCCTTATTGAAATATCTCAAGTTATAGCTGACCTTGGATTTTTTCATTCACATCAGTTTTTGTCCACTAAAATCTAGAGTAAATCCAATGTTATACGCATGAATAAAATCAGAATGTATGTTGATTCTAATGATGCTATTACCATTGTAATCCAATGAACGCAGCAGTTTTTATGGCCGTTAGAAATTGTTGATCAAATTTCAACTTCAAAATTTGAACCTCCTCGAAAGGGGTAAAAAATCAATATTTTTTTTTTATTTTGATAACATTTCACATATGAGGGTTTTATGTTGCGTTAAATCGAAATTTGAGGTAAGTTGTTCATGAAAAAAAAATTCAACCGATTTACAGCGGATTTCCTTACAATTTTGTCATTTTTTTAGAGTTTTTGAGCACCCTATAGTTGGGTGGTGACTTGGCCATAACGGAAGTATTTTTATATCTAATAGCATACATAACTTCAGTTAAACGTGAAAGAATCATTTCTCTATCTTGACTGAGAGCTGAAAAAAAAAAAAAATAAAACGTGATTTTCATATTTTATTTTTTTTTCCTCGGCTCCTAATGCCCATTGGAGGCTATAACTCTAGATTTGCACTATTATAGGTCCTTAATACCCACTCAAAAATCGGCATTCAAATCTGTGAGTTACAACTGCAAACGTCCCATTGTTAGAACATGTTTTACCCGTTACGTAGTTGGTCAGAAATGATACGTTTTGGGGGAGTACGAAGGCGTTACGCGTAGTTTAACGCCCTAACTCTATTGCCAATAGTATCTTTATCAGATATTTAATAGAAAATATTTTTTGTTCTATAACATATGTTGCTAAGACCTTCCGTTTAGGAGCTATATTGGATTGAATGAAAAAAGTCACGTTTGCCTAATTTTTTTTAAATACTGAGGCTTTTTTGTCAGGCTCTAGCTCTGTTGGTGTTTCTCGGATCGAAAATTTACCAGTAGTTTTCAAATCAGAAATTTAATGTAGAATATTTTTTGTTCTATAACATTTGTCGCTAGAACCTACCGTTTAGGAGTTATATTGCTTTGAATGAGAAAAGTAACTTCAGCCTAGCTCTGTTGGTGTCACCCGAATCGAAAATTTCACAATTTTCTAATCAAAAATTTAATGAAGTAATTTTTTTTTTCTATATAGTTACTTCTGAAATCCGTATTTTTTCACAATTTTTTTATATAGAACATCCATTTATTGTTAATTTAATTTAAATAATTTAAAATCGTACATGTAAGAGGAACAAAATAAAAAACATAAGGGCATAAGACTGCAAAGAGAATTAATTGAAAATAGCTATTTAAGTATCCTACTGAAAAAGGAATCACAGGTAAGCGAAAAAAAAAGAAAACATATGAGGATCGATATTGAAGATAGCAACCTCTTAAATATGTTTTATGTTATTATTTCTTCAGCCGAGATGTTCAAGAAGGCATTTTCTTTTCTTCTTATTAGAAATTTAATGTAGAATATTTTTTGTTCTATAAAATTTGTCGCTAAAACCTACCGTTTAGGAGCAATATTGGTTTGAATGAAAAAAGTCACGTTGTAAAACTTTTTTCACCCTCAAATATGAAACACTTTGACACGCTTTAGCTATATTGTGTCCTTGAATCGAAAATTTGACTGCAGCCTGCTTATCAAAAATTTTGGTATTAACATTTTCTCTAAATATTTTTGTTCTATAGCATTTTTCGATAGAACCTACCGTTTAGGAGTTATATTGCTTTAAATGAAAAAATGACGTTATTACGGTTTGTTTTTTTTTTTTCACCCTCAAATATGAAACACTTTGACACACTTAAGGTATACTGGTGCTCTCGGATCGAAAATTTGACAATACTGTACTTCTCAAAAATTTAATGTAAAATATTTTTTGTTATATAACATTTTTCGCTAGTACCTACCCTTTAGGAGTTATATTGCTTTGAATGAAAAAATTCACGTTATTACGGGGGGTTTTTTCACCCTCCTAACTGAAACATTTTGATACATTTTAGCTCTGTTGGTGTTCTCTAATCGAAAATTTATTAAATATTAAATTATTAGAAATTTAATGTAGAATATTTTTTGTTATATAACCTTTCTCGCTAGAACCTAACGTTTAGAAGCTATATTAGTTTTTAATGAAAAAAGTCACGTTGTAAAACTTTTTTCACCCTCAAATATCAAACACTTTGACACGCTTTAGCTATATTGGTGCTCTCGAATCGAAAATTTGACAATACTGTACTTATCAGAAATTTAATGTAGAATATTTTTTGTTATATATAATTTTTTGCTAGGACCTACCTTTTAGCAGCTAGATTGGTTTGAATGGAAAAATTCGCGTTTTCCTATATTTTTTGTTTTAAAGCTTTAACACGCTCTAGGTGTTTTGTAGCTGCTTAGTGTTGATCAAAAATTTGAAGACAATCTCCTTATTAGAATTATATATAAAAACAGTAGATTGTAAATAGACATCTATCATCTTTTGTTTTTCCAAGTCAATTTCAAAAGTAAGAAATTTAATTTTTTTCTATGTGATGTATTACTTTGATTCCTGAGCCTGCAGTATTTTCCACAAGTATTACAATATTATCTTCAACAAATTTAAAAGTAAATTTGAAATAAATAACTTGATTATTAAAAATTCCGATCCTCAGAAGACAATTGATATGGAACGGCCGTGTTGCCGACCGACACAATCAACATGGCTATATTAGAATACAGTTAGTTGATGGAATTATTCATACAGAGTTGACGCCAGCTAACTATCTTAGTGTGGTCATTATCATGCTCTGAGGTGCCTGTAATCACCTCCGGGGGGGGGGGGGGGGGGCAATCAGATAGATTACGGTGGCCTGTCCCATTGTTCCGCCACCTCTGACCCTTTCATCGCTAATACAATCGTCTGAGGAGAAAGTAGAATCTCTTAATATTATTTATTTATTTATTTTAATAAAAAAATATAAATGTTAAACGATCGGCATTGAAAAACAATTTTCCGTCAAAAGGAGTGATAACAGATTCCCTTGAAACGGGAGAAGATAAGATTCAGATCACCTTCCTGATTTTTTTGAAGGACCTCATTTTAAGATAAGAGAATTTTGAACCGTTTCCACTCAAATACTAATCGAAATATTAAAAAATTATTTATATCATTATAAAAATAGAGTTTTTCATTAATTTTGTAATTATAAATATTTTCTAGTATTTGATGAGATGACAATAAAAAACCAAACGTACTGCAGAGACATTCCCAAACAAGGGACATCCCTCATAAGCGGACAGTTTTAATTAAAACCTAATAACAATTATTAAAACTACCTACCTAGTGTCCAAGGCGACATTTTCAAAGAAAATGTTTGGTAAAATTCTGTATCGAAAAAATTGATTCTAAATCGATGCATATTTTTTATTTTGGTACAATGCACCCCTAAGAAATAAGAAAAAAAATAAAACGTGTTAAAATTCTTATGTTAAATTAGATTGCATACATCAAGTACAAAAAATGATATTTACATAGTTCTTGCATGTTTAAAACATATAGTTGAGCAAAAAATGTAATTTTTTATTTTTATATTTATGTATTTTTTTTTTTCAATCTACATCAGTTACTCATCCCATTACAATAAGCAGATGCAAACATAACTATATAAATGAAACGTCAGGCCTGAGTAAGATCAGCTTCCTTTCTTATCCATAATATTATCTCTTACATTTTTATTTTAAAGAAGAAGAAGAAGAAAAAAGAACTTTATTCTGGGACAACTTGTCCCCCAAGAATAACAAAACGAGTACAATACATAGAACAATCGTCTGGCTATGATAATTAATTATAATAAATGATAATAAAAATTGATTAGTAATTAAATTATGAGTTACAAAAATGAATTAAGGAAACTTGTAATAGGATACATCTTATGTGTACTATTATAATGTATATAACTTAAATATTCATGTTTTACATTTGCTCGGAAGATTGAAGATCCAGGAGGTAAAGAAATAGATGTTGTTTAAAGGAAGTAAGAGTGGAGCTTTTTCGAATTGTGATGGGCAATGAATTCCATAAAGAGGAAGCACGGATAATAAAGGATTTCAGTTCGATGAGCCGGAGTGTATAGGTTGATGGGTTGGGTTCTAGTATTTAAAAGGTGAACGGAGGAGCGCAGAGTAAGGAGGTCATGGATATAGGCGGGTTTTTTGGTTTTTAAGGTTTGGAATATGAGAGCACCCAGGAAGTATTGACGTCGAAAACTGGGGTAAAGCCAACCAATTTCAGAATACTTATGAGATATGCGAGAACGTCTGGAGGTCCCGAAAATAAATCTAATAAAACAGTTCATTACTCTTTTACATCTCATCTCGAGCTCTTCAGACAGTCCTCCATATACTGTGGATATTCAATTATTTTATATCAAATAATTGAAATTTACAAGATGATAAAAGTATGGTTGACTGGATGATGAATGGAGAAGAAGATAGTCAGAGATGCAGTCAAAGTAACACCACGTCAAAGAAGAATACTTTAATACGTGCCAACGTTTCGACCTGATGACTGATCAGTATCAGGTCGAAACGTTGGCACGTATTAAAGTATTCTTCTTTGGCGTGGTGTTACTTTGAAATTTACAACTGCACAAATATATATATATCAAGTAAATGTGTGGATAACTATTACAATAACATGTCAAAACTTGAAAAGAACTACTCATATTTTCTCTAGGATATGATTTTTATAATATTTTTTATATGAATGTAGAGTCTGTCATGTCTAAATGTGATCTTGTACCGAAAAAAAAATAATCTGATATAGACCTGGTTGTGATAAAGTAGTGAATAAATCAAAATTATGCACTTTTCAGTATTTCATTTTTGATAGGTTTCCTAAATTCTGTAATTACTCTAAAAATACCATTTTCACCAAATTAGGTACTTTAAAGGCTTTTTAAGAAGCACAACTTAACAAATATTTCACAACTTAGATATTAAAAATTCTACTTCGAAGTTTAATAGTTAACTCGTTTATTGAAGGGAATTTGAATTATCCACTTCTTTTATTACAGAGAGGAATAATTTTAATAATTATTAAAAATTCTGAATTATTTTCTGTATAACTCAATTGAGAATAGTTTCGTATTATAAGATTTCGAAGTATAAAAACAAAAACAAAAATAAATCTGAAGCTCGTGTATGATTTTGCAATTGAAATAGACGTGAGAATTAACTGTGGCTAATTATTATTGTATAGCCGTTGAAAGAATTGGCGTGTATTATATCATTAGCATATTAGCATATTAACATATTACCATAGCAACATTATCATATGACGTAAATAAATCATAGCCATTGTGCTCCATAGCCATCTCTTTATATCTCCGCTATCTTACACAACTTTGTAATCTAACATTCATATGTTTTTTATAGTTTTTTTTTTTTTTTAATTATCAATTAGCGATTGTTTTGAGAGGCTTCTGTTTAGTAAAAAAAAAAACGAAAAGTATTTAAAAAAAACATTAAAATTTATATAAAAAATGTAAACATCTGAAAGAGTATGAAATTCATAAGGTAGTTTACTGTTATACTTTTTTTTAAATTTTTTTTATTTTTTTTTTTTATCTTGGATATGATACTTTCTCTTCTCAAATCACTTCCTATAAGGAAAGGCGCCTTTGGAGATTCAAGATAAATCCACGCACCTTTCAACAAATAATAAACAAAAAACAAATGATAACTGTCACCATGGTTACCATTCAAGTCTCCGACCCTCAAAGTTCTGTTTCCATGGTTACAGTTTGCAAACGTCATTACTCTATTTATAAACCTTTTCATCTTAATATTTTTTGATTCAACTTTTAAATAATCTCTCCCATTCTCTCATACTTGTCCGACGTAAAATTACGTGACATCGCTACGTAGGTAGGATTGTAGACTTTATTGAGACAATAAACAATAAACATAGTGCTGCCCAACTTTATTGGGTTGCTACAAACACAGCATACTCATCTATCCAATTAAAGAGAACAATATAATTTATAATGTATTGGTTTGTTATACATGAAATGTCCGTTTTCAAGGTAAAGGGATTTTAGTAAAAATACAATATGAAAACAATATAATTTTATTCGAAGTATTTACCTTCTTTTTCTACACATTTTTCCCAACGTGACAAACTTTTTTATCCCGGATTTGAAAAACTCTGAGCTTTGAAGTGAAACAAAATCTGAAAACGCACTTTTGATTTCAGCATCATTTGCAAAAAATTTTCCTCTGCAGAAGTAGTCTAAATTCCTGAAAAGGTGATAATCTGTTGGAGACAAGTCGGGAGAATATGGTGGGTGCGGAAGAACTTCGTACCCCAGCTCTTTCAATTTATGCATGGTAAGTTTTGAAACGTGGGGTCTAGCGTTGTCGTGTAGGAGTATAGGGCCCTTCCGATTTACCAATCCAGGTTGTTTTTTTCAATAATTTTTCGTGCATTTGGCCAATTTCATTGCAGTAGGTTGTAGAGGTAATGGTCTCACCTCTCTAATTACAGTTAGGGGTCTTCCTCGGGGCTGGTTTTCCAAGTTGGTATCCCCAGTCGAAAACTTAGCAAACCAACGGCGAATGGTTCGTTCATTTACATTCCCTTCCCCAAACGCCTTACAGATGTTTCTAGCAGCCTCAGCTGCCGAACGACCTAGTTTAAACTCATAAAAAAATATTACACGAAAATCACGTGTTTCCATGTTCATATTTGAAGGTATACTAAACAGTGTGTAATTGATTGGGAAGCTAATGTTTATAAAAGAAAAGTAGAGGATTAGTAACTGCTTGATATGATATGTGAACTTTGGAAGTAAACAACAGAGACTCGCAAAATCCTCTATGTATTTCAAATATTATAAAATCGGACATTTCATGTGAAACAACCCAATAGTTATAATTCTATAATATAATACTCAATACTATTTTATACTAGACAAATTAATAATAACTTTTTTTTCCTTCCTTTTTAATTTTTATTCATTTTTAAAACTATTTTTTTTCCTCTTTTATTCCCCTCATTTTCCTACTTCACTTCATTCTTTCATTTTATTTTATTTCCCCCCTAATATTCACATCTCTCGTTGTTCTTATTTCCTTTCCCTTTTTTCCCTTTTATTATTTTTCCTCCCTTCCTTTTCTCTCTTTCTACAATTAATACTACCCTTACTTACCACACATTCATATACATATATGCACATACAATCAGGAATCAGATAAATTGCTACATTAAATTAAATTAAATTCGGTGCATGCTTGAAAAAAATTTGTATGACACTCCTTTATAAATGATTTTTTTTGATTGATTGATTTCAAATATTAAAAAAAAAAAAATTCCTCTGTTTTAAATTAACAACCCCGTCGCCATGGCTACCAATCCCATCGGCGACTCTAGCTAATTCTGTTTCTATGGTTACTACTTCCGCACTATCTTATTCTGTTAACTTAACATTTAAATAACTAAATATTTTTCGTTTGATACATTTTTAAAATATATTAATAAATAATAATAGTTGTCACTAATTAAGTAATTATATCACATTAAAAACAATTAACAATAGTTCACGTGATAATGACGCCGTCACCATGGCAACCATTCCTTCTGCTCTCGTGTCTCGCTTTCACCGTTTACATGGTTACAACTTCCAAACAGTCTTATCCTGTTTAATTACGAGTACCCATTTAAATAATCGCTGTTTATTTTTTTAAATAGAGTTAAGATACTTGTTAATAGAATTTGAATATTTATTTAAAAATATCGTTACAAATAATTTTAGTTTTTACAGATTAATATATAACACACCAAAAAACAGCAAATAAAAAACAATATAACAATCCTGTCACCATGGTAACCATTATCGTTCCGGACTCTCGCTATGATTATGTTTATGTTTCCATGGTTACGGCTCTCTCACTCTCTCTCTCACTCCCTCTCTCTCTCTCTCTCTCTCTCTCTCTCTCTCTCTCTCTCTCTCTCTCTCTCTCTCTCTCTCTCTCTCTCTCTCTCTCTCTCTCTCTCTCTCTCTCTCTCTCTCTCTCTCTCTCTCTCTCTCTCTCTCTCTCTCTCTCTCTCTCTCTCTCTCTCTCTCTCTCGCTCTCTCTCTCTCTCTCTCTCTCTCTCTCTCTCTCTCTCTCTCTCTCTCTCTCTCTTCTCTCTCTCTCTCTCTCTCTCTCTCTCTCTCTCTCTCTCTCTCTCTCTCTCTCTCTCTCTCTCTCTCTCTCTCTCTCTCTCTCTCTCTCTCTCTCTCTCTCTCTCTCTCTCTCTCTCTCTCTCTCTCTCTCTCTCTCTCTCTCTCTCTCTCTCTCCCTCTCTCTCTCTCTCTCTCTCTCTCTCTCTCTCTCTCTCTCTTTTCGTTAGTATTCTATCGAACTGTTGATACCATGTAATATTTAAATATTATTAAAAAGCGATTTTTCTAATTAACAGTATTGAAACTAGACAGATACAATTTTTGCAAGTAAACCAGATCGACTCGATTTCAGACGAAGAAGCAGTACTCCACAACGTAATTATACATGTAAATTCCCCCTTATATATAAAATTCGATTGAAGAGTTAGTTGCTTTAATCAGAGTAGAAGTAAATTTATTCAGAGGACGACTCCCCCCTCCCCCGCTACCCCTTCCAGGACAGGGCAAACACGGACATCAGTAATATTCAGGACCTGGAATCCTGGAACCTGGAGGAAAGGGTTTGGATCCATTAGGAAAAAAAGCTGTTTAGGGGGAGAAGTCGTTTAGCGGGCAGCTGCGGATCTTCCTTTTTTTTTTCTTTTTTTTTTTTTTATCTCATCGGCCGTTCCAGTTGATTCCAGAGTTTCCCATTAGAGGGCGGATAATGAAGGGTTTAACGAAGTTTACATTCGGATCTGGAGGAGTCCTTTGGTAGGATCGCTCTTTGCACCAAGCACTTTGCACTCTTTGCACACAGCTGTCAAACACCGAGTCCTTGTTTGTATACGCTCAGATCAGGCATTCCAGACACGGATGCAATAAAACTAGATTGCAGGAATCGAGTAGTATTAGTCGCTTCCAATCGATACATTGTGATTAAAGATTACCATCTCTCGGTAACATCACAATCAAATCCTTTATTAGACTAAAATACATAATACCAATAGGATCGTTTTGGATTATTATTGACAACAGAAAAGAACTATAAGGTTAAGTTAAGGTTTGACAGTCATCTAAATGGGTTGTCTGTTATTAATTCGTTGATTATTACCTTGGACTAATGCTTGACCGGAGGATGACGCACATCTCATCGAAACGCCAAACACTAAATGTTACTTAATTCCCTAGTTGTACGAGATTCTAAATTAAACCTAACAATAAATCAAAAACTCAATACCTAAACTTACCTAATTTAAGCTATTTGGAAATAGACCTCACGGAAACTGTCAAAACGACGATTATACGAAAACTAAAAACTTTTAGGACAATCACACAAGTACCTTGGTACGTATGTAACATAATTCTGCACACGGACTTACACATGCCTACTGTCAAAGAACACATAAATACCTACTACAAAAGATTTCAGGCTTAAAGGTCATCCCAACAAACTCATACACGACATAAAATTAAATGACCAACAAGAGAGATGGAGGTACCACTGGGCAATGCTCCACTTCACGCAATTTTCATTTTTTATAGCCATTACATTCGCTGGTTGTCCCGCGATGTTTAGCGTGGTGGCATAGGTCTTTCACGAAATACAATCAAATTTTGAGATATAGGATCTAATAGCAAATTTAACCAGTTTTGAGATGAGGAAACGAAATTTGGGATCGGACAAATATTTTGGGAGTTATAGCGAGAAATGCGCTGAGAAAAACGAGATCACTACAGTAGGGGTTCCTCAGCGTGCTAGCAAGTTTTACAGGTTCTGATTTACGTTATATGGGGTCAAATAGTAAATTTAACCAGCTTTCAGATGACATAAAGAAAGTTTTGATCGGACCAATAGTTTCGGAATTATAGCCAAAAGATAAGTGCGACTTGCCACAAGCATTCGATCCCCCGTCCATATCTCTCTAAGCATTCATCCGAGAAAAAAAGTGTATACAACCTCTTTTGTTGAAAATTTTATGTAGATTAATTTAGTATATAGATATTTTTTCGCTAGAGACAGTATTTTTCGAGTTATTAACGAAAATCTGAAAAATAAACCTTTAGAGACACCCCAACCCTTTGATGCACTGCCACCTCTTAGTACTTTTAGTATGTTATTGAACACTTTCCCGTATAAACTGTGCCAACATTGGCTTCTACATGAATTATCTCCGCTATTTTTCCTTCGTTGCCTGAACTAACTAGTGTAATAATAAGAAAGTTTGAACTAATTAAACATCATTTAGGCAGCTCAAAACGTCAAAACATTATTATATTATATATATATATGCATA
Source organism: Euschistus heros (assembly GCA_003667255.2). Classification (NCBI taxonomy): domain Eukaryota; kingdom Metazoa; phylum Arthropoda; class Insecta; order Hemiptera; family Pentatomidae; genus Euschistus; species Euschistus heros. Next base: position 12,256 of record RCWM02000616.1, on the reverse strand, counting down.
TATGCAGTTCTACTTCCACAGCTAGTTATATCTATAATTTTGTAATTATATATAATATGTAGGAAGTAGGTCTTGCACATTCGTCATCTATATCAAAACAAGCCGCACTTCCCCACTCCTCTCCTCTCTCTTCTAGTTCTATCCAATCTCACCTGTAATTACGAAACAAGTTTCAGTTATTTATCTCGATATGAAGCGAACATTCCGAATAAATAACTGCCATTTAAATAATATTCGAGAGATGAGTTGGAGAGCGGAAGTCTTGGAACATTCACTCGAAGAACGGCAGAAATGTTCACCAATCAGCTTCTGAGATCGGCGCTTGTTTATTTACCTTAATTGGTCGTTTGCTCTAATGTCATGTATTCAGGTAGTTGATATTATAAAAATATACTTAAATATAATATAAATAGTTTAAATAAATATAACAGCACCGTATTATATGGTACCATTGATAAGTTGTTGATTACCGTAATAATTAAAAACTATGTATTATTATTTTGACATGGACAGTTCTTTTAGCCGGTGGTCTTTAATAGAGAAAATATTTTGTTGCATAACATTTGTCGCTATAACCTACCGTTTAGCAGCTAGATTGGTTTGAATGAAAAAAGTCATTTTTTAACGTTTTTTTCACCTTCAAAAATGAAAGATTTTGACACGATCTATGATGGAGTTGCTCGGAACGAAAATTTGCCGAAAGTTTCCTGATCATAAATTATGAAGTTGTCTTACTTAAAGCCTAAATTTCCACTAAAAGTATAGGTTTGATGTTTGTTTATTCTTTGTCAAAGCCCAAAAGCCAGTTAAGACTAATGCTTTCAGATCTGCTATGATCTGGCGAATTTTTTCCTTGGCCATTGTCCTTCTCGAAAAATATTATTTAAAAATATTCCAGGATTTAACGATTTGAAAAGGACGCAGGATAGTCCGCCATTATTGTAATTTTTTGAAAATTGCCTTAATTATTACGGTTTTTATAAAGGACTCTCTTTCTTCCGGTTTAATCCTTTAGATTTAGATCCTTTTGGTCCTTTTCTAAAACTTTCCCCAGACATTTGGACATAGTCGATTGTCTTTACTATGCCTAAAGCAGTAATAATTTCAATGAATACTTTTAAATACAAATATTAAAATTATCATGTTAAAACGGTTCATACTGTATTGAATATAACGTGGATCCATGAATAATGTTAACATTGTTAACCAAATTATACTGTCTTCGGCTAAACCTTTCATTCTTTTTGTGTATACATATACATATGTACCATTGTTGTTTTTTTTCATTTATTGATATTTACAACTGTACAAAATAATATACATGAACTAAATGCATTGATAGTGAATACAATGGCATGTAAATAACCTGTGAAGGACTACTCATCAGTAGTACTTTAGTAAAAATCTACACTAGAAGGTCTCTAGGCCATCTTCTTTTCAGACGCGTCGGAGGATTATCGGGAATGGAGTGGGAAGCAAGTTGAGAAACTAACCGATTTGAGCGGTTATGGAGCTTACTAGGTTTGGGCTAAATCAGCAACATATGGAACATTAAGATCTTTATGGATAAGTTTATTGGTGACAAAGTAAGGAGCATTGAGGATTTTTCGAAGGATTTTGGACTGTAAGGATTAGATACGAGATGAATTGGATGGTTTAGTGGAGTCCCAAAGTTCCACTCCTTACGTTCAAATAGGTCTAATCACAGCCATATAAATGAGTCTTTTGTAATTAATAGGAAGCTTTGAACGTTTGTCTAGTTAATGTTGAAGTAGTCTATAACGACGGGTCGTTTCTTGTCGTTTTAGTCTTGAATGTGGATTCCAAGTAAGACGTTTGCCCAAGTGGATTCCTAGGTAGCGGATCTGTTCAACTGGGATTAGTGGAATATCATTGGTTTTATTTTTATATTATATATGTACATAATAATTGTAATTCAATTTAAATTTATTTTGTTTTTGTTTTTTGTTGCAGCAATGCGCTCCTCACGGAAAAGACGATTATTCCTGGACGAGGCAGTCGATGGTGAAGCAGGGCTATGAGGTAACAACATAATATTATAATAACATACCTAATTAATTTAAATAATTTAATAAAAAATAAAAACATCCGGCTATTAATAGAGAGATCTCTAAAAGAACTGTTTTTTTTTTCAGCCTTATATTTTATATTGGTATATTTTTTGTAGTATGTATATTATATATACATATATAAGATTTTCCAACGTAAATTTTTCACACTAGATATTACAGCTATTGACCTAAAAAAAAAATTTAATCACATACCTAGTTTTAACTATTGTGGAGATATAAAATAAATTTATATAAAATAAATAATTTATTTAATTTTATCATTATTAATTTTTATAATAAAGTTGAACATTTAAATTCATACAGCATAATAATTACTCTATGCATTATTCATTTCTACAATTAGTTTTTTTTTTTTTTTTTTTTTTTTTTTTATTAAATATAACATCTGATACTAAAGAAAATTCACAGATGGAAAAGCTGATATTAATGGTTGCAGATGACTAACTTGTAATTGTAACATCGGATTATTATACCACATAAGTAAGTCCTTTTGCATATACGAGTTCATAAGCATACAGTTTTTATGAAGATGTTTATATTCATCTGCCTTTTATAATTTTTTTTATAAATCGATTAGCCTGCCAATGAAAAAAATTAAATAATTATTTTGTTTTCATTTTTTTTTTTTTTTTTAAATAAATATAAATGAAGTAGTCAAAAATGAAATATTAAAAATCTAATCCTAATTTTATTTAAATATGTCAAATAATGCCATACCAAATAACTGTTATATGTCAAAGGATAATGCCATTATCTATCTCATTTGAAAACTACATGTTTCGGATATTTGCTCCATCTTCACTGTTATTCTCAATTACCACTAAATTTACCAGTGAAGAACCTGTACAACATACCCTCCGAGTTAGTAAATGAATTGGGGAGCTATCACAATATCCAGAGAGTACCTACCCAGAACAATCCAGAGATTATATTATTTATCTCTTCCTTCTAGAAACCAACATGGATTTAATTTCTCCTCTTTTTATTAATATAATATAATAGGGCGTATAAAAAAAAAAAATGAGCGTTTTATCAAATTCCAGAGTTCAAAAATCTGTAAATATCTTAATGCTATTAATTATTTACCAATACTTAATAATCCCTTTTAAGCAACTCGTGAATTATTAAATATGAAGGGGAAGGTGTCCTTGAAGAGCGCACTGCGCGGCGTTGGTTTGAAAAATTTAGAAGCGGAGATACGACGTTGGAAGGAAGAAGGGCTCCGGGGCGGCCATTAATGGGTATTTATGAGGTTCTGAAGGAAGCTGTTGAGTCAAATCCGTCCACAAGTACTCGCGAACTTGACAGGGAGTGTGGTGTGTCGAAACATATTGTTAGTCGCCATCTTCTCTCCATGGGGAAGGTGAAAAAGACCTGTAGACTGGTCCCTCACCAACTTACTCCTCAACAAACAGCAGACAAGTTTACAGATCTTCATGGGTTTGAACTCCTGCCTCATCCACCTTATAGTCCAGACTCCGCACCTTCGGATTACTACTGGTCTCGATCCATGGCCCATTTTCTTCAAGGGAAAAAAAATTTGATAATTTTGCGGAAGTTAAAAATGCTGTCCAAGAGTTCTTTGACAGCCATCCCAAGGAATGGTGTCAGCGTGGCATCGAACAATTGGCTAGCAGATGGGTAATGGCGATAGATAACAATGGACTATACTTTGAGTATTAATTGTATTTTATATCAAAGAAATAATAATATAAATATTTGTTTAAGAAACGGTCATTTTTTTATACACCCCAATATAAAATTACTGCTGTTTTGAATGTTTTTAGAACTGAAAATCAAGGTGACAATTATTAAATTCGTAAAATATTTCTATTTGATATTAATAATTATGTTAAAAAAAGGCCCATTTTTGTTATTCTAAAATAAAAATTAGCCATTATTATTTAAATCATTTTTCGGACAACATAAAACAAAAGAGGACTCTCCAACGTTCAGATGACGGCATAGTGCATTATGGGTAATCAGAAGCCTATTCTCCCGTATCTTATATTTTAAAATTATATAAAGAGATAAATTTAAATTAATGCTAAGCCAAATTTGAGCACGACCTGTTTCCAAACTATAACAGCCTTCCGAATGGCTGTTATCGCCTTGTCGCTGCCGTTACCTGGCGAACAGGTGGTCCCGAATAACAATTAAATTTCTACCTGAGATATAATAAATAAAAGCCATTAATTGACAAATATATATCAACAATATATCGCTGAGCGTAAATCAACGTCAACGGAGCGAGATAATAGTCTGCTAAAACCAGGGAGCGGTGTCCCAGCCTCGTCACAAAGGACTTTTCGGACTCTTATCTGCATTTAAGGACAATTATATCGATATCCAAACATTTTAAACAGGATTCGTCTTTTTTCCAGTTTTCGTGGCCTTTTCTGGATGTCTACTTTCGAAATTTCAATTGGCATATATTTATCTCAATAAAATAAAATGTGTGTGTGTATTTGATTGGGTGTGAATTTGATCCGGATACCCAAGAACCTGGAAAAATACAGATATATGTAATTTTTTAACTATACATTTTATTGAATAATTAAAAATGTAGCTGTTTATAAAATTATAATTTTAACAACAATGTTTAGTTAACATGTCCGCAATCGTGGATGTACCGACACAAAACATATCCACCAATTTTCGTCCGAGATTAACCTATCAGACGTTCTACAATGAACGGTTTTTCGGACACAATTAATTCAACACGTTTCCTTTTAGGTGCCATAACTGTTTAAGTTTATAAAGACACCATTGGCGAAGGCAATAGTGAACAGGCTGGGAAAAACCCGTGTAGAATGGGTGTGCTATGGTTCTAGAAATTTAGTTTTATGTATTTTATTATGTTATATTTTATTGTGTAAATGTTAATGTTTTATTGTTTTATGAAAAGTAATAAGACGGTTCATATCGTATTTTAGGTGAACTAAGAACCACAGCCTACTATAACTGTTAGTAAACTATTAAAAAAAAAAAAATTAAGTAAAAAAAATAAAATTGAAATTTTACTGTATATAGGACACAAAGATTAGTTTAACTACCAATGATATCTTATTATATACTTATTCCTTATGGCCTTAATTATAGATGTTATAATTAAATTTATTTAGACTTACTATTATTATTATAATTAATAAAAAATTTGCTTAACGTAAATTATTAAAATTGCATACTAATTTTCTACATTTTTTTTCCAGGCGAAAATGAATGAGAACCAAAACAACCAAGGAGGTAGGATTTATATTAATAAAATTCTTTATTGACAGTTATAATTTTTTTTTTTTACTTCATTTTTAAGGAACAATTATAAAAAAAAGAAAAAGATAACAGCTGGTGATCTCTTCAGCCGATAAGAGCCCCGTCACCATGGCAACCATCCCTCGGCTAACTCTCAATTTTAGTTTCCATGGATACATCGTGTCACTCACTATCTCTATTTCTGTTTCCATAGTTACATCTTCCATCTTAATTAGGATTTTATATCTAAATAGTTAACTTAACACTTTTTTTAATAAAATATAGTTAATTTCTTAAATAGAGCTATGGTACTTGTTTAAAACATTATCGTAAATAATTTTAATTAGTCTTAATCTAAAAAAACTATAACTCATTAAAAAAAAATAATAATAATAAACAGTTCCCTTCATTTAACACCTTGTCACCATGGTGACCAATCACGTGGCTTTATATAGCTATTTCTGTTTCCATAGTTACGCCTTCCAAATATTCTTATTATATTTAATTATTATTTTAAATAAAAATAAATTTATATTAATACATTGTTTATTCCTTTAATAGATATATTGTACTTGTTTAAAAGATTAACGTAAATGATTTTAGCTGTAGTTCATGAATTATAACAGCATATAAATAAAAAATATATATTTCGCTTCTCATCAGCCCCATTGCCATGGCAAGCGTTCCCTTTGCCTAAACTTGTTAATGATGTTTCCATGGTTACGTCTTCCAAACAAAGTTACTATGTTTAATCAGAAATATTCATCTAAATAATTATTGGAATACCTTTTAAATAGTAAGTTGTTTATTTTTTAAATATAGCTGTGATAATTGTAGAAAATATTAATATAAATAATTTTAGTTGTAGTTCATTAATTATAACTGCTTGTAAATATAAAAAGAATGATCCGCTTCTTATCAGCCCCATCGCCATAGTAACCTCCCCTTTTACCTTTCCCTATTGCTGTTTCCATGGTTACGTCTTCCGAAAAATGTTACTACATTTAATTATAAATTTTCATCTTAATATTGATTAGACGTAAAAACAATAGTTGGCTTCATAACAACCCTGCAACCATGGTAACCAACAAGCCACTCCCCCTCACTACTTCTGTTCCCATGGTTACAGCGTTTAACCTTCTTCTCTTTAGCTATGATTTTATACTTGAATATTTAGTGTAACTGATATTCGAATAACTAGATCAAGATATTTCTTGTGAGTGGTGTAGTATCCATTATTATGGAACTTTATCACTGAAACTTAATTCCAAGTATCCAATTTCAATCGGATATTTTTAGTTCCTTTTTTATGAATTATGGAGTATTTTGGAGACCCAAGCTATATACAAAGGTACAGCCGCATTCCGATTGGCTACCTCCGCGGCCATGTTGCCCTGTTGCTCTCATTAGATATTAGCGGCTAGTTATTGGAGTGCGCTAATTGGTCGAGGAGGTGTGGGCGTGGCGGTGTATCGATGTGCCCGCTCACTATTTATGCACTCTATCTCTCTGCGCCATCTCCGCGTGGCACCGGTCGGCTGGGACCTGGCGTCGCAGGTGGCACGGTCGTGTCGTCTATCTTTCGTTCGAGGAATCCGCTCCAATGGTTTATCTTAGCCTGCTCACAACAATAACGGAAACGTTTTAAAAGTATAAGGGTAACATTCGATTCAAGAGGTCTTCAAAATACAATCAGAAGAAACCTTGAGGTACACCATGATGGTATAGAAGGATCAATACAAGTAGGATTGGTGAATTAATTGCCGCTTCGGTACCTTCCAGAAGCGAGGCTCCAGTCTTAAAGCGCCCAGAATACCTTTTATCGGTTCCAATCTTGTTCCGATTTATTTCGATGTTTTAGTTTTCGAAGGGAAAGGTTATGTACTCCTTCATTTATGAGAAACTCTCAATCCATATTCAAACTAATATTAACTTCTGATTACCTTACGATATTAAAATGGTGAATTAGAAAATAATAAAGTGGAAATAAGAAAATATCAAAATATAAAACACTCAATATTAAGGAAAATTTTGGGACCAAGAAAGACTGAAGAAGGTTTTGAACTAAAAATTAATACGGAAATATATACAAGTATTTTAAAATTAAGTGATGCAATGAGGAAACGTAAATTGTCATTTTATCTACATTTGATGAGAATAGATGGGAAAAGACTGACAAAGAAAATTTTCCAACACAGCCTCCAAAAACAGAAAACGAATACATGGACACGGATGGTAATAGAAGATACGATGGTGGCAAATATACAGTAAAATTCAGTGTTGGACAGGGACAAATTTCGAACAGTAATCAACAAAACAAAATTTCCGAAAATGGTTAAGACACAAATTTGTAGACGGTGGTCAGGTGAAAGTAGAAAACATGAGGCAGGGGTTATGAAGAAATATTGGAAAGAACAGAAGAGCAAGGAATGAATTGTTGTTGTGTGGTTCACAGGTGTTCCAACTCGCAAAAAAAACACTAAATCAATGTTGAATTAATATTATATCAAATCGGAATTCATATAATGCTAAATCACAAGTAATGTCAACTTCTGATAAACCGAAGTTAGGAAAGTGTAAATAACAAATTATAAATTTATAAAACACAAATCCTTGTTGAAAGTTATAATGTTAATTTCTCATATAAAATCCCGGTCAAAAGTATCGCAACACTGAAATATTTGAATTTTATAAAAATGTATTTTTTTTTTAATAACAAAGAAGTTTTTTGAAGAAGAATGTTCTGAAGTCTATAATAAACATTCCTAAACTAGATATAAACGATTTTTATTAAAATATTTCTCATTTTATTTAAAATTAACAAAAAAAAGTTAGAAAACATTTTTTTATTAATTTTCATTTTTACAATTCTAACTTTGAAATTTTTAATTCATATTTATTAAGATATAATTCCCTCTATGACAACGAATGACTGCTCCCAAAAGTCTTGGCATACTTGTAAATACCGAAACGAATGATGAACATGGACTAAAGGAAATTTGAAAAAAAAAAAATCTAAAATTACATCGTTTGTTATTAACAGATAAAAACATTGATGTGTCTAATCCTTAATGTCTCACGTTTAATAAATAATATTAATATGAATATAAACTAAGTATCGTAATAAGGTAAAAAACCAGGAAAATATCGAGAATTATTGAGAGTTGTAATACTTTTGACGGGGAGTTTATTTTCTCAAGGGAAGTGGAAATAAGAAAATATGAAACTTCTAATATACTTTCTCACAATTATTTTATATCGACGTGTTTTATTGAATTAATAATACAATCTGTCCCTCTGTAGTGCAATAAGTAATACGGACGACAAAGAATCCATTCACAAAATATGTAAACTGGAAATTTCTCACTTGATTGATGTAACAAATATAAATATATAAAACACCAAATCCATGTAGAAATTAATGTTGGTAATTTCTGTTTAAATTTTTTAAATTAAAGAAGATTAAATATCAATATAACACATTAAACAACACAAGCCAAGTTGAAACTATAGGATCGAACTGTTCGGTGTAGTGCGGGTCAGGCCGGTGTGCTGTAGCCCCGCTTATAAAAGGGTACCAAAAGTACATACCAAATACATTAGCACTTCGCTACATTTTAAATAAAATATATATATCAAATTTTAAAAAATATAACACATCAATCAGCAATCCTAGCAAGAAGAAGTATTTGCTGACCGCAGGTAAAATTCTCTTGTACGTGCTGATGGTTACATTTAAATTGGAAAATTAAGAAACGTTAGAATAAAGAAATGTTTATTTTTGTGCTGAAGTTTCGGGCACATCATCAAAGGTTGAAATAATTAAAAAAAATCATGCCATTGACAGCGACTTTTATTCTATTTACAATTGTAATAATGCTTTGTTTACAACCAATAAATGTGATGCTACCTTAAAAACAACTAACATGATAAGGTAAGAGGGTGTCTGGACTCAGTGGTACAATCTGTAGACCTGATATTACAATATTAGGGGTCCCTCAGCCAGATTCTTTTCAACTTTCTTAGAATTGTGTCTGGGATTTTTCCTGCTTGTCAGTGTGTCTATGTAATTTTTCATGGAAATTTTAGTAAATTCTTTAAATATGACTTATAATGTCTAAGTTTGATAAAAGTGTTTCTTTGAGAACTATGAAGAGAGTATTATTATGAGTCATTATAATTTACTTTTATAATAATTAATATTCTTTTTAATCCCACATGATGTCATTTTTTAAAAAATAACCTTTTGTTTATTTAACGTTTCTTAATTTTCTAATTAAAATGATCCCTAATACGTTACAAGACGTTGTCATAAGTGTTCCTGTTGGTAAATCCACAGGAAATACAAATGCAAGCATTTTAAGATGATTCCAAAAATTATATCAATTTCCTGTTTATTCAGCTACTAAAAGTGTTCGATTGTTGTAATGAAAACAACAGCAAGATAAGAAATTAAAATTATACAAGAGACATAAAACAAACACTCGAGCTTGGGAATTCCCTGGGATACGGGAAAGATTTAACATAAATCGATTTAAAAAAAAAAAAAAATCGATGATATCATACTGAAAAGAATTTGTGTAGGGTTTGTTTTTCTCTTGAGCGAGCGGAATTCTTTAGCTTTTGTACTGATATAATAATTACAATAAAAAATTAAATTTGTAATACTAATCAGAATCACACTCAATCGCCAGATATATTCCTAATTATTGGTACTCAATCTATAATGGCTGGGAGATCTTTGGCAGATATAACAGAATAGACAATAAAACAAAAAAAAAGCCTCAGCCGGACTCGAACTGTTAAAGTTAGGATTCCAGTACCCATCCCACTCAGCTACAGCTTCTGCGTAATACATTCAATGATCTCTAATAATATTCAAGATCATATATATTTAAATTTATATTTATTAAACTCCGCCAAACCATGCAATTCTTCTAGTATCCAATCCTTACAATCCAAAATCCTTCGAAAAATCCTCAATGCTCCTTACTTTGTAACGAATAAACTTATCCATAAAGATCTCAATGTTCTATATGTTGCTGATTAAGCCTAAATACCTAACCTTTCATAGTAAACTCTATAACCATTCTAATCCACTAGTCTCTCAACTTTCCATTATATTCCCGACAATACTCCGAGGTGTCTGAAAAGATGGCTGAGAGACCTTATATAGAATTTTTTTCTTTTATTAAAGTACTACTAATGAGTGGTTCTTGGCATGTTGTTCACAAGCCATTGTAATAATTTCCTCAAATTAACTTATTGTGCATATATGTATACAGTTGTAAATATCAGTAAATAGTTTAAATGAAAAAAACCAAATATTAACATTTAATAAAGTAATTAATTTTTATTAGTAAATTCTTTTAGAGGCTCTTAATCAAAGAATAATAAATAAAAAAATAAATAAAACCTAAATCAACAAATACAGTTGAAGAGTATCCCTCTTGATACTTTCGTAGAGTTCACTACATTTACAAAGTTCACATTACGTATATATATATATATATATATATATATATATATATATATATATACATATTATATTATATATATGGTATATATAACTATTATATATCTATCTATTCAGCTTTGGAAGTAAATATACATATGATGCATAGAGTTACATACAGACCTAGCTGTTAGTTCTTCAAAGACAGGTACACTATGTTGGTATTCAGGTGAGTGGATGCCACTTCTCAGCGAATAACTTCAATGAGACTTCGTGTAATTAAGTATAATAAATAGAAACACTTTAGTTTTATTCAAAAGAATATAATATTTTGTATAATATCAGAATATGTTACTGGAAATTCCCATTGCTGTTTAAAAAAAAATGGAAATTAATCGCTGAAATCGGGCATTTTGATTAGCCTTTAAATTTTATGTGTAAATACTCCATTACTCAATGCGATTCTGTATTCCAATTGCCATCTGTTTATCGGTCTGTTATTTTTGTCACATCTCGCATTTTGTTCATTATAGCCCTGAAGAAGACCTACAAGGCAGGTCGAAACGTTGGCACGTGTTTCTTCTTAGACCTGGCGTTCCTCTTTTACTGCATCGCTGATCATCTTTTTCTCCATAAATACTCGTTTTTATGTTGTATGCAGATATAAATACAGAATCTAAACAGGATTCTTAAGAATTTGGCTTTTGAAATTTGAGATGAATACTTTCTCAATTGAAAAAAGTTTATACTTAAAAAAAAAAAAAAAATTAAGTTTCACTGTCATTATGTTTTGGTAAGTTTATGTATTATGTGGTAGCTCAAAAGGAAAGACTTTTGATTCCTAACTTTTTAAAGTTCCAGTCCAGCTGTGGCAGGTAAATACCTAATCCGTTATATTAGACGAAGAGCGATCCTGCAACTCCTGAGACAAAATAGCTGTTGGGGTAACCTAAATTAGGGAATAACATCGTGGTTGATTATGATTCTGATCAAATATCTTCTTTTCATAACCATATTTATATATAACCTATAATAAGAAGGAAATTCGAAATCAATAAAATTTTAATATTCATTAGCAAATTAAAATAACTTCTAGATAAGTTCCCTGTTGTATGAAGTCTTATATAAATTAAAATAACTTATAAATAAATTAATTTAAATAACATTTCTTAATAATTTATTCAAAAAAACTAATTTCTATATTAAATTAAAATATCAACTCGTGTACATACATTTTAAATTTAAATCATCAAATCTCATTGGAATTGATGTTTTTTATAGTTTAACGATTTTAAAAACATAATAAAAAGACGTTTAATATATATTAATTTATAAATATAAGTTAATAAAGACTTTGCCGGTTTAGAAATTAAAATTATATATTTATTTCCAATTATAACATAATCTATTGATTTTTTAGTCCAAGGTGATGAATTATTTAAAATTGTTACTTTGC